>JAQQZT010000038.1:8383998-8396336 GCA_030068275.1 Clarias platycephalus | reverse complement strand
GCGATTAATTTCGATTAATTAATTACAAAGCCTCTAATTAATTAGATAATTTTTTTAAATCGAGTCCCGGCCCTAGTTTTTATATTATATATTTTGTTCTTATTTTCTATAGCTATATTTTCTATAGCTAAAGTTTTTCTATATTTTATTCTTATGCTATTCCATAATTTATTTCTTATTAATAAACTTTTAAAATTAGAATTTTAATTGAATTTTAATTCATAGTACATAGATAGTCAGACGTTTATGTAGGGTTTGTCAATAATTTCAGTAAGTGCTATTTTTTCTAATAATTTTGAGGCACTAAATAAATATTAGCAAACATAAATAATGATATATACCATTAAATACTAAATGGAACGTTTAATAATTATGTTTCTCAATGTAATCACAGTGTAATTTTTTTTAATCAATTCGTGCATTTAATTTAAGTAAAAAAATATTAAGTATAATTGTTTAGGAGTGTTTTAATGCCAATGCTACCCACTCGAAAGACGAAAAAAATTGTTAGCAAAACAAAAATATAAACAAATTAGTACCAGCATAGGGTGGCACACGGCTTGGTGGTTAGCACTAAGTCTGCATGGTTTGCAAACATACACGCACACACACAAAAAACAAACAAACAAAAAAATATATTTTTACTAAAATTAAAACTGCAATATTAAATGTACCATGTTGTATTAAACATATAGGCTAAAAAAATAATTAGACAAATTATTTCATTAAGAGGATGTTTACCAATTTTTATTTATCAACTCAAAATTATTAAAAAACAAAGAAATATTTAAATTATTTTTTATTATTTTATTTATTATTCATTCTTTACAAACTGTATACAGATTTCTGACTATCTGTATACTATTTGTAATAAATTACAGTCTTTTGCGATTCAATTATTGTTTAAGTCCATATTGCAAGTTGAATTTTTATGTGACTAATTGTGCTGCACTAGTTAGTCACCTCACACCTCCAGGGATGGGGAATTGAATCTGGTCTGTTGCATGTTCTCCCTGTGCTGGGTGAGTAGCCTCCAGGTTCTTTTGCACAGTAAAAAGATATGCAGTGTAGGCTGATTGGTGTTTCCTCGTGTCTGTTGTCTGAATCTGGATGCAAGAGCATGAAATACAGCCGTAACCCAGAATAGCACCACAATGAGAATTTACGAATAGGGACTTTGGTTGTCCCGGAGCTGTAACACCAAGAGCGTACAAAATATTAACTTTTTTTGCTTGGTTGTGCACATCGGCACAGCTATTGTAGTAAACCAGCAACAGTTCTGTAACAATTCACGAGTAACAACAAGCCTATAATGAAACTGCTACTTTTTTCAGCTCTGTATATATTTCGTCCCAAAGTCTACAGGCCTACCATGATCGTAAAAATTTGAATAAATACAATGGTCACCATTGGCCTCCACTGTCTCTAGTTGGCTTTTTATATTAATATACAGGCTTTAGTGCAAGCCTCTGTGATGTGATCATTATAGATACTATGCATTAATTCTGTAAGTAAATATAGTAAGTAATAGCATCTCTGTATTTGTATTAAATGTTGGCGAGTCATGTTCTTATGGTGGCACAGTGGCTTAGCACTGTCGCCTTGAACCTCCACGGTTTGCTTCCCGCCTCTATGTGCATGGAGTTTACACGTTCTCTCCATGCTTGGTGGGTTTCCTCCGGGTACTCCGGTTTCCTCCCACATTGGTGTTCCCAAATTGCCCGTAGAGTGTCAGTGTGTTTATGTGTGTGGGCACTGCGAAGGATTAGCACCCTGTCCAGGGTGTACCCCGCCTTGTGCCCTAAGACTCCTGTGATAGGCTCCAGGCTCCTCAATACCATGTATCAAGGATAAAGTGGTTAGGACGATCAGTGGGAGTGAGTGATGTTCTTCATGTTAGTTAAATACTTCATTGCCAAAATAAGTCTGTGTTACTTTGTATACATCAAGGTCACGCTCAGAAAAGATTGATAACCTCAGCGGTTTAACCAATTCCAGGATGTACAAGTGAAAAGATTGATAACCTGAGTACATGCTTGTATGGAGTTTAGTGGGCATTTGATACAGTATAATGCTTCATGCTCCGTGTGCATCAAATGAATAGAATAGAATAAAATAGAAACAATACTAGAGATGATTTTTGCATGATTTAAATTTTTATTTGAACGATTGTTTCAATATGGTATGGTACCGGGAGATATATTTAAATAGATATTTCCGTTTGAAAACAAGTTACCACCAAAATGCATTACTGAATTTGCTTATAATGGCAATATTGAAATAGACAGAAATTCCAGATAGTAACAGTCCACCACAGGGAGCTTTCAATTTCCATATAATTAATACAGGTGTCAATGATGCTATGGAGACCATAGGTTCTATTAGAGATTTCTATGGAGAGTTGATGGTGGTGTTCAGGCAAGCTGGGCGAAGCCAACCTGGTTGTTTGCGCGGTCATACACGGAGTAGTAGGACCTGAGGAAGACATCGCCGAAGATCCAGAGTGGCTGGTTGTTCTGAGAGGGCAGGTAGGTGGGAGTGATGTCAACGGTGCAGTAGCCACTCTGGGTCTCCTGTGAATATACCACGAGATAATTAGACATTGCAGGTTGGTTTTAGGTATTGATACACCCATTGGTGTATGAATATTTGGAGATAGGAACTTACTTGGATGTAGGCAGAGGGTCCCAGAGAGAAGGTCGTTCCACTGATGGTGAAGGTCAGAGTGGGGAGACTGCTGACCTGGCTACAGGCCACAGCGTACTGTTAAAAAAAAAAAACAGTCGTGCAGAAGATGTTGAGGCAGATGTGGAGATATATTTTTTAAAGCAATTCAGGTCACCTGCCAGCCATACTACTGAAAATTCAGTATAACGGAAAAGATGCTGTTACAAGGACTAATACATGGCATCTCTGAGCTTTCTCTCATCATCAAAACAAATTTCTGAAAAATATATGGTTTTGGCGAATTCTATTAAAAAAAAATACAAATTTTTTAAATACAAAACCAACAATGTCATTGTTTAAAAATCTGAAGAATATACAGTCATGGCGTAGTATAGTGGAGGCTGTCCACCAAAGGTTAGATTTGGATTGAGAGAAGAGCCCAAGAGTAACTCATTGTATACTCATTGGTATTTGCAAAAACAGCCAGTAAATAATTACATTTTGTCTTTTGATCTCTGATCAAATCCATTGAAAGAGAATTGTAGTTGTTACATATACTTTCCATTCCATATTCCTTCTTTCATATCCATTCTATAAACTTTTGTTGAAAGTTTGGGATATTTTCATTGATAAGAACTTTGTCCCATTTTACAGTCTCCTTATCAGATTATACCTTCTTACAAACTTATACATTTTTATCTTTACATTCACACTGCAAATAACAGATAAAACATTATAAATCCCCTTTCCCCATTTCAGTTGTATGGGATCGTACCTCGCCGTAGCTATTCTGCTGTGCCCCGATTTGCGACATCAGAGAGGAGTAGATGTTGCTAGGGGCAGTAAGGCTGGGGGTACCAGTGTCCACGATGGCCTGGCAGCCTCCATACTGGGAGCACCAGCCAGTCTGCTGTCCTGAAATCGTGAACCTGATCCATAATAACGTTTATGATTAAAAACAAATATATTATAAATTAAAAGTCAATAATTATTTATTTACTAATGCTTAGAATGTTTCTTATTATGAATGCCACTTACTCCTGAATGCCAATCTGCCAGTAGGTCTCAGCGGTCACTGGTGTCCAGTAGATCTGTCCCTGATACATGTTGGTGTCCACGGCACCAAAAGCAACCTCACTGCCAGATCCTCCAGCCCTGAACATTCAGTGCCATACAGGTTTAGGTAACTGTTCATACCAACGCAATAACAATTAACAAAATATGCCTATATGTCTTTAGATGTGCAGGGAAGAATTCACAACTGCTTACGGGCTCAGATAGATTCCAAACAGGTTTTGCTCAAGGAGTCCCTGCTGCATCATGTTGTCGACGAGGGTCATGGCATTGCCGACAGCAAGAGATGGGTAGGCCAGACCAAGGATTCCATCGAATGGAGCTGACAGGAAGGGCTGGCTTGGTTCGTTAGTGCTCAGACCGACCTCCTGATTAGTGACTTGGATGCCAGCCAGCTATCAAAAGTCAAAAAAGAGAAACGGTCTTATAAGTGCTATGCTCGAGAGGCTCACACATGATATTAACAAATAAAGATGCATGTGAATACGGAAAGCATACTTATTGGAATTTAGATCAGTTTTTAAAATTCTAACACAACACAAATTGCAAAAATTTCACAATCATGAATGAGTTGTGAGTCCCTGGTGCCCAGGATATTGATTAAAGTCAATTGAATTCTGTATCACCTAAACACACCTATTGATGCTGTATTAATATTAACTCAGACACGTTATACCATGTATTGTGGTGTAACAGATCAGAGTTGATCCGTGATCTTCTTCCCACGGTTTAACATGTATGTGAACCACGGATAAATTGTGAAGTCTAACCATCATAGTGTGAAATACAGTGATACTGCCTTATGGGCTGTAATTGGGCAAGATTACTGAGTCAAAAAAATTCAAATATTTAATTGTAAAAAATCTTTTTTTTAAACTTATTTTTGCTAGCTCAACCTCTCTCCCACTTGCTAGCTCTGTGCCTATCAGGGTTGCCAGATCACACTAAGAAATTCCCGCTACACAGTTCTGATGACTTGACTTGATTGTTATTTATTGTGTTTTTTTTCCCAATCTTTTGGACACAGATTTTTTTTTTTTTTTTACTATTGTTTAAAAAAAGAATGGTCAGTGTAAAAATCTTTATGCCTCATATTTTCCTTAATTTAATAATTAACTATTGAATATTTTATTTTATTTAAACATTAGACATCTGGAATGCTGTTTTCATTTAAGACCAAGGGAAAAAGTTCCTTGCTTTATGCGTTCTTTAAATTTTATAAGTAATAAAGGGAGAATAATTTTTCTCTCCCTTTTTTTTGCTGAATCGAAAAAATTTATCTTATTCATTTCCCACAATCGATGCTTTGATCCGATTTGTGATCTGTTTCCCCCCTATCATCACAGCAATACTGAAATTTATTTTTTGGATAATATAAGCTAGAACATAGACAAGTCATGGTATAGTAAATCATATTTAGGTTTATATGTGCTAAACTATGAGCTAGAACACTTACAGTGACGGTATCGTAACCAAAGACGCCGTTGAGAGCTCCAGCTCCGTAGGGCAGGTAGAAGGTTTGAGAGGTGCTCTGGTAGGTGGAGGACTGCTGAGGGTTGAACTGTGCTTGATTCGCTGTTGAGAGAAATACACTGATCTAAACATCTCTAAACATCTCCTTTGCCTAACTGCACTATAAAAGGTGTTTTCTAACGCATGGTGCTTGAGTGAATAGCGGTGAACTTACTGCATGCCTGGGTGCTGCAGTACACAGAGTTGACCCACAGGTTGGAAGAGCCAGTGTCAAAGAGCACTTGGAAGGACTGGGGTGGTGTGCCGACACTGATAACGCCAAAGTAGTATGACTGAAACACAGGTGGTAAACCGATCAGACGGATCCTTAGGCTAGTTTGAGAAGTAAGACTGTGATTTTACTTACATCAGCGTAGGTCAAGGAATCGATAGTGGTAGTGGCCAGGACCTCTGGGCGCTGATATTTAAGGGCTGGATCAGTGTAAGGCAGATGGATGCCCTTCTCTCTCAGACTCTCTCTGATGGACTTACCCCTGATCAGGGGAACCCTGCACAGACAGACAAAACCTCAGCTAAACACAACATAAAGCCAGCACTATTCACTGAAGACAAATGCGTGAAAATGTAAAAAGAGTAATGAGAGTCATCAGCCAAATAAGTACACACTTAGTACTTACTTAATGGCTGCCTCGGAGAGGACGAGGCAGGTCATAACCACGAGTAGGCTCTTCATTGTGAATCTTGTTCTCTGGTTGCCCGAATGAACACACAGATTATTCGCTCAACGCAGGCTTTTTATACACACACGCCGTCCGCATATCATGCGTAGAACTTTTCTCTCTGATGGAAAAACTCACTTAATGCCAGGCTTTACTGATAAGATGCGCAAACACGATTTGTACCAGTTTGGTGATGGAGCCAAATCTCAGATGAAAGCAAAAGGTAAAAAGAAGTAAATCAAATGCATTCTAATTAGATAGATGTACTCTCTTTGAAAATATGCCCAAATATCCCAACATTATACAAGTACTATATGTACTGTAGTATGGTTGGCAAGTCTGATTCCCTGCCAAAAACAATTGGAATGACCGTTTATTCAGGAAGGAATAAACCATATCAGGGTGCGCTGTTATAAGTAATTAATTTCTCAGTGAGATGGATTCCGACACAAAAAAAAAGTTCCTTCTATCATTTTGAAGTTCGTCATGCTTTACATAATGGTAGCACATCGGTGGCATCAGCCTTTTCTTTTTTCCCCTCAACTCATCTGAAATCATTCACGGAAATTTGAATAAACTTTTACAGAAACTTGTTACGAAGCATATAGTAGTTGTGCACTAGCTATTTCATTTTCCAAGAACATCACCTTTTCTCTGTAGAGTAATTTAAAATTTTGCACTTTCTGCAAATACATACTGTATCTGTATACCAGCAACTTGGCTTCAATTAAAATTCTCATATTATTGGCATGTCAAACATTTATCTTAATAATGCATGTGAAAGAAAGGCACTAGAAACTGGCCTGACATCTACTGAATGGAAAGGAAAAAAACTTATATCAGTACAGTATATAGATTATTTAAAATTTTTTAAATGAATGTAAGTATTTTTGAATTTGCATAAAATGCCCTGGATGACCAGTGCTTCAAAATAAAACGCTATTAAAAAAAACCTTCTGTATCTGTGTGGAAAATGTTGTTAATCTGTACTATGATTACATTAGCGATTTATCAAGGTCACTGCTATCACTGTATCATTTCTTTAAAGTTAAGGAAAAATATTTGTTCTCTTATCTCGAACGTAAGGAACATTCTATCCGTTATCAGAAACAACACATAATAGAAAGGCCAAGGTTACTATTGTTTGTTTACTTGAGTTAGTTTTAACATGTAGTTAATGTTACTGTAACTGCATAGTTAGAATAATAAAAAAAGATATATATGGATAACCAATAGGGTCTAATCCATTTTAATTATCCATACTGTCCAATTTAAAAATAAAAAATAAAAATAACTCACTTTTGAGTATCCATATGATCCAATTAGTGACATAGGAATAATATTGCAATTATTGGTTAAAAACAGTAATTGCAAAATGTGCTTATAGTAATTAAAGTTATTTAATTTCTTTAGTTTTCTTCTGCCAGGGTCGGGGGTTCGATTCCCGCCAGCATGGAGTTTGCATGTTCTCCCCGTCCTTGACGGGTTTAATCGGGGGTACTCCGGTGTCCTCCCACAGTCCAAAGACATGCAAATTAGGCTAATAAATTGACCATAGTGTATAAATGAACGTGTGTGTGTGTGTATGCCCTGCAATGAATTGGCACCCTGTCCAGGGTGTACCCCGTCTCCTGCTGTGAGTCTCCTGGGATAGCCTCCTGGCCCTCTGCAATCCTGTATGCAGGATGCGGTATAGACGATGAGTGAGTGAGTCAGTAAGTAAGTAAACAGTAATTGCTGTTCATGCTATTTAGAATTTGGCTAAAAACTGTAAATCCTAAATCTTTAATGATATTACTTTATGCGGGATGACTTCTCAAAATCTTACTTTAAAAGGTGCTGATGTTCATTGCTAAGTAAAGATGAAGAAGTATGTGACACTGTAGCCCTATATATGTATTACTTAGTTTTAGAAATTCACTGGCAAATATCAGGGATGTTAATAGGCTGAGAAAAGGACGGGCAGATATTCTGGATCATCCAAAGTGACAGCCAAATCCCCACTGTGGCATGCGGACTGTTAGTAACTCAGACTTGTGTATTCTATATGTTCTGTAAGAATTTCAGATGTCAGAGCATCTAATAAGACACTATCACGGTCACTACTTACAAAACCAAGACATCATTGAAAGCCTTTTATATGGATTGTCAGCACTAAAATTATCTGCTTGAGCAGACAGGAAATGTTCACAACTCTGTATTTCTCTTGGAGGTTTGCCATTCATGTTTTTGACTTTTAGGTCAGATCTCAGCCATATTTGCTTGAGATGAAACAACAAATAAAACTATATTGAGGTCAGTGGAGAAGATATCCAAGTGAAAACATGCATACTCCCTCCCTCACTCATCGTCTACACTGCTTTATCCTGCAGACAGGGTCGCAGGGGGCCTGGAGCCTATCCCAGGAGACTTAGGGCTGGAGGCGGGGTACACCCTGAATGTGGTGCCAATCCATCACAGGGCACACACACACACACACACACACACACACACACTCACACACACACTCACACGCTCATTTACACAAAATGGGCAATTTGGTAACGACAATTTGTCTAATCTGCACGTCTTTGGACTGTGGGAGGAAACACACCAAGCATGCAGGGAACATGCAAACTTCATGTACACAGACCCTGAAGCGGGAATCGAAGAAAAGATAGTCAAATCTGTTATGTATTTCATTAACCTATTGTGTTACACAGGCTTATCAATACTGTACTATCCGAAATAGACACTGGAAGATTTGCTTTGTCATTTACTTTAATTGAAAGATTGTGTTGTAAAACCTGAAGTGGGGAAACATTTTTAAATTTTTATGCACAGTTAAGAAGTGGTTAAGTGTAGGGCAGACAGATGCCCTTCTCTCTCGCTCCCTCCCTCACTCTCTGATGGACTTAACCTTTATCAGGGCAACCAAATGGTAACGAAAAAAGACCTCATCTGATAGTCGCCTCTGACATGATGAGGCGAATCTAAAGGACAATTAGGCTCTTCATGATGTCTCTTCTGATCCACTAAGCTGAATGCACATACAGATCATTCTCACAGTGTGACCCTTTTATATACACATGAGCCAAATATCGCTTTTTAGCCTGCCTGATGGCAGTAGGCCTGTGAAAACACTCAGCAAATGCCAGGCTTTCCTCATGATAATATTGATAAAAACCAACAAAATGCCAGTGAAGGCATAGAATGTGAAGAAAGCACTAGAAAGCAACCAATGCTTTGTAATTATATACATGCATTTTAAAGTGGTACCAAGAATTTACCCATTATACAGAAAAAAAAATGTCCAGACAAATTAGAAAACATGTCAAGCCAAGTATATAACAATAGCCAAACAATTGGGTTAGGGTTAACCCTAACCCTAACCCTAACCCAATATAATTGTTAATCTGTTAGGGGAACCTGTATAAGGTAGAAGGTGGTAACTATTGGACTATTCCCATCCTTTATAAATTACCTTGAAACCGGCTGGTTAAAAGTAATTTCATAAAAAGGAGGATGCACGTATTTTACAAAAAGGTTTAAGAATTAGCACAACCAAGTTGCGAAAACTTCTCACATCCTTTCTACCTTTTTTGTGATGGTCAGGATGGCAGAGATCAATGAATGTACTGGGTCAGCACCGTCTCGCTGCTGAAGAAGTGCATATCCCCAGCAGAGTGAATGCACCCTCAGGTGGTGGTGCAGAACCGGGAAGATGTGGTTCGGTGGTTGAAGTGTTAGATTACTCATTAGATGTTCAGGACACAGTTAGGCCCTAGAGTAAGTTGTAACTGCTCCAGGGGTGCTGTATCCTGGATTACCATGTGTGCTGACTCCACATTTCTAACAAACTGGGATATCCTGGAAAATAATTAGCCTGTATTATATTAATGTGGCTAATAAAATGGGTTTCTTGTTATTAATTTTTACAATATTATTTGTTCTAATGTGTGCATTCCCACATCACTGTGCTGACCCCGCTGCATTCCAGGAATCTTTGTAGATTGTCCACTAGTTGGATACCAGGATGCAGGATGCTTGTTTGGAAGGTCGATTAACATTTTTGGACTGGCAGTCATCTGATCTGGAGGTCTGGGAGAAAACTCCTACCTTGGCAATACACTCACCTACATGGATTGATGACCAGATGGTTCTGGGGGGACTTTTTAAGCCAACTTGGACCTTCTACCTGAAGTTTTGTGTTACAAACCAAATAATCCAATGTTGAGAACAGAATGTAACACAAAGAGGTTGATTTGCAGAACTTTATCTAGTGATTTAGAGAAGTGCTCAAAATAATATACTTGAGATTAGCCAATCTAGACAACGTTAACGTTCACCAAACAAGAGTTTCCTCATTTTGTAATCGAGTATTTCAGATTTGTTTTTTGTTTTTTTTCAGGAAGTCCATATTTATGACTAGGTTATTGGTTAATGTGTTTCTTTATATAATCTATAGGTTGTTTAAGAATGAACACGGAAAATAGTTTTATTTATGCACTTATTCATGTGAGCATGTGTTTCCACACAAGGCTACACTGTCAAAGCAAATTGACAGCCAACAAGTTTTATGTTGTCCCATTAATAGAATACAGTATTAAGCCTGTCAAACCCAGGGGTGGTGTTTTCGCTGTTAAAAGCACACTCTTTGAGAGAAGGTGGGAGGATTGTAGGAAAAGTATTAGCTAAGCACTCCTTACCTGTCAGGGTAGCTGCAGTACCATCAGTCTGACAAAAATACAGCATATGGAGGAGGGAAACACGACGAATTCACTCGATCAGTTCACACTGTTGATCTTTACAAAAGAAGCACGGCATTCATGCATAAGTCACCAAGACATGCCGGAGACGCTTTTTCACAAGTCGTACAATTACTTCTATATGTTAACAATTACCTATTCGATGACTTAAATATATGTACCTTGTCCACCCATGGACACTAGATGGCATACCGCATTTCTTTTTAATTTATGCATTGCATTCCAGTACTGCCTGCAATAGCATTCATAAATGACCAAATATTCTTGGACCCTAATAATAATAATTTGCAAAGGTGTCCTTTTTACTATAAAACTGAACTACCAAAATGAAATGGATACTATTGTCAGATTTATATGTCCTTAGATTATGTAAAGCTGTAAACCTAGTTTCTGACCTTTATTATTATGTCCAAAACCATTCACTATTCCCAAAAATACATTAAAAATGAATAAATGAATATTACTGAAGAATATTTGCATGACTGTAAAGAAAACGGCAATTTACAAGAAAGACCAGTTTTCAGATGGAAACCATAAAAAACATAATAATAATAATAATAATAATAATAAAAACCTAATGTAGGCTTTGTAGAGTTTTTCATGGAAAAAGAAATGGTCAAGTGTGACAAAGTTACCAGAAGAACTCACATTCTCCATTCTTCTTACCTAACAGTAAATAAAACCTAACAGCTGACAGTTTGTAATACTGCGCAAACGTCTTGGGAACACATTTCTGCTGTTTTACAAGTAAAACAGCTGTTAGGTTTTACTGAGCATGCTGGAGAATAAGAGTTTTATGCCAAACCCAGGATCCTACACTACTACAACTTTACTTTAAATCCTACTTTAGGTTTCCCATCTGAAGTCGTGTAATATTGTAATTGCTTTCCTTGATGTTTCTTTCTTTGCCTATATCCATCCAATTTACTTGGCAACCCTTCATCCAACAGGAATGAGCAGAATCAGAACTGTAGATGATTTTGTATGCTGCAGAACAAAAGTGTTCCCTTTATCCTGAGAAGCCTGCCAGTTTAAATCGAGATGTTAGATTAAATCTAGGTGGCCTAGAGTTGTAAGAGCATGCCCCCAGGGTGGAAGGGATGGGGTTCCTCTCTTTTCCCTGTCAATCAGAGCGACACCAGGCAGCTGTGGGAATCATTGAGCTCATGTATATGGAAGAGGGTAGTTAGCACTTTCCTCTGAGTGTGTTATACTGTCCTGTGATACAGCATGAGCAGCATTTTAAAAAGATATCAGCTTCATTTGTATTGACAACTTAAAAGTTTTGTCAGATTTTTTTTTCACTTTAATTGAAATTTGTGAAATAATTTATTATACCAAATGCACATAGTGAAGCTAAGGAGACTGTGGATTCCAATAGTCTGTGGAGAGATGTAGGTGGTATTCATACAGTCTGGGTAAAAAAAAAAAAAAAAAAAAAACTGGCTGTTTTTTATGACTAGTAGACCCTGAGGAAGACATAAGCAAGGATCGAGAGGGCTGCTTGTTCTGAGCGGGCAGGGATACTTAGATTTCAACAATGCAGTAGCCTGTCTCCTGCAGACACACACACACACACACACGCACGCACGCACGCACGCACGCACGCACACACACACACACACACACACACACACACACACACACACACACACAC
>JAQQZT010000038.1:8342273-8366644 GCA_030068275.1 Clarias platycephalus | reverse complement strand
TCCCGGCTGAGTGGTAGTGGTAGCCTTAATGAGGGAGCCCCCTAGTGACGGGGAGGAATTGGACACGACTAAATTAGAGTGAAAATCGGGGAAAAAAAAAAAAAAAAAAAGTAAATCCTGACCATGATAGAAAGGCACCAGAACTCCCAGTGCACCACAGTCTACTGTAAGCAGGGCCCAGCAGGCAAAGAGCCCAAGGCCGCCGACCTACAGTAGTCACCAAAATACCCAAATCCTGATCTGACTGATGCGCCAAACAAACATCCTATCCACAACACAAACCACAGCACCAAAAGGATCTGCGGCCAAAGTCCTGGTGTTAAACACTAAAGCACACACCCAGAGGCCCTGTGGAGCCACGCCCTGAGGGACCAGCGCCGCACAGGTGGAACAAGGCTGATTAGTGTATAGACATACTGTACAGTATTCACAAACCATGTTGTATAAGCATATACTGTATAAAGGAGGTCAATGTGCTGTTTCAGAATCAGGCATTGATAAAGTTTATTTTGGTTTTATCTTTAACTTTACTGGAAATCATCTCTGTTGAAACCTGAGTGGCTTTTTATTTATTGATCTCTCCTGCTCTTTAAAATGATAATCTGAAACAGTAAGCCCACTTTGATACCAGACTGACTACTAATTGTGAGAGATACTCACAGACATAGTTTTGCTCATCTTTGTATGCTGTATGTTTTTTTTTTTGTATACATGTTTTTTTTTTTTATCATTTAACTCACTACCTCGTCCAGACATCTGCGATTACTTCTTGAGTTTTGATCCTCTGAACCCTATACATCAGATTCGTCACCAGCCTTTCTGTAGAAATAATTTCAGCTTTCGTTGCGTCCTTGAATTAGCAGCACACTGCTGGACTGCATTTTGTTTCTATAGCTTATTCTTGAAATATTTATGAGTCATGCTGAGCTCTTACTCTTATAAAGCTTTACAAAAAGCATCTAATCTTATAGTGTCTTGTTCTGCAGGACTCCCTCATCCTAGAGAAGAGTGATGTCCATCATACTGTGTGCTCATTCCAAGACGACTTCCAGGAGTTTGAGATGATTGATGACGAAGATGAGGATGACGAGGAAGACGAGGATGGAGAGGCAGATCCCGATGCTCCACCGTCTCCTTCCACATCTCCTCCTCCTTCCCCTACTTTCGGTTCACTTAAGAGCCGCCCCACAACCTTAAACCTGACCACTGCAGTTTCACAGGTGGACAGACAAACACCCCATGTTATATTGCTTTAATACAGCTAGAAAGATGCGACTTTTAGACAAATCTTTGTTATTTTTTTTCTTTATCATAGGATTCCTTGAACAACAACAGTAGTGTATCTCCACGAAAGTCAAGCTGGCAGGAATCTCTTCGCATCTCCACGTCACAGGGTAATTATCTTAAGGTTGTTTTTATCTTTTTTGTGTTCATTTTTCTTCTGCCAGATGTTGTAATGTTGATAGCTTTCCATTGAATTTTCATGTGAAAATCAATATGAGAGAGGTTCAAGTCAAACCTGGACTTGAAATTAAAGATGTAAAATCGACTTACTTTAACAGACGATGTCAAGCACAGTATGGTGATGAGCCACGGTAAAATATTAGAATGTTGCTAACGTTCTAAAGAAGGCCATCTCTCTGACAATGATGATCCTGGCCGAGGTGCCTTGAAGCCCCTGCATTCATTCCCATGAACATTTAATAAGAGGGACACTTGAACTTTGACAATCAACAGATAACTTGTTATCAACTTGAGGAAGAAGTATCTGTCTCTGGGAACTGTACACACAAATCGACTATTTAATCGATTATTACCACATCCCTGCACAGTCCTGACCTGGTTCAAAGTGATTTCCACATGTTTTGGCCATTAAAGGAGTTCCTGTGAGGCCAGCGTTTCAAGCGTGAAGCAGACAGTCTGATCACAGCTCCAACATACTCAAAGCACTAGCTGAAACACTAGTTTTTTGGGGGGATTTTTTCCCGATTTTCTCCCTAATTTAGTCGTGGCCAATTCCTCCCCGTCACTAGGGGGCCCCCACATTAAGGCTACTACTACCATTCAGCCGGGAGGGCCAAAGACTATCACGTGTTTTCGAACTGCTTGCTCACGCACCGTTAGGGGCGGAGTAACACACTGGGAGGAAAGCACTAGCCGCTCCTTCCGCGAGCTCACAGACGCCCCTGATTGGCTGTAGAGCCGTGATTAATGTGGGAGCACAAAGTACCTCTCATCCCTCCCCTCTGAGAGAGCTCGGCCAATCAGCTCTCTCTAGACCTCCGGTTGTGAGAGGTTACAGCATCACCCGGGGATCGAACCAGCGATCTCCGGATGATAGGGCGAGCGCTTTACCAATGCGCCACTCGGAGGCTGAAACACTAGTTAAATACTGGGATAAGTGTACTAGTATAACAGGGGATTATATAGAGAAATAAAGGTACTTTTTACTCTTATAACTGTGGTCTGTTATTCTTTACAATCAAAAGTTCTGATTTGACTTGAACACCCCTCATATATATGACTTGGATAAGTAGGCTATTACAGCATTGCGGATCGAAATAAAAACTGCTTTACATGCTGAGATGTATAAGTTCATGAAAGACATTTCCACATGTACTAAACTGTCAGTATTTATCATACTGTATAAATCTTTGGATCATTTAGTTTTGCTGTATAAGTGTGAAACAGGCATTATTCAATTCTCCAAGTATATTTCTCATACTCTTCATACCTATCACATCAGGTCGTATGTCTCCAAGCCACACTTGCCTTGAGGATGGTTCCCACGTTACTGGCACATGTACAGGGGCTCCTGGCACCAACATCTCTGCCAAAGGTACTCCCCCAAACCCACCTGGCCACTGTGGTCTCAATCAGTCACCTGGCAGGCCGCTGCTGTACGACTTTGAGGGCAACAGACGCGAACGTCTCGAATACGGTACAAATAAAATCTGCCTTTGCTTGGGGCCCATCGACATGAACAAACATTTACAACCCTGAACCTGAAGTTGTCAGCACACTTTCCCAAGTGCTCACCATCACATCCACTTTGTCCATCAGTAATGTATTTTAAATGTATAACAGTAGGTTTTCATACCTTAAAGGTTTTCTAAAACATGATATGTATTGTTCTGTGAAGTACAGTAAACCTTCCTTTTTAGCTTTTTTTATTTCTAATCTTCTGTTTTTCTCCCTGTTTTGCCGTTTTTTTTTTTTTTTTTTTTAAATCAGGTTCATTTGGTCAGCACAACTCCTCGGGTGGTCCTGAAGTCACTGAGATAAAGTCTACTGTTGAAGAGACTCTTGAGGAACGTGTCCCCTCAGGTGATGATTGCACTTCCCAGTGCTCTGATACCGAGGTTGACCATGACCTCAATGGCCATGCCAGACGCAGACAATGCCATCCTCGACCTGATGATACATACACCATCACGACGGAGACTGCTGATGACCCAGAGCTGGAGAATGACTTTACGATGGATGGCACCAGCAAGTGCCTATCCTCTACAGCCCCGATAGGGAATGATGCAGAGACCCCACTATCAGATGAGGAGTTAGATAAGGAATTTGAGATTGACTTCATGAACCAGGAGACCTTTGATCTGGATTGTAATGAAGAAGAAGGCTCATCCTATGTAGAGTTTCCCAGCATTGAACCCACAGATCCGTCCTCTCTCTCTGCCCATGCGTTTTCCAGTCAGTCAGAATCCAGGGATGAGTCTTGTGTCTTGCCTCCGAATCCACCTGTTGCTGCTGGTGCATCAAATGACACAACATCTCCATCCTCCGATCCTGGCATTGCTGACATGAATGCCAAGCGCTTTACAGAGTCAGACCACCACAGTGATGACCTTAGCTACCCTGGATCTGACTCTGATCTTGAAGGTGAGCTGGAGGCAGAGTTTGCCTGTGGTGGACCACTGGTTAGTAATATGATTTCATCGATCTCTGAGACAGAGCTTGACCTGACTAGTGAGTCCAGCAGTGGAAGGTCCTCACACCTCACAAACTCCATTGAGGAGGCAAGCTCCCCCACATCTGACCCTGAGCTGGATCATGAGCTTGATGTTGAGCTTGATGTTGAGCAGGACAGTGGCATTGTGGGTCTGAAGACATCTCTTCTTTTAGGTCAACCTGAGCCCATTAAACAGGACCTTTCACTATATCTACAGCACAGTCCAGACATTCATCCTTTTGATGATGATCATGCCCTGATGGGACTTCAGAATGTGGATGAAGAGCAAGGGTTTGAGCATGAAGCTGATCCTGATGAGACTCTGCCTCCTGCAGTGCCCTGTGATGACAGTGCAACTCAGCAACTACTGCTGAAGATTGAACCAGATCATAGCCTGGAAAGCTTTAAACGGTCTTTCTACCTTCCTGTTGAACCTAGACTCATGCCCTCAGTAGACGACTATGATGGAACCACTGAAGGAGACTCTGAATCGGAATCAGAAGATGAACTTAGTGAGAACTCGGACTCACCATGGCTTCTTAGTAACTTGGTCAACAAAATGATTTCAGAAGGGTCCTTTCCAATCCACTGTCCAGAGGATTGTCTCAGGCGCTCTGCCTCCATCTCTGACACCATCTCACCCTCATCTGACCTGGAGACTGAAGCATTCACTGAAAGCGAAGGCTACAGGACACAGACGCCAAAATATGAAGGAGACTCCCAGGAAGAGCTGTTGGTAGGCTCAGAAATAAGGAAAGATGGAGAAAAAGAGGACAGGAGAGGAAGTTGTGGACCCGAAGACGAGTTACAAAGCAAGGCTCTCAACTCTTGTCTATATATGAGCAATCCTACACATGACACCGTAGTTCCTGTGTTATTGGAGAGATATCACTCCATCAACACAATTCAGGACTGTACATCCCAGAGGTCACTGAAAAATCAACATGAAGAGGAAGAGCCAAATAATGACTTAATGATGGACAGGATGAAGGATCTGGATTCCCCCAGCCTGAGTGAGAGCATCATCAGTGACAAGGATGAGGGGCGAGAGACAAGAGTGGATCCACTAGCTCTGGAAAAAATGACAGAGGTTAAAAACAGTCTGACGCTTGACATCCCAACAGCACAGACTAATCGCTGCTTCAGCCTCACATACTCTACAGATAATGATGAAAATGAGCAAGATGCATCACCTTTCCTAGAGGCCATTCATAACCCCCCCTCACCCTACGGAGACGACACTTACCTGGACAGTTCCCCACCTATTGATGAGAGTGTCCGAGAGTTGCGCAATACCTTTGAGCCAGCAGATGTCAGACCTGTCAATGACTCCCTGGCTTATGACTCAGTAAAATACACCTTGGTTGTGGATGAGAATACAACTCTCGAGCTGGTGAGTCTGAAGCGATGCACCTCTGTTCTGAGTGATGACAGCGATGGACTCTCCACGGTTTGTGACGAAGACGCTGCTGACGAGGATGAAGATATCTATGGGCAGAGCCAGACTGTAGGAGGAATGCGCTCTGATCTACTATTGAGCTCCTCTTCAGAAGAAGATTCTTCACCAGAGGCAGACCTACCTTTCTCCAAGAAATTTCTCAACGTGTTTGTCAATGGCACGTCGCGGTCCTCCAGTAAGTAAGAGTTAACAGTTTTCTAACCTCTTAACCTCTAAATAAAATGTAATAAGATTAAAATGAATAAGGTTTGCGTATAGTGAAACGGATGTACATACATTGACCAGCCCAAAACGTTAAGCCCAGTATTGTGTAGGTTCTTCTTGTGCTGGAGCGCTGGCACCTCAGCGTATGACTTCACAAGACCTGTTGGGGTATGCTGTTGTGTCAACGGGATGGAAGTGGCAGATGCTTTGGGTGCTGTTAGTTGCAGGGTGGGGCCTACAAGGGTCGGACTTTTGTCTGGTCCTTTCTATGGGTACTTGGATTGATTGAGATCTGGGGACTTTTCTGTGGGATCAAACCAGACAGGTTGGCTTTATTTCCCTCGTGCATAGCTGAGCCTTAGGTGCATATGATCCGGTTACCAGTTTGATCGATAATCAACATTATTCAATTCATCTCACAGTGATGTTAGTGTCATGGCTGATTGGTGTGCATGTATTTTTGTGAACATCAATAATTTAAACAATGGCATTGACTTTGCCATACATATAAAGTATTCATGAGGTTCTTCAGAAAGAATGCTTTGGAAGTGAACAAATTTATGCACATTTTCATATGATATGTTGAGAAGATGTTTACGTCTACATTTCGGTCTCTTGTGCTTTGCGTTTTAGGTACAGAATCATTCGGGCTGTTCTCTTGCACAATAAATGGAGAGGAGAGAGACCAGACCCACAGAGCAGTGTTCAGGTAAATAAAAGATGTCATTTACATTTACATTATGAGAGCATTAGACAGGTACTCTCATTCAGGGTGTCTTCCATTTACTTCCTTATACATCTGAGCAGTTGATAGTTGAGGGCCTTGATTAACGATGCTGGAGTTCGAACTGTGACCTTTTGATCAAGAATGCAACTTCTTAACCATTGACAATGTTTGCATGTCATCAGACACTCTGTATGTTGTTAGTTTTCATTTATTTCCTAAATTAAGAAATGCAGGCTAGCAGTCCAATCAACATCATACCAGATTTATAACAAAAGCAGAATCACTCTCTGATGTATTTCTACAGGTTTATCCCACGCCATGCAGATGAACTTGAACTGGACGTCGATGACCCGCTTTTTGTGGAGGAAGAGGAGGATGATTACTGGTACCGTGGCTACAACATGCGCACAGGGGCTCGGGGGATCTTCCCTGCCTATTACGCTCACGAGGTCATCGGCCAAACCAAAGACCTGATGGGTAAGATCCAAGACTAGTCTGTGTTAAAAAAAAAAAAAATGGTTGAAAATCCACATTGTTTTGCTGCAAGTGCTGGTTCTCAAATGTTTTCATAGCAATGAAGAGAAACCCAGCATGGATGGAGAGCTTCACTGTGCAGTTTTTGGGTTCAGTTGAAGTGCCTTACCACCAAGGCAATGGTATCCTCTGTGCTGCAATGCAGAAGGTAAAAAGAAAACGAATTTCAGCACAAGGAATATCTCAGTCACAGATAAATGATCAGCGGTAAAGCATCCACTGTTATGTCTGTCTTTGCCTTGTAGATCGCGATGGCGAGAAAGAGGACAGTGCATCTCCGTCCTCCATCTTTGTGTGAGCTGGAAATTAGCCTACAGGGAGTGAAGTTGATCATGAGTCTGGAGGATGAGTATGACCTCTCTGAGGAGGTAAGAAAGAGAGAGAGATCATAGAAGGAAGGAGGGAAAAGAGAATAGAGTTAGTTACTTTTTGTACTGTATATTAGATTGATTGACAAACCTTATTTAGGGTATGGAATGTCTGTCTTTTCTTCCAGTTTGACAGATGTAGTCACTTCTTCCAGATGAAAAACATCTCTTTCTGTGGATGCCACCCAAAAAACAACTGGTAGAAACACACTTGTCATCACTCTATGGTTGAATACAATATATAAATGAAGCCTTGTTCACCATTCGAGCTCTATTGTGCTCTCCTTTGTCTTTTTTGTCTCTGTTTTGCAGCTACTTCGGCTTCATTACCAAGCACCCAGTCCTGAACAGGTTTGCGTGCCATGTCTTTGTCTCTCAGGAGTCCATGCGGCCTGTGGCTGAGTGTGTGGGGTGAGCTGATTATTCTTGTGCTATTGTAGTCTTAAATGAAAAACACCTTAAAACAAGGACTTTGAAGATTAGTTTAGGAGGAAGGACAATGCCATGTACAAAGAAAGTTAGAGAGTTAGGGAAGGATGAAGGAGGGAGGATTGGAGTGCTGGATGAGATGATGCTAATGATGATGTGTTTCCATCACGGACCCATCAAGCACACTGCAGCATGAATAATTGAACATTCCTCACATCATGCTGAAGATAGAGAACAGACACGGGAGAAGAGTTATCACCCCTCATCAGTGTGAGAGGCCCATCCTCGTCAAATTAATATGACCTCATTAACACAGTCAT
The DNA here is from genome assembly GCA_030068275.1 of Clarias platycephalus. Classification (NCBI taxonomy): domain Eukaryota; kingdom Metazoa; phylum Chordata; class Actinopteri; order Siluriformes; family Clariidae; genus Clarias; species Clarias platycephalus. The sequence continues at coordinate 8,358,645 of JAQQZT010000038.1, read as the reverse complement.
AAATTACTCATAAAAGAGAGAGAGAGAGAGAGAGAGGGAGGGAGGAGGAAAGAAGTAGAAGAAGAACCGCTGGTCATTTGTCATGTAGACTAGGCAAAGTTTTCTGAAAAGTCCAAAAGGACATTGTGTAAGAATGACTAGTCTGTTTTTGCAGTTACATTTAGGCATTTGGAAGACGCTCTTATCCAGAGCGACTTACATTTTAATCTCATTATACATCTGAGCAGTTGAGGGTTAAGGGCCTTGCTCAAGGGCCCAACAGTGGCAACTTGGTGGTTGTGGGGTTTGAACCTGGGATCTTCCGAACTGTAGTCCAATGCCTTAACCACTGAACGTTTTGATTACATGGGAATAAATAAGAACACTCTGTATTGTGCCAGTTGGCATAGTGGTTAGCACTTTTGCCTTGCACCTCCAAAGTCGAGGGTTCGATTCACACCTCGTATCTGTGTGGAAGGAATTCGCATGTTCTCCTCATGCTTGGTGGGTTTCCTCTGGGTCCTCCAGTTTCCTCCCACAGTGTGTGTGTGCAGCCTGTGATGAATTGGCACCCTGTTCAGGCCCAGTACCCAGCCTTCTGCCCTAGGTCTCCTGAGATAAGCGGTATAGAAGACGATAAAGAGATGGCATTGTGTCGGAGCAGGCATCAGCATCCTGTGCTGGAATCTACTTGAAGATTGGTCTCGGGCACAGTACTGTACAGTATAGGGGCATGACTCAAATTAAATATTTAATAAAGAAGAAAGAAGTGGGCCACTGTTTACAATGTGACATCATCAGCTTCTCCTCCGATACGTCTGCGCTGCTCTGACCTACACAACCATAGGCGATGGCATGGAGAGGCCAGAGAGAGGGGCGCTTTTGTAATATTTACTGTACCTGGAACGCCTGCATATCATGAATTTACTGGTACTTACAGGTAGAAGTGTTTATTGCCAGTTTACAAACCAGCTACAGTAGGCGCACACTGCCATCTGCTGCATTGGAGATTGTAAATACACAAACGTACAGAACAATAATAATAATAATAATAATAATGATGTGAACACTGGCCAGCAGGGGTGTGGGGACAAGCGAGCACCTGTTCCTAGTTTGAAATCAACCTAAGACACATGAGTTATTGTCTCTAGGCTCTGGTCTGATGAGCCGCCCTCAGGTGAATCATTGACTATCATTTAGAAATTGTTAAGAAATCCAAGATGGTTAATGACAGTGAACATACTGTTTTTTTTTCCCACCAGATGGTATAATTATTTTACTATAATATTAATAAGTGCTTATCTCATTCAGCTGAAATATTTTCCTGAGCATAAGGTATTGACCAGTTGAGCGCTGCTCTAAATAATACATTTTATATACAGTATAAAAACCGTTTGGAGGACTTCTCTAAATATATGTTTTATTGTCCTTAGTTTTATTGTAAATGGTTGAAAAATATTCATGCATTTACATGTAATGGTCAGGGTTAATGATCCATAGACTAAATTAGAATCTATATTTTTGTCCGAGCTATTAGTATTTGTCCTAATCAATATTGTGTATGTGTGTGTGTGTGTGTGTGGGTGTGTGTGTGCAGACGTGCGTTTCAGGAGTATTATCAGGAGCATCTTGAGTACGCCTGTCCCACTGAGGATATCTACCTGGAGTAGAGGAAGAAGAAGAAAAAAAAAAAAGGTTACCATGGTAACCTCTGCCCAACAACAGAAGTGTGTTCCTGGCTTTGGCCACTTGGGGGCTCCTTATGGCCTTTAAAGGGTTTAACGTATGCCTCGAGTTTCTTTCTTTTTTTCCCACATGAACTGACCTGAACATGTAGGTTCAAACTTAGTGATGCATCCATTTGTTTCACTATTGTTTTTTTTCCCCCTCTTTAATTTATTCTCATTTCTGAAACAGATTGCCTGTTTAATTTTGTATGAATTAGTACCTAGGATTGTGGCTCAGTCGAGATACTTTTACTTTCACCTGGTTTAGAAAAATGCCAAAACTACGACTTCACACATTTTAATGCATGGCTTTGAGGGTTATGCTCACAGGCAGATATACACACAGGAAATACTTATATTTGAAATTCATTTCGAAGGATGGGTTTCGTTTGTAAATATGTACTCGTTTGATTATTCCGAAATACGCTGAACGAGGTTTGTACTGAAATGGACATCGGGACAGGTGTTGGATTAGTGATGTACTGTAATGATGCTCTGCTCGCTGTAGTAAAAGGTTATTTGTGCATTCTTATTATACCATCCTGTAAATACTGTATATTTAGTAACCAGTAGGTGACTACTACGGACGTTCGTTACATCACTGTATGTACGTAGCACCTCCATCAGCAAATGGAAGAATGAAGCGGTTTCGCAGGTGGCCAGGAGGGCATGTTTGTTAGCCTGAGAATGGAGAGCCAGGTAGCATTGGCCATGCACGGTCCTGTAAATTCCTAACCTCTTACCAAATTACTCAAGCTCAGCTATAGCTTCCTGTTCCCAATGACTCTTTTTCCGTGACTCTTTGTTGGCCATCTTGTGTAAATCTTCAGACTGTGCTTTAGTGCTTTGTGATTCTAAGTCTATTTAGTCACTCTCTTCGTTCATTGAAGGCTAACAGGTAAACGTATAGCCAGCCACTGGCACGCTGCAATCAGCCAGATTACTTAGCAAATAGACGAACTTACCAGATTACTTAGGACAAGGCCATTCGAAATAAGGATATTAACGATACAGTAGTGTTAAACAACAAATAAACTGTTACATGAAAATATTTCCAGTAAAATGAACATGCAGTTTTTAGGAGGGTAATAATAATAATAATAATAATAATAATAATACCATTGCCATATAAAAATACCATTGAATAAATATTTTTCATACATTTTGTCCTTTTACAGTACTATGTAGAAGTCTTTAACCACCCCTCATTTCTGCATATTTTGATTCCCAAGAGCCTATTTTGATTCTTGTATTTTATTATATTAATGAAGTCATTTTTGACGTTTTTGGCTCTCACTTTCAGTCCAGTCCCCGTACCTAACCAGTTTCAGATGAATGTTTTTCTTTATTAAGATAATCGAATCACACACACAAAACAAAAAAAATCAGGTGCAGATGATGACAGATGATCAGGCCGGTGATTAGTACACTGGTGATGCTGAATGCTGAGTGGTTGGAACAGACGAGAGGGGAAACGAGGTCGCTGCTGAAGTCGTTACATAAACAATTTTTATATTGTGTCTTGAGTAAATAATAATAATAATAAATTGGGGTGGCTCAAGACTTTTGCACAGTACTGCACTCTTGTCATGAACCTCATAGTCATGAAGTGAAATGATTGTACGGTGATAGTCAAAGGTTTTTGAGAAATTTTATAATTTTTGCGTACACAAGCAATCGGCTGATTGAAATACTAACCATTTAGAAAAATTGGACAATCTACAGAAAGGAAAGAAAAAACTTGGATTGTCATCTTGTAATTTATTGGAAAGAATGTAGATATTATTGTAAAAGCCAGACATTATCCTAGCCGGCATATATTTTTATGGTTACAGCTGATACACTTTAAATTATAGACTAAATTTGCTTGCATGTATTTAGCTCTAGTGTGTGAAATAATTTGTCTGGAAGTTTCTATGCTATTAAAAGTAACACAACCACGGAAATGTTACGGCACTGATTGGAAATGCAGTTTAATCTTTCTACTTCAGTACCAGACACAATGAAAATGATTTTATTTTCTCCTTTGTAGCTCTTTCCTTAACCTTTACAGCTTCAGGGCTAGACACAGTAGAGAGCCCTCTCCTGGCTGTACGTATGTACGATTGGACTTATTGTACCATATGAATTAATTGTACGAACCAGGGAAAGCGATGAAATGGTAATAGATGGGTTAATGGTTGGATATTGTACACCTCATACTGTACATTCTCACCTTCGTCAAAGTTTTCCTATCATCTGCCACAATGAATTGAACTGCATAGACATGAAATGAAAGAAAATATAAAAGAAATTGTGATTGAGAGAACTAATAGGCCTACAATTAGATAAAAAAATTTTTAGCTTCTCTGTGTGCTGATGCTTTTAAGGAGATATTATTAGTAACAAAGGAGGTGATTCTTGGCTCCTGCAGTAGGCTGGTTTTGTCATCCGGTGTCAATAGGATCTAGCATCATAGCAGTATAACTTCTAGACTTGTCCTAATTGCAGTGATAGATGAACTAACTGCATACCACACACACAAAAACACACACACCTACGACCGTATACCAGCGGGCTGCGATCTGATGCCATCGTCCCTCGTCCGTTTGTGCTGATGCCACATGTAGGAAAGAGCTGCAGGTTTACGACTATAAATGTGATCATTTGGTGTCAGTTAGATTGCTGTAAATATTCTAGTTGAGATGATCATACTGTGTCCTTTCTATTGAGTGTTACTGAAATAAATCTGTAAAATTTGAAATGAACAATAGCGCTGACAACGATAACCGTATCACCCATCGAGTTCGAACAGGGGTTCAAAACTTTCAGCTGATTTCTTTTAGCGTTTGATCTTTCAGTTCCGCTGCTTCACACTGCTGTATATTTGTGGTTGAACGTTGTCACACCGTGCTGCATAACAGACGCCTGTCAATCAGCCGTGTACGTCTTTCATACAAAAACCCACGTTTCTATGCTAACGCTAGCAGTATCAGCCCAAGCGTTTGGTCTGAGAGGTTAGCAGAGACAGATCAGGACACTCATCAGGACTCGACTGTTTCTCATCGAGGTGTTAGTTCACATTAATGTATGTCAGGAAAAGTAAGTGGATTTCTCTGAATGTTTTGTCTACATTTAAGCATTTTACAATCATCCACCGGTCATCAAACCCCCCTTTATGTATCGAAGCAGAGCAACTTCTGGAGTATGTAAGCTTGGATAGCTGAATGACAACAATAACTGCAAATCTTTTGGACTGTAATTCCATAGTGCAGACCTTTACTGTATATCAAGATGAACAGCAACAGTATGACATACTAGCTATCTTGTATCTTTAAAAATTAAACTTGTAAAAACCAAAATGGAAAAACAAAAAAAATTTCCCTGCCTTGTCATGGATTTGGTCTTAAGAATAAAACACTATATGCTTGATGTCATCACTGTGTTTGGGTCTTTTTGTCAGTGTGTATGGACAGTGTGAAGATCAGATATAATTATGGGAATATGTGATATATATTTCTTAACAACCTGGCAACAAAATAACACACGGACAAAAAATTTTCAAATGTAAAAACATTTTTTCATTTTCAGAGTATTAATTTATACACACTTTTTAAAAGACAGTACAGTCTGATTTTAATATTTTAATTTACTTCAGTGCAAAGTATAAAAATGACAAACCGAAAAAAAAAAGGAAAAAAAGTTAAAAAATAAAAAAATTAATTATATATAAATATATATATATTTGTCCCTTTCAGATTTTATCAGATTACTGTCTGATTCAGATTAAACTAATTTTATTATTCCACAAAGTACAGTTTTCAAATACTGATTAATGATTTTATTTATTAAGGGAGAAAAAAAGCTGCCCAAACCCACCTGTGAAAAAGTAATTGTGTTGAAAGGTGTGCAAGTCCTGTTACATCTGGTGTAACAGTGTTTCATAAAAAGAACATCATACCAGCAGGCATACGTGGTGGTCCACAAATCATCATACTACCACCACCGTCAGGACCTGGATGACTCACCATAATTGATGGAATCATGAATTCTGTGCTCCACCAAAAAATCCTAAAGCAGAACGTCCGGCCATCATTTTGTGACCTCACACTTAAGCACACTTCCACCTCTGAATGGCTCAAAAAAAATTAAGGTGTCGAAGTGGCTTAGTCCAGGGTTAAAGAAGAGTGGGGCAACATTTCTCCAACATTTCTTTTTCACATAGGACCTGGGAGGTTTTGGACAGCTTTTTTCCCTTAATAAATGAAATCATAATTTAAAAAACTGCATTTTGTATTTACTCCGGTTATCTTTGTGAAATATTAACATTTGTTTTATTTGTCATTTAAGTATGACAAAGATGCAAATAATAATAATAATAATAATAATGAAAAAAAAAAATCAGGCAAATACTTTTTTTACAGCAATGTATTTTGAAAAAGTAAAACTGTAAATCAGATGAAAGCAACATGAGACAATAAAAATTAAGGCTCAACTTTCATTGTGGCTCTTTTAATGATAAAATAATACTCACAAGGAAATATGCTTATGATTTTATCGTTAGCAAAATTACACAATAGACAAATAATTTATCCATGATTCTTATATTTAATTTGGATTGAAAGAGAAAAATACATTAAAATGAATAGGAATCAGATTACTGCGAGCTGAGAAGACCAGAACATCGCAGCGTCTCGGATATGAAATAAATCAGTCCCAGTGTTAGACTATGATTAATTTAAGGGCAATTGAAATGTATGTGTATTAATGATTATACACATTTCACACAGTTTCAAATGCACTTGATTTTTCTCTGGCCTGTTTTCCCCTTTAAAAAATACAAATGTATGATGTTTATTAAAAGACTGGTTGGTGTGTAGTCCCACAGTGGCAGCATTCTGGTTTGGGAGAGCACTGAGGGTTACAGCAGGGCGCCAGATTACGATCAGTTCCTTTTCCAATCTCACTTTCTCCAAATTGCATCGAGGACTCAAACCCGTCCTTGAGCTGATTGATATTCTGCAACACACTGACCAGCTCGGGATGATCCTTCACACTCAGGCTGTAGTGTTCAGATGGATCAGACTCCAGGTCATACAGCAGAGGTGGGTCGTGATACTTCAGGAGGGAGATCATCTGACAGTCCTTATCCGGGTTTGGGTCGCTGTGTGCCGATCCTAGGACAGTGAAAAGAGTGAGCTACAATGATTAGCTACAACACTAACACCACCGCCAGGTGAATTGAATACCACTGATTGTCAATTATATACCAGCAAACTGGTGAGAGGACCATGAGCACTCAAGACTCATCTATGCCCAAAGGCTGGGTTGATCCTACAGAAAAGCCAATGAATTATAGGAACACACAGTGCATCATAGCCAAAGAGGTATGTTTAAGGTTGTTGATGCACCGACTCAACAATCCATGGAGATTCATGGAGGTCCCATCCCCCAACCCACAGCACCTAAAGCATCCCCCAAAGGCCCTGCAGAAACATGCCGTCAGGTGCCAGAGCTGCCCCAATGGCACGGGGAACCTAAAACCTACGTTGTTTTAATGTTAATAGTTTTAGAGTTATGGCTGATTGGTGCATATGGCAGTTTAAACACTTCATAAAGACATTTAACCGTTTCTGACCAGAACTCTGCAGAAAGTAGATCCAAGCCAGAACTCACCCCTGGTGTAATAATGAGCTTTATATTTTCCCATTCTGACAGCAAACACTCCATACTTCTCACTGGGGTCGACTGGGTAGTAAAACATAGCCTTTCTTTGACCCTGGAACCCAAAGCAGAGTGAACTGAATAAAGTCAAATAATAAAAGCAACCCTATGAAGGTGATTCATTTTAAGAGAACAAGACACAGCCTTATAGAGTAAAGTCAAGCTTCCTTACTGCTCCATGGTTGAACAATATATCAATCATGTCCACCCCATCCAGCTGAACGTCAGGTAATGGAGCTCCAGCCAATCTGGCAAAGGTAGGTAGGATATCCAGGGTACTGGACAGACTGTGCGTGATACCTAGGAAAGTAGTTTTTATTTAAAATGAATCCAATTCAACCTGAAATCAATTAAAGTCATGCAAGTGTACTGTAGATACAGAATAAAACAACTGACAGGAAAACAGATAACAGGGTGGCATCATATTATTATCATGCAGAAGCAGATTCCTTTTTATGAGCGTATTATTCTATTTATAGTACGGCAATGTCGCAACAATTATACTTTTTTTAAATTTATGAATCTTCTAACCATTTATAGTGAAACAATTTAGCTACTGTTATCAGTTACGTAAGAGCAGCTATAAACTGTTCTTTCCCACCAGACCCTTTTTTCTCTCTCATAAATGTAAAAAATAAATGAATAATGATGTCACATTAGGGGGAAAATTAAAAACTCATCTCCCAGTATAGTGACACTTTCAGATCACTGTACCTGGTTTGATGACTCCAGACCAGTACGCAATAGCAGGTTCTCTCATTCCTCCTTCATATGTGGTCCCCTTACCACACTTCAACAGCCCAGCATTTCCTCCACGAGACATTCGCATTAGCTCTGGCCTGAAAATATGACATGACATAAAAAACAAACAAAAGCTTGGACTTCATGTACTCGTTTTTTTTTCCTCCCTCAAAAATGACATGCGCACAAGCACAAACACGCTCACCCGTTGTCAGCTGTAAAGAAGACGAGTGTGTTGTTAAGGACGCCGGTTTCCTTCAGAGTGTGCAGGATGTGACCTACGGTGGAGTCGAACTCCAGCAGCGCATCTCCGAACGGCCCCCTGAGCGTTTGGCCTACAGATTTCCACCCTGCAAACTGTGGGTAGTGGGTGTGCTATATGGGCGCACAGCAAGACGGAGACAGAGACAGCAAGACGGAGACAGAGAAAAAAGGAACGATAAGAAAATATGGAAGCAATACATTTAACTCTTCTCAAGGGTGAAAATCAATGTGAAGTTATTGCATTTTCGATATCACTTTATAAGTGCAATCATAAAGACTGAAATAGTATTACTATACTGCATTGCATTACTGTTCGTTTTTTTTTGGCATTTTGGCCGGGACATTGGACAATAGATACTCCCCACTGTGCAGGTATATCCGTCGTTTCTGCGGCAGTTACTTAAGGGGCCAGCTCGACGTCTGATTGGCATTCACACACTACAGGCAATTTGGGAACGCCATTTGCCCTAATCTGCATGTCTTTGGACTGTGGAAGGAAACCAGAGTACCCGGATGAAAACCCACCTAGCACAAGGAGAACATGCAAACTCCATGCACACAGACCCACCATGGGAATCGAACCCCGAACCTGGAGGTGCAAGGTGACAGTGCTAACCACTACGCCACTGTTCCGCCGCATTACTGCTTAGCGACTACTATAAATGAAAAGTCATGTAGTTATGTGAGTTTTATGGTGCAAAAAATGAAGTCAGCTGACGACCTGAAAGTACCGAATGAGCAGATAATCACATCTATGGAGTTTTTCTACCTTGACTGCATAAGCATATTCCAGAACCCAAATAGGAAGGCATGGTTCTGGCAGAGTGCACAGAGTCCTGACTTTAACTCCACTGAAAGTCTTTAGGATTTACTGGTTTGACTCTTCCATTATTGATACAAAATCTCAGCCTAAAATGATTGCAACTCTAGATGGAAATAAATGTTATGCCGTTGTGTAAGGGTGCTGAAACTATGCCGGGGTGAATGTGAATTCTTATAACAGACAAAATATTAGTGTGTGTGAGACTAATGTTTTGTTGACAATGGTAAAAGTGTAGGCTTTGGTGAAACTGGCACATCATCAATTCTCCGCAGTAGCCTGAGCCAGTTCTTCATCTTATCGCGTAAATAATGGAAAAGGAATATTCAGATCCAATTCAACATGGAAATGTGTTCACTAGCAAGGCAAACCACATCACCTTCAAACTGAAATCTAAGCGATTAGGCAATGATATTTAAAAAAAAAAAAAAAAAAAAAAAGAGCTTGAATGTAGCGGAGCTTGTTCTGGTGGTTGCAATGGTTTGTCTCCTGACTCACATGAGAAGGATAATAGAGAAAGAACGGTTGACTTTTCTGAGCCGAGCTGCGGATGAACTCCATGGCAAAAGTACTGTAGCTGTCTTCCAAGTTAACGAAATCTACAGGCTGCTGTGTGATGGTTTCCCCCTTCATCAGAGGCACGGTTACTGTACCGACATCACAGGAGCCATAGCACTTCACATCCGGAGGGAAGCAGGTCAGGTTGTGACAAGGACCCTGGATAATAATAAGAAGGAAAGAACAGAGTGTAGTATAAATTAAAATGCACCTAATGCACCTAATATGACCACTTCAGTAAAAATAATTAAAGAAATGAAGTAAGTACTAATACTGGCCACAGTCCCAGGTAGATCAGGGACAGATATGTTACCATGTCATGAGAGTACGGGATGCCAAGATAGTGGTCAAAGCCTTGTCGTGTAGGCAGGTAAGTACCGTTGGCACCGTAGCCCAGGTGCCATTTCCCCATCATGGCTGTGGCATAGCCTAAAGGCTTCAATACTTCTGCGATGGTGGTCTCGTTGAGTGGAAGCCCACCTTTTGAACCTGGGTACAGAACACCTGGGTAGATGCCAGAGCGTGTCTGATAACGACCCGTCAGCAAAGATGCTCTGTTAAATAAGAAGCAAAGCTACCTTTAATGCCACGATTTGATAATTAAAAAAAAAAAAAGAAAAAAAAAAAAAAAAAGACATTATATTACTTAGACACGTATTGTAATTGCAATTTAAACTGTGATATGTAACTATTAAATGCACCATTTTGTTTTCAAATGTTTTTATCTACTATAGGCTTACAGCAAATAATGGCACAAATGGTCTAATTAGAAGGATGTTGGCAAATATTTATTTATGACCTCAAATGTATTGAAAGAACATTTTTTATAAAATCTTGACCAACTCTACATATATTTCAATTCATTTCTATTTGTATAGCGCTTTTAACAATTGACATGGACACCTGTAAGAAATTGCTGCACTGAGATGTGATGTGAAGTACCAATAAATAAAGAAATCTGACAATTCTCATCAACTCAGTGAAAATCAACTTCTGAGTTGATCATGGTTCATAGACATTAGGTATTAGTCTGACTATATAACTAACTGACTATATAATAAGGATTTTTATGCAAACTTATACAAAGACAGTTATAAACAGTTAGACACAGAACTGGATGAAGTTATGAATTTACAGTATATTGGCATGATAAATGTGGTCAGGTTGCACCTTTTTGAGATACTGTGTATGCTGTCGACAACATGGACTGCCTTATCACAATAGCAAAAAGATGTTTTGGAGCCCCGACCAAGTATTGAGTGCTGTACATGTTCATACTCTTTAGTAGTACAACACTTCTTAGAATAAAAAAAAAATGTAATTCATTTATTTTTATAGCTCTAATTTCCTGAGATACTGAATTTTGGCTTTTCATTACCTGTTAGTCATAATCAAAATGAAAAGAAATAAACACTTGTACTGTATACATATATCAGTCTATGTGTAATGAATCTATAGTATATACAGTAATATATATGGTTTCACTGTTTGAATTGAATTACTGAAATAAATCAACTATTTGATGCTATTCTAATTTATTAAGAACCACATGTATATATTATATATAAAGTAAGCTTCTTTTTTAAAAAATAATAAATTAAATATTTTATTTTCCTTCTTTTTGCCGGTTAAAAAGATAGATATTGTTAGATTTTTATTAAATATAATTTAAACATCCCAAACTTTAGTTTTTCCTGCACCAAAATCATAATGACACTCCTAATCCATAACTTGTATTATTATTATTATTTTTTTTTTAATTTACAGGATATGCACTCTACCGAGATCTGGAACTTATCCTGAGAAATCTGGGTGTGAGACAGAAACAAATCATGGGCTGCTGTTATAATAAAACCCCTAATTATACAGTAATGCGCAGGAGGACTTGTTGTCAGCTGATTAGTTAGGCTTAGTGCCAGAAGCAGGGATGACTCTAAAATGTGAAGGACACTACAGTATGTACAGTACTACAGGGTCAAAAATTTATTTTCAGGACTTGTACAGTAATGGCACTTCTAGTAAGAGTCACAATATACGAATTCTATACGACCACTGCAGGAATATTCTACTGTATATACAATCTCATAAGTCTCTATACATAGGGGGATTCAACCAAAGGGCCTTCTCCAACCTGTTGCCACAAATTTGGAAGTATAGCATTGTCCAAGATGTCTTGATATGCTGAAGCGTTAATATTGCCCTTTACTTGAAACACCAGAATTCAATAATTAACAGGTTTGGCCAGATTGATTTTTTCTCCATATAGTATCGGCCAAAACACAGAATTGGTGCCGAATTTTATTTTTTTATGTTATATATATAATACAGAAAATGTGTGTGCCAAAAAAAGCTACTTCTGAAGTTTATGCAACATGCTGATCAAGTGACCAATCTTGCTTCACTAAAAATTTCAAGTTGCTAACTTCAGGAGAGATGATTTTACATGTGCCCCCAAAATGACCATTTTCAGTGTTATACTGTCTCGCTTCAAACTATAATAAAAATGCCAATTATTCATATTTCCTCATGGGTATTAATACTAAAATTGGTGTAAGCTTCTAGAAGCATATAACCTGTAAAAATAGTTGTTTAAATTGTTTTCGGTAAAAGCTTAAAAAGCAACAAAATCTGTAGTGTCCGTAACCATGTCGAATTCATATTGCAACATATTAACAATTTTGCATTTTAGAATAATACACTTTTTCAGGTTTATGTGGAATCTAATTTCTGAATTAAAATTAAGATCTTTGAATGATTTGAATTCAGAAAAGTTACAGCCACTACATACTGTACATACAGTAAAAAGGTATGAAATTGTATTTAGCAAATGTGTTTAGTTTTTATCTGATAAAAATATCAATGAGTATCATTATTTACAAAAACAATGAAGCATGGACCGTGGGACAAGAAGCTTTAAGTGTTATTTAAAAAAATGGTGTTATATGATCCTATCTGAAAATTCACTTTTACACCATGGTGAGACACTGTTTAGCATCAATGCCATGTTCACACACACACACACCAACATTAAAGCGACAAAAGTATTTGCACCTTTGAAGATCAGCTATTTTAATCAACACACACATCAGACTCGATGTGTGATCAATGTTTGATCACAGGAAGCTGAAAATAACCACAGTTTGGTGTGTGTGTGTGTGTGTGTGTGTGTCGACACACACCTGGACGGGCTGCACACCGGGCTGGTGGCGTAGAAGTCGGTGAACCGGAGCCCGTGCGCCGCCAGTCGGTCCAGGTTCGGTGTGAGTGATGTGGGATGACCCGCGAACCCCAGATCTCCAAATCCCAAATCATCCGCGAACAGCAGCACGAAGTTGGGCAGCGCTGCAGCCCTGCATAGAGAGATCAGCGCGAAGCCCACAAACACACTCACACACTCCGTCGTCATCATCATCCGCTGTCCCGGATGCAGCCGCATGTTTAATATATTACACACTGTAACCCTTCATCACTACACAAGCACAAAACCGCACTAATGTCCTCAATTAGTTACTTAAAGAAAGATCCCCACCAGCACAAAGCGGACTTTCAGTGCCGTGTTTTGACTGTGTGGTCATGTGAAAGTCACGTGATCAGCGTGACCAAATACGTCACTGCAAAGGTTCATGGGAATTGATGTTCTTGTTGTTTTCATGATTCCTTGTACTGTAGCCTACAGTAAAAACAAAAACGAAACAATGAAACAAAGACAAAGCAAAAATAAATGATTTTTATTCTCAGATATGGCCTATATTTTAAATCTACCTCCTGTGTATGTGTGTGTTTAAAGCATACATTGAGTTTACACATTATTTAAAATAACTTAATGGCTTAGTGGTTAGCACTGTGGCCTCGCACCTCCAGGGTCAAGTTTCAGTTCTCCCCGTGCTTGGTGGGTTTCCTCCAGGTACTCTGGTTTCCTCCCACAGTCCAAAGATATGCAGGTTAGGCTAATTGGCGTTCCCAAATTGCCTATAGTGTGTGAATGGCTGTGTGTGTCAGTGTGCATGTGTGTGTGTGCCCTGCGATGTATTGGCACCCTGTCCAGGGTGTACCCTGCCTTGTGCCCTAAGCATCCTGGGATAGGCTCCAGGTCCCCCGTGACCGGTATAGAAGATGAGTGGGCTTAGTAGTTAGGACTGTGGCCTCGAACCTCCAGGATCAGGTTTCAGTTCTCCCTGTGCTTGACCGGTTTCTGTTGGGTACCCTGGTTTCCTCCCAGAAGTCTAAAGACATGCAGATTAGGCTAACTGGCTAACCGCGTGTGAATGAGTGTGTGTGAATGTATCTCTGTTCTGAGATGGATTAGCACCCTGTCCACCTCAGCCCTAAATCTCCTGGAATCGAACACCCCATGCCCCTGTATACAGTATAAAGCAGTATAAATGAGTGAGTGAGTGACCCCTTTATAGTTGCATGGTGGATTAGTGGTTAGCACTATGGACCTCTAGGTTCGTGGTTTGATTCCTGCCTCTGGTCTGTGTGCATAGAGTTTGTATTTTCCCCCCATGCTTGGTGGCTTTCCTCTGGGTACTCCGGTTTCCTCCAACAGTCCAAAGACATACAGGTTAGAGTAATTTTGATTAAGCGTGTGAATAATCAATCAGGCGTCGCTGGCAACACGACCCCTAAAGTAGCTGCCACAGAAACGGTTATACGGATATATCTCCAGGGTGGGGAGTATCCGTCTCCCGATTGAGCTGGATGGCACGTGGCTGGACCAAAATACCAAAAAAATAAATAAATAAAATACTGAAGACTTTACATATTTTATAAACATATTTTACCATGTTTATCTATTTTTAGAGACAGAAAACTTTTTTACTGATGAACTTTCTATCAACAGGACCCATTAAATTTAAATTGATGTTACTTGTTTTTTAATGATACAGGTTAATGAGGTGGTGAATTAAACTCGTTCAATTTAAGTGCCCAGTCAAACAGGCCAGTGACTTTAACAACTCCAAAATCTAATGTTTTTATAATCAAAGCCACATTGCGATTTCCACCACTGTAGTTAAATTGAAAAGAGAGCTCCTGTCTATGCTTCACGGACCCTTGGATGTACAGCCTATGGCAGAGCCAGTGCTGTAAACAACATTAACAGCTGTTTGCTTCCCTATACATTAGGTTTCGATATTAGACTGTTAGGTTTAGACATTAGGTAAACTTTTATATGCGGTAGGGTTAGCTCAGTGGATAAGGCATTGGGCTACTAATCAGAATTGGTTCCAAGTTTAAACCCTGCCACTATAGTGCCTTTGAGAAAGGCCCTTAACCCTCACCTGCTCAGATGTGTTATGCGAAAGAAATGTAAGTTACTCTGGATAGGGGTGTCTGCAAAATGCTGTAATGTTAGATCATATACACACAGATCAGCCATAAAATTAACACCATAATCAGTTATTATATATACAGGATGTTACAGGATCATGAACATTATTATTAAAGTTTAAAGAAACATTTATCAAAGTATGTATTTCATCTTCCTACTAACAGAGACATCTATGCATGCTACAAGCTGATGGAAAAGGTTGGTAGTACTGGGCATAGTGATATCTTTTGCCACTGTGGGTCACTGTTTCCTTGATGGTGGTGTAGCATAACTACAATGACGTCAGCCTGAATTCTGAGGATTCATATATGTACACCTATAATAGATTAGTGTGTTTAATGCTCAAGTGTTTAAAATTAAGTAAAGCTTGTAGACCTTCTTTTTCAACATAAAATGGGTTTGTTTGACAGCACTCATTTGATTGATTGACCAACATGCAGTACAGCGGGAGAGTCCAAGGAGCACAGTGCATATTTGAGAATAAGGTCAAGTCAGAAATATCTCTAGTAACCATTTCGAAACCTCACATCTGTAGAGGTCAAGATCAGTTCAAACTGGTTGCATGTAAGTCCAAGTTATTGGGAGTGTGGCCACTTTGTCAAGGTCTGGAAGAAGACAATCATAGGACAATCTGGAAGAGGTTACCTTTAGCTCAGTGGAAAGATCCTAGTAATCACTGAAGCACAAACCTGCGATGAACTGGAAGCTGCTGGAGCACCAGTGTCACTGTCTACAGTCAAACATGTTTTACATTGCCATGGGCTGAAAGACAACCAAGAATGAAACCCCTGCTCCAAGATCGACATCATCAAGCAAGTTTACAGAAGACCACATGTACATAAAAGTCTTCTGGAGGACCAGAGATATGTTTGGAGGAGTATAACCATGCTGTTAAACATGGTGGTGGTCGCATTATGCTTTGGGGCTGTTTTCATACCATTGGAAGCTTGTTGATGGATATCAAAGGCGTCTAAAAATGGCGCTGACATAATTTTGACCTGTATTTAAAAAAAAAAATATTTTCAACCATTCTGCCCCAGAACAAAACCAGTAAAAATACATTGCCATGCCATTCCTGTTCATTTCAACTTCTGACCACAACTGAATATTCACCTCTTTAGCATTCAATCACACCCTTAAATACAGGAAGGTCTGTTAATTAGTTGATTAGTTGAAGTGTGTGTGTGTGTGTGTGTGTGTGTGTGTGTGTGTGTGTGTGTGTGTGTGTGTGTGTGTGTGTGTGTGTGT
>JAQQZT010000038.1:8316748-8332076 GCA_030068275.1 Clarias platycephalus | reverse complement strand
AGATGAGGTCTGGATCACTGGAAGCACAGGAGCAGCATGTGTAGCTCCAACCATCATAAAGCTGAATCCAGCTGGAGGTGGTCCTTCTCTGGATGCCTCAGGAACCTCGCAGGGTTGACCTTTGTCTACTGAAGCTGGCACAATCTCCAGATGCCTCGGGATGTGTAGAAAGGAGTGCACTGTGATTATGTCCAGCTGTCATGCCATGGAGTCAAAAATAAGGAAAACATTTTGATTGTGTCTTTTGACTCCACACTATCATGCCCCGTTTAAACAATGCCAGCAGAAAGAGGGTCATCGGAATGCTTCAACCTTGTCCAGTGCAAGGTCACGTTGCCAGACGGTTTGGAGTTGCCAGGAATATCGTTTCTAGGCTGTGGAACAAATTCCAAACAACTGGTTGTGCTGCTGATTGCCCTAGGTCTAGAAGGCCAAGACAACATAGGCTAATTCAATGGCGTCATTTCAGAAATTGTACAGAAAATGCTGCCACTATTGCTGCTGCTGGTATTCCAGGGTCACACGCCAGACTATTCAGCAAGGTTTAGGTGCAGCTGGACGTACAATGACTCTATGTCGTTGTCAATGTAACAATTTTTCCCTTTACATTTCTGGTGCTGATTTTTCTGTAAAAATGAAACCAGCTGAGATGCATCCCTGCTTTACATCCAGTGTTCGCGGATCCACCATGACTGACCACTGAAGACGAACGGATGTTACAGTATATGCATGTGTTTGGTCGAGGAGAAAGCGATGCATTTACTATTCCCTTTCACATCTCTCTGCAAAGCTGACCTACATTTAGCTCTGTGTGACTGTGCATGTAGTAAGAGTAATGAAGGGAGGTAGAAAGAGAATGAGAGAGTAAAAAAGAGGCACGGCTGAAGATGAAAAATCTCCATTGGGGCGATGAGAAATATGCATATGTGGTTGTTATGAGGTGCATTTATATTTTTAATTGTCCCCCCCCCATATAAAACATCTTTAATGCACTTATGAATGCTGGTTATTGTTCGGATTCCTACTGAGCATCGCAGCCTGTGACAGTAACAATGTTATTGCATTGCTTTACAACAACAGAGCCAGTGTGTGTTTATGGTCATACGTTTTAGTGAAGATGTAATAAAATAAATAAATAAATAAATGAAAACATATTTGAAATTCCACACACATGTTAAGAAACGGTTTGGTGAAGATCAAAGATTGTCTGATGGTAATCTGCTGAAATAAATCTATCCTTTAGAGAAGCATTAAGCGAGCTTTTGCTACTCTAAATGTGTAGTGGTTTTGAACATCCTCATATAACGCTCCTCATTACAGCTCTAAAGTATCACTTTGATCAGTCTCATTTGCTCCACTGTGTTCCGGGTGCTGTGTCCTGGAGTTTTCACGCAAGTCTGTAATGTCGTATTGATTTCCTTGTGTTCCACTTCTTTTTAATGTTCGCTTAGGGCCATGTTTAATGTTAATCACATGTAGTGATGATTCAATATCAAAATTCCACATATCAGTATTCAGATCTGAGATATAACCACAGAAGTTATGCGAGAAATTTGCACATTGAGTTTACAAGAAACAGAATTACTGTAGAGTATGGCTTAGTTATGTACAGTCCTGACTCAAGTCCATTTCTATTATCTAACAAGGTTTTGCTGCAAATAAGGTTTTGTGGCTGTAAAAACATCAATGGCAGGTTGTTTGAGTTATTGATAAATAAACAATTAATACTATTATGATTTTAAACAACACTGAGTGCTGTATGTTTCTTTGCATTAACTTCTTTCATACCATTTCTATATGATGACTGCGTACAGTATATATTCTGCCTGGCCAAAAAAGTTACACAGACTAATCAACTTTAGCTTTGATTATGGCACAGATTGTGCTGACCAGTTCATTGAATTTCAATTCAATTCAATTCGATAACATTTTATTTATGTAACGCTTTTAACAATTGTCATTGCCGCAAAGGAGCTTTACACAATTAAAAGAAAATTGTGGAAATATGTATGAAACTGTGAGAAATGTGTATGAATCAAAATGATCAGATTGTCCTTGATGATCAAGACGTGGACGACGGTGGCAAGGCAAAACTCCCGGAGATGGCAAAAGAAACCTTAACCTTCTCATTTGGGTGATTACGGATAGCAGAGATTGATCTGCAGACATACTGTGTGTTATGCAGCTGGAAGGTTAGTATAACAATTAATGTCTTTAAATTAAAATCCAGTTAGAGTCCAGTTGGTTATTGGAGGCTCAGGTAGATTGTGGGAAATTCCAGTCCTGAACTATCGAGCGACTGCAGCCAAGTCAAGTCCTCAGAGAACAGCTGTCAGCATCAGCCGAGGCCAGGACACGCTAAAGTGGAACCGTCCCCAGTCACCACACGCATCCCAAGTGGACCACGTGGGGCATCCATGCGACGAGATCTCCCACCAGAAGCGGGGCACCAGGATGAGTAAGACAGGTGTGAGGGCAGAAGGAGTCTGGATCAGAGTCATGTAATGTACTGTATAAGGTCAATGTATATTTAATTTAAGTCCTGGAATGTGCACTATACATCATTTTGACTGGACCAACTGAAGCAACCCCAGATCATAACACTGTCTCCAGAGGCTTGTACAGTGGCTACTATACATGATGGGTGCATTGCTTCATGTGCTCCTCTACTTACCCTGACAAACACATATAGTAGCTCTGGAATGAGGTCAGTCTGGACTCATCAGACCACTTGATCTTTCAAGTTTCACTAACAAGTGGTTGTCTTTTGGCCACTCATTTGATAATGTGTTGAAGGGTTCTTAAACCAGTTCTATTTATTGCAAATCTCTTAATGTAAGTTGTTTTCCTTGCTTGATGCACAGCACTATGTTTTGATTCTTCTAAAATGGTGACTTTTTTTTGGGCCAGGCAGTGTTAAAGTTGTTGAATTACATTGATTAGAATGTGGTTGGATAACGAATGAATGTTGTGGGTACCTTTGATTACCCGACAGCTTTAAGGAATAAGCATAACCCTGAGTGCTTTATTATAATTTGACAGTATTTCACCGTATATTTAATGCCTGTGTAAAGTTGTCGGGTTTACGCTGACTCTACAAGTGCAGGTTGCAGCATTAATTTAATCTGTAGGCAAACGTCGCCAGCAGCTCTGTCACAGGTCACGGCTGTTAATATGGTTATTGCGCTGCTCATAAATTCACCATTTAATGACTTGAAGTAGAGGCTTCACCTGCGGCTTGTATGATCCATGAACCATGCATTTTTTAATGCAATAAAATATCTGTAGTTTAGGCTTGAGGCAGGTGTGCTGGCAGGAAGGGAAAGCTAATGTGGTACAGTATTCTGTTATTGGAGCTCATCTGTATTCAAAGATGATTTTCTGCTCATCACGGTTGTTAAGAGTAGTTGCCCTGTTATCAGATCAAATCATTCCCACAGAACTATTGAGTACTTGATGAGTACTTGAGTACTTTATACTGCTTATCCTGTGTATGGGGTCACAGAGAGGGCATGGAGCCCAACTAGGGAGACTTAGGCCATGAGTCAGGGTACACCCTGGACCGGGAGGCAATCTGTTGCAGGGCGCACACACAAACAGGCACTACGGACAATTTAGGAATGCCAGTTAACCTAATTGGAATGTCTTTGGACTGTGGAAGAACTGGAGTACCTGGAGAAAACCCAACAAGCATGGGGAGAACATGCAAACTCCATGCACACAGACATAAGGTGGGTATTGAACCCCAGCCCTGGAGGTGCAAGGCCACATTGCTAACCACTATGCCACTATGTTGCCTATTATTATTATTATTATTATTATTATTATTAGAGTAATTCCCCTACATACGAACACATTTTGTTCTGAGAGCTCATTTGTAAGTCTGATTTGTTTGTAAGTCCAACAAACATTTTCTAGGTGCTAGGATACTAACACAATTGGCTATACACAGTATATTACAGTACACTGTTCTTTAGATGGTTGAACGATTTGTGTTAAAAGACCCGCAACGTCTCCCATCTTTTCACCTCGCTCCATTTTCTCAATTATTTTCACTTTTGTCTCTCTCCTTATTGCTTGGCGCTTTTTAGCAGTGCCAGTTTAATCGCCACAGCTTTTACGCTTGCTCTCGGACATCCTGGGCTTGTACTGTGTTTGCAGAGGATGAGCGCTGCATGCACGTGGTAATGTATGCTGGACGTGTGATCTAACTTTGATGATTGAACGTGCGTGAATGCATGTTCATATCTTTGAAAGTTTGTAACTCGAATGTTTGTATGTGGGAGACTTACTGTATTATTATTACTATTATTGTTTGTTACACTATACAGTATAATCCAGGGACTGTGTGTGTGTGTGTTTGTGTGAGAGAGCATGAATGTGCAGGTGTACAGTTATTGACAAAGTGCATGGTAAATGAACTGGAGCAGAAACTAAAGAATGTGTAAAATGTGCAGAATAGGGTGTATGTGGTATATTGACATTTTGTGTTATTGAACTACCACCCTATAAGTAATGAGTAAACAGTAGGCTTTACATAGAGAGAGAGAGAGAGAGAGAATGCATGATGCAGCACTTTCCTTCAACTGATATATCAGACTCAAATTAAGTGCTCAAGTCACATAGTCTGTCATCGGGACCTGATTAGATCTGGGTGCTTAGAACCACTATCACATGACTAAAAGTGGTTTAAAGAAAAGTGGCCTTGTAGTGAATGTAAAGCAACCAAAGGACAGCACGTAAGCAATGACGTGTCGGTTATGTGAGGAAAGCATCAGACCTGACTGGCTGCAGTAATGTCACTTTGTATTCAGGCTGTGTGTCTCAGTCTGCTTGGCTGATCCGTACATAAATAAGCCAGGTAGCTGGATGCCTGCGGGATAACCTCCTCTTACATACAGTAGGTAGAAGCACACCCCTAATGCATTGCCTATTAATAATACAGCAATGTGAGCATTGATTTAAAGATAAATGTTAGGGGTGGTTAATTATTATGTTGCGGAGTCTGATAGCAAAGTGCTTTTATACATCAATCTCTAATTGCTGTTCACAGAATCGCACGTGTTCAGCTCAGCCAGCAGCGGATGAATAATTGAACAAGTGGTTGTGGCAGGAAAGGAGGGGAACCCGGGATTAAAAACACCTTAGCTTCTTCATTCTCTCTCTCTCTCTTTCTCTCTCTCTCTCTCTCTCTCTCTCTCACACACACACACAAGATGCTGTGGGACAGTAGATAATACTGCTGAATTATTCAGACAGTGAGCATTTCCTCTTGGCTGGGTGTTTACTGCTCTTTGGCATGAATGCAGCTGTTCGTTTCAGGGAAAATGAAAAAAAAAAAAAAACCAACTGAGTGAAAAAAAGAAGACGTAAGAGCAAATGATCATGTCTGTGTTTTCGATAATTCTTTGGAGTGAAATATTTGCCGAATTCCTGCCTTTCCTGTTTCCTGGACTCCTCTTTTCACTATCTACAAGCTGTTTATTTGTGATTCGGCTACCGTTTTAATCTACCAGACTCTCTGTTGCTAATCCAAACTGCCCTAAAGTCTATAACATCACTTGAGTATGATAGCTGACTTCTGGCGTGTCTCAGAATTTGATTTCTCAACAAGGCACTGCTATTTCAGCATCCATGGCAACTACTGTATGCGGCAGTTTATTTTAAAAGCATTATAATTTCTCCCAACGATGAGGTGCGTTCAAGTCAAACCCGGACTTGTGATGAACATTATTATATATGAATGAAGGCATAAAACTGATTTATATTCAAGCACAGTACAGCGATGAGACTCTTAGCGGCAGTAAAACATTTGAATGGTGCAAACGTCTTAAAGCAAGCTGTACGTCCATGAATGATGCTCTCAGCTGAGGTGCAGTCGTTCCCCTGAACATTCAATGACTTGAACAGGGAGTTATAATCACATCCTTCTACAGTCCTGACCTCGCTCCAAGACTTTTTCACATCTTTGGGCCATTAAAGGAGTTCCTGGGAGGCCAGCGTTTCAGATATGAAACAGGCAGTCAGCTCATAGCTGCTCATCCGGTGTACTGAGAAAAATTTCTACCTTGATGGTATCCAAGCACTAGCGAAACACCTTAGTGTATCAGGGGATTATATAAAGAAATAAAGTGAAGTTTTACTCTCATAACTGTGTCCTGTTATTCTGCACAATCAAAAGTCCCAGTTTGACTCGAACGTGTCTATTAATGAACTCCTGTAAATAGATAGATAGAGAGATAAATGTATAGATAGGGTACTTTAGTAATCGCAAAGGGACATTGTATCTGTAAATCTGCTTTCAAATAGAAAGAGAAGTAGACAGTTAAAAACTACATCAAACGAGACCTGATTCGGCCCTTAAAACTGCAGGCATCAATTTTCTTAGGAACTCACACAGTTTTATAAGAAGATCCAAATTTTATATGGCTGCTCTAAGCATCTTGCTATTTTTCTTCTGCTGACTACAGCTCTCAATTACTTCAATACTTGCAGGTCCCAGAACACCCTTCATTATGTCATTTTTAAAAGCTAAACAGAAGTCCATTACTTACAGTAATATGTAATTTCTCGAATGTACCTTAATTTTGAACATAATGCAATTTTTTTGGAAAGTGAATTTTAAAATGGTTTATTTTCTAAGAACACACTGACACAGAGGATCTCTGGGTTCGAATACTGCCTCTGTGTGCATGAAGTTTGCATGGTCTCCACGTGCTTGGTGGGTTTCCACCGCGTACTCCAGTTTCCTCCCACAGTCCAAAGACATGCAAATTAGACTAAGTGGTGTTCCCAAATTGCCCATAGATTCCATCAACATAGTAAGTTTTCTCAGTATGATTGGACTGTCTGCTTCATGTCTGAAACCCTGGCCTCTCAGAAACTCCTTTAATGAGACAAACATTTGGAAATGGCCTGGAGTAAGATAAGGACTGTATTAGAGATGTGGTATTAACTCTTCAAGTTCCTGTATTGTGCAAGTGGTGTTCATGGATGATTGTGCGTACAGTTCCCAAATACTGATGCGCCTCTTCTGCAAGTTGGAGACAAGTTATCTGTTGATTTTATTATCTGTTCAAGGATCAGGCATTCCAGTCGTTGAATCTTCACGGGGATCCAGGCCACTTAAGCCACGATCATTATTCAAGAACGCACAGTATGGCCCTTTTTAAAACGTTTGCACCATCAAAGCTGCTTGACAGCGGCTTCGAGTCTTACTACCATACTTTGCTTGAAGTCTTCTGTAAAGATCAATCAGTTTTATGGCTTTATTCATGATAAATTTCAGCCCCAGTTTTACTTGAACGCCCTTGTTTTTAGTGGAAGTGTACATAGTTATATGTCTCAGAGTTCTTATTCTAATAAAACACAATACAATACAATACAACTTGTGATTTTTTATGTATTAAATAAACATCATGTTTTATCATTTTAACATTTATCTCCACTCCACTTGGCTGCTCCCGTTAGGGGACGCAACAGCGGACCATTTGGCTCCATCTAACTCTGTCTTCCACATCTACCCTTACATCTACCTCCTACATGTCCTCCCTCATCACATCCATAAACCTCCTCTTGGGCCTTCCTCTTTTCCTCCTCCCTGGCAGCTCATCCCTCCTCTGCACATGTCCAAACCATTTTAATCTGGCCTCTACCATTGTCCCTAAACCATCCCACCTACATTTTGAGGGATTACACTCATTCGTAATCCTGTCCATTCTTGTCACTCCCAAAGCAAATTGCAGGATCTTCAGTTCTGCTTTGCATTGTTGGTCTCACTACCATACTGATCCACTGAGGTTGCTCAAGCCAGTGTAGTTGTAGTGTCGGTCCCAAGCCCGAGTAAGTGAGAAGGGTTGGATCTGGAAGAGCACTGGGAGTAAAGCATGTGCCAAACCAATAAAAGTAACATTTAATGTTGTGGAAAGTTGGGTTTTTGTTATCTCTTATAACAGCTGCACAGGTCTTTGAATTTTGCTTTGTTTTTAAGTTAGTAAGACAAAAAAAAAAAAGCAGCTTGCATTTTACTGAAAACCAGAAATGCAAAGCTCTCTGCTCTGAAGACTTAAGTGTAATGAAAAAATAATACAGATTGTTGAAATGTTTTGACACTAGAGACAGAACGGAAATTGTAAGTAAATGTGTCCTAAGAAAGCGTTACTATATAAACAATTAGAGATTTTGTTAAATAACAAAAAAAAGTCTATTTCTTATTATTAGTGTTAGAATAATTAAAGGTGCTGCTCTAGAAGCAAATATCTACAGCGCTAGAGCAATGGCAGCAATATAGGCTTTGCAGTTGGCTTTGATTTTACAGTGGCTATAAGAGAAAATCAATCAATTCCTTCTGACCAATCAGATTTGAGAGTTCTATGATTTTGTGGTATAAATGTTACAGAAATACCCACGTTTACACTTTTTTTTTTTCTTCTGTTTTTTGAGGATTAACATAATCTTAAGGAGTATCCACAAATACCTGGTACCTTTACAGCGTTCCTTTGCAGTTCAAAAATATTACATATATTTGGCAGGTAAGAGTGTTAGTTTTAAGCCGTAGGGATCAGTAGATTATTGTCTCAAAAACCTCCCGCTGACTTATTTTCTTTTTTTTTCAAGCTTCTGGCTGCTTATATCCATCACCTACTAGCTTTGCCTTGATTCTGATCCACAAGAAATCTTAGATAAAAATGTGTCAAGTGTACATCCATTGTTTCCGGTTCGTGTACACTACATATACTGTACATATCTATGACTTGATACACCATTTAGCTAATATGTAAATTCATAGGTGTTATAAATGATTTGCTGTCTCTCACATCATAATTCACTGGAGATGGATATTAACCAGATTGGACATCCTTTCAGCTTCGCATCACATCATTATTGAATGACAATGTGTTTGAAAAGTTTGCTGTTCAACCTGACTTAGGGTCCTTTTTTGTGATGGCCAATTCCCAGCCATCAAACAGCTCTTCTCTGTCACATGACAACTACCAACCAGGGAGGTTGAAGGATATCACATGCTTCCTCTGAGGCATGCAAAGGCAACCGACTGTATCTTTCCGATCTGCCGCTCAAGCAAAGTCAAGGGGCTGGGCAATACCCTGGGAGGAGAGTGCTATCCGGTCATTTCCACCTTATAGACACCAAAGATTCGCTATCATTTTGGTGATTGATGGGAGAGAGAGAGAGAGTGAGAGAGAGAGAGAGAGAGAGAGAGAGAGAGAGCATGCCACCCTTTCCTTGCTGAGAGTCTGGTCAAAGGAGCACCCTTAGACCCCATTGAATCATTGGGATTCTTTTGATGAATGTATAAACATTTTTCTGCTGCACCACTTGCATTGGCAGGTATTGACTTGTATATTGTACAAACATAGACTTTTTTTCTGACATAGACATGACCAAGTAGTATCAGATTAACGTGATGGACAACGACTGAATAGTAGATAAGGATGTCTCAAGGTGCAGGTTTATCAAAAAAACCTGTGAAGAGGCTGCAGTACCTCATTTTGCAGTTATTCCGATGACCTTTATGTATAAAGATATGTGAAGCCAGTCAAGGGCCAGATTACAAAGCACTGTAATGCCTCAGAGTGCTGGGGTTCTAGGGATACTATATTCATTTCTGGGGAATTCCCAGTACTTAAAGTCTGCTTCCATGAGCAAAGCCATTTATATAAACTCACTTAATTACAATCACTGTAATGAGTCTGTTTTAATTGCTTCACTTCAATGTCCCCATGTGTTTGTGTTAAGTCGGGACAGTAGCATTTTTCAGTGTAAAGGTCTATTGTTTGCCTTAACTGGAAACAGTCTTGCATTATTCTTGGGGTTGTCTTTCTGCCATTTTAGCTCTGGTGATAAATCCCAACAGTGTCCAAAAGCTCGGAGCCTGGGAAGGAAGATTTGTGGTCTACACTCAAAGTTGTAAATCAAACCAGCTGTAGCCTAGAACAGCGTTAATCACTGTCATACAGGTTTTTAACCCTTTATTTATTTATTTATTTATTTATTTACAAGGGTGAGTCAAAAATGATGCGCCTTATGTTAAAACTTCTGTTGGCCACTGCTGGTCTTATCAACACGTTCCGTTCAAGACTTCCCTCTCCACAGTATGTATGCGCCACTTCTGATTTGTATGACAGAGGAGCAGCATGCAGTATTTTGTTTTTTTGTAGTCTAAGGGTGTACCTGGTATGGAAAATGACTCACAGAAGAGTATAAACAAAGCGCCTGGATATCTGCAAACAAAATTAACAATCCTTTAAGGAATGTGACAGCTTTTTAAGGACAAATCCAACAAGACATGGATTCATCACTACGAGACTTCAAAAGTCAGCCATCAGCGGGAAAATTGATTCTTACAGCTTTCTGGGATTCTCAAGGGCCAGATTGCAACATTATCAGAAAAAAAAGTTCAACAATCAACAGTGCTTGTTACAGTAAGTTGCTTATCAAAGTACTGAAGCCAGAATTAAACGCAGAGGACTGCGTTGTGGTTTTGTAAAATGAAGGGGCACTTAAATCTGATGTGGATGAAGATATGGAAGAGGGCATGGCAATAAAAAGATTCTTTATTGTCATTGTACAGGGAAGAAAGATGCCAGATGTATCAGTAGGGTGGTAAGGAATTAACTTGTTTATGTATCTGCAATCTGGATATGCAGGTGTTGAATAGCATACAGAAGCACACATCCCATGGTGAAGAAGGGGCTGGATCCTGCAAATGTTGGACAGCAGAAACTGGCATGACCAAGGCAGTGTAGTGCTATGAGGCAGCAATTAATTGTCCATGAACATCCTGGCGTTGCATAAAGTGCCAGTAGTAAAAGCTGTTGTCCAGTGGGATCAGGACTTTAAATGAAGATACAGTACTTCTCCAAGGAGCAAGCAGATTAACTTAGCTTGGATTACATTTTAGCTGATGAGCTGCCATTCATCATGAGATGTCTGCCACATATACTGCGGATCCATGCAAAAAACATGAGTGGCTGTAGAAAGAAAGAAGATGATGAGAGAATGTCATAAGCATAGCAGAGTTATTAAGACTCATGTGAGAATACAGGGTGGGTGAAAATTAACTAGGCAATATTTAATGGTTATAGAACTTGATGTATCACTGAAGCACCACCCCATTTTGCTCTTAATGTGCGTGCGTGGTTAAACCAGGCTTTTCCAGAAAAGGGGCTGGGACAACACAGACCTCATGAATGGCCTCCAATAAGTCCAGATCTCCAGGTGGTGTACAGGACAAAGCCTCGCACACTGGAAGACTTGGAGGCACGAATTCAGGAGGTTCTCAGCAATATCCAAAATGACTTCGTCAGATTCCATTCCAAGATGTTTAATTCAATTCAATTCAATTCAATTCAATTCAAGTTTATTTGTATAGCGCTTTTAACAATTGTCATTGTCGCAAAGCAACTTTACACAATAAAAATAATTATTTAAGTTTGTATGGAATGTGAATATGTATGAATCAAAATGGTCATATAGTCCCTGAAGAGCAAGCCGAGGGCGACAGTGGCAAGGAAAAACTCCTTGAGATGGCAATAGGAACAAACCTTGAGAGGAACCGGACTCAACAGGGAACCCATCCTCATTTGGGTGGTTTAGGAAAACTGTTTGACACCACTGGTGCCTATGTTGAAATTGAAAGATTTTCTTTCATTTTCCTATGTAATAAAGTACATGTACAATTTGTTTCAATAAATTTGTATTAGAAATATGGACTATATTATCACCAACTGCCTAGTAACTTTTGTGAAGTTACTTTTCACCTATCCTGTATACCCCCACCAAGATAGAATGCATAGCAGAAGAACAGAACAGGACCCAGCACTTAGCCTTGTGGAAAGTCAGTGGAGATTCTGCATGGAGCAGATAAGGATCCTCTCCATGCCGCTTGATATGACCATCCCTTCAAGTATAAAGTAAAGTATTATCATAACATATATTCTAAATACTGTAATTTAAAGATAAACGAGTGAGTCTTTTGCTCAAAGGTTATAAAACCAACTAGTTACTTACTGAATCATTTCCCAGAATTCACTCAGCAGTTATAAGCAGTGAGTAGAGTATACTCACTCACTCTCAGTCATTCATCTTATATACCGCTTTATCCTGTATTCAGGTTCGCGGGGACCTGGAGCCTATCCCTGGAGACTTAGGGCACGAGGCAGGGTACACCCTGGGTATCTGGGTGCCAATCCATCGCAGGCCACACACACATCCAGTACACACACTCACACTTTAATTCACACACTACGGGCAATGTGGGAATGCTAATTAGCCTTACCTGCATATCTTTGTACTGTAGGAGGAAACCAGAGTGTTGTGACATTAAATAAGTTTAGTCACACTATCAAATTCATATGTAAAATAGTTCAATTCACAAATCTATCAAATATCATTAGGGTCAATCTTCATGAGCATTTTTCATAAAATCTGTGATCAGACTTTGAACCGTGCTGTACCATAGGTGTCAAGTATTGGAATGAAATATGCTAGACTAGTACTTTATGAGAAATGAATGTGACCTCTGCATATATGTGAAATAAATAATAAAAAGCTATTAAAATGCAGAAACCTCAAGGACAACATGTCCTATTACCTGTGTACTTCAGCCGGCATTCCCATGGCACTTAGCACTTAGACGTTTTTGATTAAGAGCCCTGACCAAACACTTTATGAGAGTGTTTCATGCAGGTTTGGGTACAATGCCCTCTAGAGTTACTGACCCTCAATAAATATGAATAACAACTAACCTAATTTTTTATGTATTTTTTTTTATTTTATTTCTTATGGTACACTGAGAAAATACAGAAATAGGAATTTTATGACAATATTAGGGTTAAATAATGCACCATGGTTGCAAACAATATAAAAGTGCACCATTCAAATTTAAAGTGGTGTTTAGAGACCAAAAAAAATTATTTCAGTTTTATTTAAATTCACCAGAATAAGTCTTTGCATAATATTTGAAATTACAAGATACAAACAGATATGGATGTAATGCTGTAGTGGATGTATGTACAGTATACATGGCATGCAAGCAATGTGAATTTGAAAATCATTTGTAAAACAGTGGAGGTTAAGAATACTTTCCTACAATTTGTTTTTCATAATTAACCTAAAAAATATAAACTATATGTCACTACTCAAAGGCAGGTGAATATAAGTCTGAGCTATTTGTAGAAGACCAGGCAATGCATGACAAACAGGTCAAAAAAAAAAAAAAAAACAGATTGTAAGCAAAGGGTCTCAACCAGAGGAATAGCGTTCATGCGTACAGATGCACATGACATTTAATTAATTGTGGATAATGTGGAAACAGATGTACAGTATTCGACTTCATGGGACTGAGGGCATTGTAGTGTCCAGGCTAGATTTAAATCAGGAAGACGGGCAGTAGTGCCTATAGATGTGACCCTCTGGACCTGTTGAACCTGATGTCATGACAACTGTCTGCCATTGTCCCGCCCACATTTGAATAACAAAATGAATGTTACTAATTGCCAGTACCAGAACACACATACAAAACCAGTCACAATTGCAATTCCAGCAACAACAACAAAAAAATTACATCTGCTAACATTATGTCATCTTAAACAACACTTTGTCTTCTCAGCAATTGCTTCTAAGTTGTTCCAACTGACTGTGTTGCGTTTCATGGCTAGACACAAGACTGAATCCCAAATCTCCCAAAGCCCTGAACAAAGGCACTACTTGGTTTGTGGAACAAGGGATTCTACACCCTACATAATTTAGCACAAGCTAAGGTAACGAGACCAATCAAAATAAAATTAGAATATGCACGAATATGCAAGAAAAAATAGTATTTAAGCAAATTATTAAGTGATAGGCAGCACGGTGGTGTAGTGGTTAGTAGTGTTCGATTCCTGCATCGGGTCTGTGTGCGTGGAGTTTGCATGTTCTTCCCATGCTTGGTTGGTTTCTTCCCACAGGCCTCTGTGAGATAAACAGTATTGAAGAAGAATGAATGCTTGACTGATGTCAGGAAATGAGGATATGTCACCTGTTTTTAATGCTATGGATTGATAGGGGAGTGGAGAGATGCATCACAAAGCATACTGTATGTGATGTAGCATAGGAGTATTAATTTGAAAATAAGTGAGCTGTAAATAAAAAAGTAGACAAAAATAACCATTTAAAAAAACCATTGTCTGCTGTTTTTGTCGCTGTACCAACTCTTTGTACTAACGTCTTTCTGACAGGGTTCTTGCTTCAAAGTTTTCTTAGACCCTGTCCTGTATGATCTACAGCATAGCATAAGGATGTGTTTTTGATGTAGACTACAAAGCTCTACAAAGAGTCAGGATGAAGGTATGCTGTAAATCTGTAATCTAAATATTGAAGCACGGAGTTCATTACCTGGCATTTTTAACCTAAAAGAAATTACAGCAGGACACTAAGAGTGGGTCTAAGGTGATCGAACCAGCATTTGAGGACAGACAGAATACTTTTTTGATCACAAACCATAAAGGAAGACTTAATTTTACACTGTTACTAAAAATAGCATCTGATCCACAACTTCTTTCATAATGGTTTAGCTATATGACTAGTGTCAGGCAAGCTCATCATATACAAGTTCTTCTTGTTTAGCCTAGCAGCACAAATTTGGCATTGTGCGTTAATGTGTAATTTCTGATGTCTCTGTGAATATCTTACTGCCTTAGGCGAAGGATAACACTGGAATTGATTAGGGTCTGTAATCGGGTTATGGTCATTGATTCTTGGGAATTGTCTGCCTGTAAGACAAGTATGCAGGAACTGCGTTGTCAGCAGAGGGGCGGTAATCATCAGCCAACTTCTGGCGAAATGATGCACATAGTGCTGATTCTGAGAAATACACAGACTGAGAAATAGCCCAAACTGAGGTGGTACAGGTGTTACAGCTACGCTGGAGAATAGGGTGAAAGAAGAAAATTAGGGACGTGCGATGGTGAAATCGATATGTGCCAAAAAAATAGATACAAAGCCATCTGAGAAATGACGTGACATTATGAATTAAACATATCAGTCAATACCATCAGTAAACAACAGTAAAAATCAGTAAGACTAGATTAAGATCTGAGCAGCTCTCACAGTGAGACAGTGACCATTTGCACACATGGTCATGACACAAGGCTCACAGGGAGAAGACTCACACCTGAGAGACTGGCAAATCAGAGCATGTAGGAAACAAGTGCACAGTAAGAAAGTTGTCTAGAGCAGGGTTTTTACAAATTTTCACTCACTCACTCACTCACTCACTCACTCACTCACTCACTCACTCACTCACTCACTCACTCACTCACTCACTCAC
>JAQQZT010000038.1:8253430-8266127 GCA_030068275.1 Clarias platycephalus | reverse complement strand
ACACACACACACACACACACACACACACACACACACACACACACACACACACACACACACACACACACAGACACACAGACTTTGTGTGCACTGAAGTGCATCAGAGGTGCAGCGTTAAGCTCAGAGGCAGGCAGGGTTTAAAGCCTTATGCAGAGACATCAATTACCAGCAGAGCCGATCTGCACTGCACAGCCTCTATTAATGAGACTTGCAGGCAGCTCCAGGAATCACTAGGTACTCACCAGGACCTCATTCTCCTCAACATGTTCCCACCCAACTCTCAGCTCACTACTACTTATCGCAGGAAACGACCTGACTGCACATATCAGGACAGCAGCAATTACCCTTCGGCTGAAAAAATTAGCACATCGACTCGTATTTTCTCTATTGTTATCCTTATATAATCGGGTTTTATGCTGCACAAAGCACGACGGACATATGAAACTAATTAACATTTAAGAGAAAGTTGTGTAGTGAACCATGACCTAAAGCATCTTTATTTTCT
Organism: Clarias platycephalus; assembly: GCA_030068275.1. Classification (NCBI taxonomy): domain Eukaryota; kingdom Metazoa; phylum Chordata; class Actinopteri; order Siluriformes; family Clariidae; genus Clarias; species Clarias platycephalus. The sequence goes on along the minus strand of JAQQZT010000038.1, from coordinate 8,265,622 downwards.
TTGCTAGGTAATCCATCAACTCATCTGATAAGCCACTATTATTTGCCAAATTATTCAGGTCCGATTCCCGCCTCGGGTTTATGTGCATTGAGTTTGTCTCTTCTCCTCGTGCTTGCTGGGTCCAAAGACATGCAGATTAGGCTAATTGGAATTCCCAAATTGCCTGTGGTATGTGTATATGTGTGTATGTTTGCCCTGCGAGAGATTGTACCTTACCTTATGGCCTAGGTCTCCTGGGATAGGCTCCAGGCTCCCGCTACATCTTTCTATGTTTTAGACAAACCATGACATGAAGCTGCCGGATTTTCAAGCAAAACCCGACACCTCCTGAAAAACCAAACGCATCATTCCTTTCTGTGATCAGTAAAACAAAACTATGAGCTGTGAAAAGCAGTGGTAGAGTGAATAAAACCATTTGGAGCATGTTAAAGCCAAAACAAAGGACCGTCTACCCTTAGAAATAGAATATTATGCGATTTGATTGTTGTGGGATCACTATATTTCAAACTTAAAGCTATGTGGGATGGGGAAAGCTATGTGGGCCAGGGGTAGCTCAGTGGTTAAGGCACTGGACTACCGTTCTGAAGATCCCAGGTTCAAACCCCCCAACCACCAAGTTGCCACTGTTGGGCCCTTGAGCGAGGCCCTCAACTGCTCAGATATATAATGAGATAAAAATGTAAGTCGCTCTGGATAAGAGCGTCTGCCTAAATGTGGGATACTGTGGTGTAAGCATCGTGGCGATGCTAGCTTTGAGTGCAACCTAGACCTCTGTTTTACTTCCAAATCAAGACTCCTGCTATCAGTTGCACGGGTTTGGTGCCATGATGATTCTTTCAAATATATTTGAAAGAAAAAAAAAAAAGTTAAAGTGCAGATATAATGTAAAGATGCATGAACCTTATGTGCAAGACACATAAGATGTGTCTCATAAGCTGTTGGGTTATGTAAAGTCTGTGCAGTTGCACGATGCATTAAGGGATGTGATACGATGCATACTGGTACTATGATAAGGTGCCGGGGGCCGAAGTGCAACTAAAACAGGTACTGTAGAGGAGGACGCTGGTGATGCTGTAAATGGAAGTTTTTGTATTGTTTATAATGTTTCTCATGACCTTCAACCATCTTTGCAATCAAAAAGGTGTTGTGTGCATCAACTCAACACTTTATTGCGTGATTGCTACCTGCTGTTTGATTCGCTATAAAAAAAAATCACAATCAAAGCATGAGTTTGCTATATTTCTTAATAAAACTCAAGCAACATATTATTAAAATGCATACTTAATTCACGGTTACTGTATGTGACCCAAATTATATGCATGGTATTTAAGGATCGATAGTATTGCAAACTGATAAAAAAGGACATTTTGTGCACAATGCTTTCATGCAACATTATGATATATACAGTGTGTGTACTGTATATATATATAAATTGGTACAACATATAATATGGTGCCTAAGACTTTTGCACAGTACTGTATATACACACTATACTCTACTTATACTGTATAAACCCCAAGCTAAGTGTTTTGTCCTCACACAGTGACAATCATGCTGTTGGAGCGCTTTGTGTCATATTGTAACAAAACACACACTAACCTAATCAAATTGCAATCAGCTACAGAGAGACAAATGTTCACAGTGCTGATATCATCCTCAAAACAGAGAAGAGCACTTACAGTGACCTAATACAAGGATGTTAATAAAAAGATGCTTAGCCACCAGGACTCAATGAGAACTCAATGAAATAATCAGCGATCAACACATGATGAGGCTTGTGTTTAAAATGTTTCAATCTGTGATCCTGATAACATTTATTATGTTAAAATTAGCTTTGAATAATTCTTTAGCGTTTGGCGGTAATGCTCACTTTTCATAATAAACATATACAGTAGGATACTTTGTGTAAATGTAGCAGAATGAAATCATTTAAAAATACTATTTTAGTCTTGGTCTTAATTAAGACATTAATTTTATTTCAGTAGAATTAGTTGCTTGAACCTTGTAGCACACAAGGTTTCTCCTACAAATACAGACAGCACTATGATTTTTTTTTTTTAAAAACTCACTTCATTTCATAAACATACTCCTTGGACAAAGCAACATTTTTTCTAGTCCAGTGAGCGGAATTATGAAATTGCTTACAGCGTGAAGGATACATGAAATCCTGTCCCTTTAATCTGGCTTAAATATGGCACCTCAGTGCTTCTGAATGGGAAAGCCTTTATCTTGGACCTGCCTTCTGATTGGAATTCAGCACTGGACAGGATTAACTGATTCAATAAATAGTAGAGAGAGAGAGAGAACGGAAAAGCTCAAGCACATCTCTTACGCTCATCTCAGCCCCACTTTTGAAGTGCTTGGATCAGAAGGCTAATTGAAACTCCAGAAATGTGCTGTCTCATGCATTTACTTCTCAGTTCATCTGGACCACAGGCTTATACAGTTGATAACTCTGAGCTGGCCCTACGTGTGCTACTTTAAACTGACACACACTCAAAAAAAGCTTCCCTGTACGTTGCTTTATCCATGAACAAGCGAGGATGATGCCCTGCAAATAGTACATGTGTCTTAAGCATCACATCGGTATTAAAGTCACGCTGATTTGTCTGCATTGTATCTGTATCTTCTTTTTTTTTTCCCTTTCTGCACTCCTCTTATCTCTTCCTGAACAGAGACTAAATGAATGACGACCATCGCTCAGATTGCATGTCCTCTGCTCCTTTGTCTCTGTGTTTTGTTATGAATGAGGGTTCCGTCTTATGAGTACTAATCAGAGTGAGTGTACTCTCCAGAACTGCCATAGCCCCTTTAGGATGGTGCCTGAGAGCAATTGTGGCTAATATAGATACCCTCAGTTCAGCTTCATTCAATCAGGAGGAAAAGAGGAGGCCTGTGTGCGGCTCTTTAATTGATTCGAGAGGTGAGTCATGCCGTAGTTGGTCCAATGGGAACGGATAGATTGGTGAGGATGGGAGAGATAGATTAAAATAGATTAGCCGAATGAGCCTGCATGCTGGGCATAGACCCCCGAACCACTATAGAGCCTCATTTAGATAATGCTCATGGGTCTGACCGAGATAGTGGCTATTAGTTGTGAAGCCAACCCAGTCTCTCAAACATCAGTTTCAGCGTGATGTAAAAGGTCAATATCTTTCAGTGTTGTTCAGCGTAGGTAAAACGTATAGAGGACACCATATTCGGTAATGGTTATGGAAAGAAATAAATGAAATGTTTAATTGAGAGTAGCTTCTGGCGCAGTGTATTGGTCTATAAGAACCAAGCGTGTGTGAGTGTTTCAAATTAAACTACTTGCACATTAACACCTGTATATTTCCACTTTACATTTGAGCATTCGGCAAATTCCCTTATCCAGAGCGACTTACAGTACATTGTATCTCATTTTTTACATCTAAGCAATTGAGTGGCAACTTGGTGGTGCTCAGTTTTGAACTTGGGTCCTTCCGAACAGTAATCCAATGTCTTAAGCACTGAGCCGCCCCTGATGAACACGTTTATATACTTGTTACTGTTTGTGGTTTGTACAACCTGAAATCCGGAAAAGTTGAGACATTTTTTTTATTTTAATATAATTCAAACTAAACGACTAAAAGACAATGTTTTATTCAAAATAGAACATAGAGAACATAAATGTTTACACTGAGAGATTTTACAATTTTATGCACAAAATGAGCTCATTTCATTCTATGTATAGAAAAACTTATGGCCCACCATGTATTACTAGAACACACACACATAACTTTTCGTGCAACAGTAACATCTTTTTGTGAGATGTGTTTAGAAAATCATACAAAAAATCTTTGCCTTTTCTTCCCTTTATTTTCGTTCAATCAGCTCTCTCTAGGCTACAGCATCATCCAGGAATTGAACTAGTGTTCTCCAGGTGATAGGGCGAGCACTTTACCACTGCACCACACAGGGGTCTACATTTATGCTTTTTAACACTGTTGTGCTCACTGAAACCATGCATGAAATATTTTAAAATTTTATGCTTTTTTCTGCTTTTTTTTTTCAAAATGTCATAAATGGAGTTCTCATTTTGCTGTCAAACTGTTCACTTGTCATGAGCTATGAAAAGTAATTTCCTGGCAATTTCCTTCTGACATGAAGTTACATACTGTAGTTTGTCATGTTATGGAAGACTGTCCCATGATGGAAAACACTTTGAAAGTGCAGACGGTCTTATAAATATCAGATAAACATCTCTCTAAATGTATATTATGTGTACCATAGCAATTTTTAACATTTATAAAAGCAACATTTTTCAGGATTAGTTTATTGTTTATTTCTTGCCGTATTCGTAGAAACTCTGAATTTGGATTAAAATCACCTTATTGTCTGAGCTGCTGTTGTTGAAAATTAATCAACACCAATAAATTTCAAGAACTCAGCAGTACTGTGGTGTAATCTGATTTATAGGGTCTATTATACACAAAGACCTTGTTTATCATCATTTATGGCTGTTTTAAAAAGAAAATTGTGATTACAGAATTGAGAGCGAGGTGTCTACAAACGAACAAAGTAGAAATGTGATCTGTGTGTAAACACTGGGACTCGGTCCAGGCCGCCCGCGCCCGATTCGGAACCCGATCCTGCTTTTTGTGAGAGCGGCGGTAGTAGAGGTAAACTGATCAGCTGAATTAATGAGCTCCGAGACTGTTCTGTGCTCTTTACATCTTTTATAGGCCTCTCCTGGCCTGCTCAGATCTAGCTTTCTAAATACTTAATGACCGCTCTGTAGGCCAAAGTCCATGCTCAGGTTTTCTCTCCTGCACTCGACACGCTCACCTCCCTCCCTCAGGTAGCTGCTACTGCTGGTGAAGAGGAGACAGTTCAGCTGGCCCGTTTACACCATAGTTTAATGAAAGGCTAATGCTTTAGCTCTCACAGGAAACATGAAAGAATAAAATAAATGAGGACGCTCTTACTCCTAGTCCGGGCATTGCTTGAAAGAGTGTTGCTATAGCAACCCGTAAGATCATTGACACAGAGCGTTTGTACATAATGGGGATCTGACTGGTGTGTGCATTTGTGTGTGTGTGTGTGTGTACGTGTTACACAAACACACATTTGAGTCGAGTAATGGTCTAATGTCCAACATATGCCTGAATAAACAGTTCACACTGAATTGGTTTGTTGTTCAAATCTTTTTATCTGCCTTTTTTCGCCAACAGCAAAGCTGTAATTGTTGCTCATGAGCATAGGCATGGTGTGGCAATTAAGACAATGACAAAATGACTTAATAACCAGCTATTATGGATTATACACAGCAAATTCCCAATGATAAAAATCCAGTGTTATAGCAGACTATGCTCTCTACCACCGTACATGAATTAACACATTGGATATGTGAAACATAGCACTTATTCATGAGAGCATGTGAGGCACACTAGTGAAGTACTATGCAAATTCGTAGAGCACATTTGGACTCTGTGTAACAGGTGGTTGCTGTTTAGGAATATACAGTGTACGTACACCTAGTTTGAATAATATATTAATATTTTTTTAATTATTCATTCGTCTACAGCAGATATAAAACATATATGTACTTAAAAAAAATAAATAAAGTGGCTTTGTGGTGCTACTGTGAGAGGGGAAGCCAAGGTCAACCAGGGCCCGGTTTCTCGAGAGCTTCTTATTGCTAAGTAGTTCTTAAGTTGTACCTTAACCTCTCTCTTAACGTTGTGGCGCATTTCCCGAAACGTCCGTACGCTAAGTATCTCTTAGGTATGTCACACGTTCGTAACTCTCATTCTTAGCGTAGTTTCAGCTCAAGACGCTAGTCGCCGCCACTGAGCAGCAGTCTTTATAAATCAGCGGTATATGGAAGCACATTATGGCACGTTATCAAAGTCGTATCAATGATGGACTATAATGTAGGCCTGTTTAAGAATTTTATTTTATTCAATATCAGAACTAATACAGTGACTTTTAATTAGCCTATTTCATAATGTGATTAATGCATTAAAATTGGCCATCACTTTTAATATTGAACAGGTGGCAAACAATTTACAGCGATACAGCGGGTTGTTGTGTTAAACCGAAGACAGCGCCGTCCGCGGACCGGTGTGGTTCATGTACATTTTTCCTTTATGCAAAACTTCGGCCCTTTCCATATTTTGCCTGAGGTGGCTATTTTAAAAAAAGGTTTCGCCTTCCAAGGCAACAGATTATGGAGCTTCTTCTCAGACCTGCGCTTGCCAGGCCAACGCGTCGTACTTACGCTCTACGTTCCGATCAGCTGCTCGCTGCTTTTTGTTTAAAATATGTTTCATTGATCATTAGCCATCATTCATGACTGGATGGACTTTTCTTTAGTTAAATGAGAAAATACCCCGCATCCATTCATTTGTCTGAGTGATTGTAATGCCTAATACCCCTGTGCGGTTTGACTCACGGTGAGATGCGGTGTCGCGCACCGTGAGTTGCCAACAATGATTGTATACCCGGCTCGTTTCACCGTCACTACAGGTTACATGAAAATATTAGCGACAGTTTGGTGATTTATTTGATATATTTGTCTATTATCTTGTCAAATCTGTTATAATTTATCTTGGTTTCCTTTTTGAGCAGCACCAAAATGTGCCAGGTGTGTGCAGGCTTTTTAAATCCAATGTAAATAAAGGCAAGTCACGTATTTAAAATTGTAAGCATCGATGTGTATAATCCGGTGTAAAAGTCAGGATTAAAATTCAAAAGGTACAGCACAGCTCATGTTCTAAATTTATGGTTACATGACACAGGAAAACATTGTACAGGAATAATATAAAGGACAAACATGCAAACAGTTCAGGGACAAAATCACCAAAGCAATTAAAAGTTAATTGGGTAAATATGGTTCAGACAGAACGACTACTTTTACATGGTGTCAACCTTTGTTTACACAAACCAGAACCAATTGTAAGGAAATTTCTAAAGAGAAGAGGGCAAGAATGCAAGGATTTAAGTACTTTGACAGTTCTGTAATGTGTGTAAATATATATAAAATGCATGCTGGGTCCTGTACGTCATGTAATATAGTTCGTAGGGAAAAAAAAAGTTATGTTAATTATTTAACACTTAAAAATTGCATATCGAAGGTTAACAATTATATGCAACTAATACAGTATATGAAGCACAGTTATGTCATCTTTCTCTTTGGCAAGTAGAATTAAAGTCTGTTTTGTTAATTCAAGACAAATGTTTCATCAGTTATGTGCTCTCATATATGCTGCATCATTAGTGCTCTCAGACTGTTGAACCTCACTGTATAAATATCAGATCCTGACATACCGTATAATACTGTGTACAAATCCTGAGTCACCCCTCATTTCCTGATATTGAATTATATGAAATGTAATTAAATTATTTAAATTAATTAAAAGATTAAAAAGCAACAAATGTTTTAAGAAATTTTATGTAACTTATGATTTCATGTTTTAGGCAACTGATCAGGTACATGAACCAGACTGAATATTTTAGAGCCAAAAACGTGTTTAAATGAAATCCAACAAGAAGTCCTTCAGGAAGCCTGGAGAACAATTCCTTAAGCCCTTATTAAAAAATACAAGATGGGGGCTCAAGACTTTTGCACAGTGCTGAGCATTACAGAACTTTCTTGTCAGTAACTCAATCTTCTGGTAACTCTGTTTACAGTGGATGTATTTGCATAACTACTAATGATAAACTTATTCCAACATTAAACACATCATTAAAATATATTATTATTATTATTATTATTATTATTATTATTATTATTATTATTAATAATAATAATAATAATAATAATAATAATAAAAACTTTTTAAAAATCCTTTGTGGGTCCTTCCTCTGCAGTTTCCATGGTAACGTCACAAACTAGCCAGACCTCCAGCTTGTACTTAGTTACTGAGTGTGTGAGTGTGTGTCATATGTGTGGGTGTATCAGGGTTTGAGTCTCTCAGAGGAACGACGGTACAAACTGCTGTATGAAATGTTCTAAAATGTCCCTGGTTACTGGCCACTCTCTGTGTGTTCACCTTGGTCTCAGTGGTGGTAAGTGGACACAACAAACACAGCTACACACACACGGTCATGCTCACTTTCCATGCTCACAAAGTTTTCAGAACTTTGTGTTGCATAATTGACATATTTTCTTTTGTTATTTATTACTCTATATCGTTTCAGTGGTTTATGAGAAATGTTGCTTCATGTCTGTGCCACGAACTCCTCTTACTGGCCATTTTATTTAGTGAAAAGCTCCACACTCGGACTGTTACTGCTGCTCTTTGCTCTTTCTCTGCTTTCTCATTATGACAATCAGAGCAAGACTTACCAGTGCATTGAATGCAATCTTGAATTAATCTTATTAATTATTTAATTGCTCTGTACTCTGTGTATGTGAGTGAGTAAAGTGTTTATAATGCTTGTCGCTGATATCCGGGCCATATTATTTTCTTCACCTTTAAGCCCATCGGATAAACGCCTGTGGTGGTGGGAGCACTTTTATAATTTTTGCAAATATAAAAAAAAGCAGCGACTCATGCATGAAATTTGAAAGGAAACCTATTAGAAATACATTTTCACTGTCCACTGGTAACGTCAATATTCTATATGTGCCAGACTGAAACTGAGTAAATCAGAATGAGCTCATGATGTTGATGACAGATAGTAGTTTATTTATTTATTTATTTATTTATTTATGGGCTACAGACTCAAACCAGTCATACTCACAGCCATTAAAATCCGTTTGTGCTTTGGTTAATATATATTTTCACCAAAGATCCATTTGTAGACAGGAAGATAGAACAGAAGCCACTTCCCTCAGTTTATTTCCCCTGTTAGTGAACATGATGTGCGGAGTATCTTTGGCATGATGTCATAACATATTTTGCCAGTAAACTCAAGATTACCTCTAGTGAGCCGAAAAATCATTTTAGCAGGGTGACACCTGAAACCTAGGGAAATTTATAAGGAACAGATAAGAGGAAATTCATATTTGACTATTTACACACGCTTACACGCCCTGTCGGGAAAAAAGGAGATGATTTTTTTTCTCTATGTTTTTTACTCCCCAATAGGAATTCCTTTAATGGTTTTGATAAAAACTTCTCATAGTCTCTGAACACTATTATTTCTTATCGATAGTGATTACCTAAATCAAATAAATGTAAGTTCTATCTAACAATCAGGGCTATTTACTGTATTTCACAGTTCTGTTGAATCTTAGTTCCGAAGTTAAGGTATGGGAACGTTTTCAGTATTAAATGTTTGCTCTTTTTTGGTTTATCTGTAACTGAGCGGAAATTAGACAGGCTAGTGAGGAAATTACTGCATATAGTTTAAATGTAAAAAGGTACTAACTTTCCCCATACTTCATAAAATTAAACATACTGTAACTAGAAATGGATATCATGGATGTCATTTTTAATTAGTGAAAATAATTGTTGGCAAGCTGCTGTAATGTAGAAGCGGAAAAATACTTGTTGTTAAACCACGCGTTCACATATTGTAGTCAAGCGGACATGTCGTAAGCATATTTGTTTACGAGCTTGCCTACTGTATATACTTTGAGTAGTACTGGATGATTCCAGTAGGGGGCATGCTGGAGAATTTAATCAGACAAATTTGCATGAAGTAATGCGAATGCAAACATGGTGACACTTCAGGAGGTTAGTTTACTATGTTAACTTTTAAGATAGTACTCTCCTGTCAACTGTTTTGACATGCATATTTGTCACTGTGCAGCAGATACATCATTCAATTAGGGATAATTGTGAACCTGGTCACAAAACTTTTCTGACATTTTTTTTATATACCTGCTGACTACCCTGCCCCTACCATTGCAATAATGGGCAATAATAATGCAATAATAAGGCGTGGTGCAAAAGATACCCACAAAGAACCAGCAGCAAATCATAATACTGCCTCCAGAGGCTTGTGCAGTGGGCACTACTGTATGCATGAGGGGCGCATTGCTTTATACATTTCGTCTTCTTACCCTGACACATCGATTGCTTTGGAGTCATCGGACAACATGACCTTTAACCATCGCTCCAAAGTCCAATCTTTATGCTCCCTAGCAAATTTAAGCTTTTTTTTCCTGATTAGCCTAACTAAGAAGTGGTTTCTTACAGCTGTTTAGTCCCAAACCTGTGATTTCTTATTACTTTGTGTGCATATGGATATGCTCTTTCTTTCATTATTAAACATACAGTAGCTATGGGTTTAACTCTTGATGTTTCACCATTAAACTGCACCAAGTGTTTACAGTAAGTGCTCTCCATTCATGATTTCCAACCACATTTCTTCAACAAAGTTGACGGTTCAGCACTATTCTTCCTGGTGTTGATCATGTGTTGAATGATGCTTAACCCAGTTCCAGTAATTTTAAATCTTCTTAATTGCTTTCTTTGCTTGATGCAACCCCAAAATTAGACCTTTCTGAAATTTGACATTTATTTATTTAATTTTATTTTTTGGCTAGACAATGTATATTTCTACCTTAAGAGAAATAAAACAATCGGAATGTGATATAATGAGAAAATGCTAATATTCATTGACAGTAAAGCCTGGTTCCTGCTTCCATAATTTCTGTGCCACAGAGAGGTATGATTTAAAAATTGTGGCTCTGACATGCTCTGCTGTTATTAGCTATGATGTACAGTAGCAATGAAGCTATAATGAAGTATGGTGGTGCTATGTACTGTACAAAGCCAACAATTCGGTATGGTAAGGCCACATGCGATATCTTCAGGGTCGCGGGGACCTGGAGCCTATCCCAGGAAACTTAGGGCATAAGGCGGGGTACACCCTGGACAGGGTGCCAATCCAACATGCGATATCCAATTCCTTACAAATAGTTCTATAGTGCAATACAGTACAGCATGTGGGTTCCATTGATCCCACAGAGAGACCTGTGATAACTGATGAAGTGCGTCGGGTGAAATTCGACTCTCTATTTAGGATATTACATGAAATTCTCTTATTCAAAATTATAAATCCTACTGTTAATTAATTCAATATTTGTGAATGGTACTTATTTTAAAAAACACTGCTCATCTGTGATAATGCACCCACTAATTCTCTATACTGCTTTATCCTGTATACAGGACAGGGTTGCCAGGGCCTGAATTCTATCTCAGTGGACTTAGGGCACACACAAGTGAGGTAGACCCAGAATGGGGTGGCAATCCGACACAGGGCACACACACTCACAGATTCATTCACACACTACGGGCAATTTGGGAATGCCAATTAGCCTAATCTGCATGTCTTTGGACTGTAGAAGGAATCTGAATAACCGGAGACAACCCACCCAGCACAAGAGATCATGCAAACTCCATGCACACGTACCCGAGGTGGGAATTGATCTCGGATCCTGGAGGTGCAAGGCAAACAGTGCTAACCCCACTAAGCCACTATGCCTCCCACAGTAACAACAGCAAAATAAAAAAGATAATTCCACTTACAATCCTGCCTGTAGGACTGCCTATGATATGACAGCAATTGTTGATTATGGACACGTGTACAGAAAGATACAGTGACCTACAGGTACATGCTGTGGATTCCGACAGGTCGTCCTGAACTCCTCATGGCTCTTCATAATGTGGGAATTGCTAGTGATGTGTAGAAAAAATCATGGAAGTAATGTCACAGCATGTGGGACCGCATTTAACAGCATGCCCCTTTGTTTTTTTTATATTTTTTATTTTTAAATGATATCTGAAGTATTCAGGCCCTCCAAGTTCCTGGTGAACATATCATATTACAGGCCTTTGAATGGCATTATAAAGCCATTAACTGAGTTTAAATACATGTTATCTGTTAAACCACTTTGGCTGTTTGAAAGCTCTTTTTCATTCTTCACCAACAGCTTGATGCCTATCTACAGTATGTCTAAATGGGGTTTGAATTATGTGATATACTGTATATTCCCAGTGCTCTAACATTTGACCTTCTTTCAACTGACCTGTGACTTCGTCCATTCTATCAGTGACTGTTAATGATTGAACAGGTTTGGCTTTGAAAGTGATTAGTACTTGTAAACAAGATTATCTTTTTTAAATTAACCTTTAAAAGTGTGATTCTTACTGTAACTTCCACTACAGTATATATGTAGTGTATAGTATATATGTCCACAGTATCTATCTATCTATCTATCTATCTATCTATCTATCTATCTATCTATCTATCTATCTATCTATCTATCTA
>JAQQZT010000038.1:8238617-8253330 GCA_030068275.1 Clarias platycephalus | reverse complement strand
ATCTATCTATCTATCTATCTATCTATCTATCTATCTATCTATCTATCTATCTATCTATCTATCTATCTATCACACACATTATTCTGTCATTCTGTACACCATACCAACATGCACATAACAGTATAATTTAAAATGAAGTAAATTGTTTATTGACAACCCTTCTCTTTTCAAAACTCCAGCACTTTTCCAATTTTTCCAGCTGATTTCTGTAAGGTAATTTGTCAGCTTGGACAGAAATAATGCATGATATGGCTGAATGATTTCTGCCTTATTGAAAGTCTGCTACATCATAAAAAAAAAAAAATCTCTTTTTCATACACCTAAAATTCACGTTTGAAGCAGCAACTCTGCACTTAATTACGAGCGTGCACCATTTAGCATGCGGTTCAGGTTCTTCAAGATTTGTTTTTGCCGTTATGTAATGAAAGGAAATACATCCGAACATGCAGAATCCACATCCTCTTGAGATGCAATTAAGGCAAAGTCGGTGGAAATGGAATGAAAACCACAAAATGACTCAAATAGAGTAAGAGTGTATTTGACTTCGTTTGCTCCTCTGCAGCTGTCTCTTGAGAGAATGAGTGAGAGAATGAGCACGGCAGAACCTGGTGTACCTGAGACAAAGCATCGTGTGGTGATTCCCACCTCGCCCGAGTCTCTCCTTCTGAACGGATATCGATGTAAGCATCCTTCTTATTAGCATCCCGTGTGGTATCCTTAATCTCTCGAGTGTCTCTCTGTCTCTCAGTAAATAGACATCGATCTAAGCATCCTCAGACAGTCCAATATGGGTAGTGTCATTGCACATGTGTTTACACTCTTCGCTTCAGATGGTGTATGATATCATGTCACCAAATGTAATTAAATAAATGCATGTAAATAACAACTGTAAATGGAAGAATGATCAAATGAATTTTTTTTTTCATGCCGTACTTGGTCTTGCTGAATCCAACCTACTAATCCTCAGCTCTTAGTGGTTAGCATCTTAACCTTGTACCTCCAGGTCCCAGGTTCGATTCCTGCATCAGGTCTGTGTGCGTGGAGTTTGCATGTTCTCCCCTTGCTTGGTGGGTTTCACAGATGCAGATTAGGCTAATTGGTGTTGCCAAATTGTGTGAATGCATGTGTGAGTGTTGACTGGAGGTCCTGCCACAGTTGTACAAAAACGGGAATAAATACAATAACCCCAACCATTGTCCTCTAGTGGTTGCCATTGGCCTCCACGGTCCCTAGATGGACTACAGAGGTTCCTAGATGGATGGATGGATGAAACCCTCAACTATGAGGAAAGCACTATCTATCCTCATTTTCATACAGGAATTCAATTAAATGTTATTTGTATAGCTCTTTTAACAATATACATTTATGCTTCGTCACAAAGCAGCTTTACCAAATTGTAAATGAGTACAAAATGTGGGAAAAAATGTGTATGAATCAAAATGATTAGATTGTCCCTGATAAACAAGTCAAGGGTGACTGCAAGGTTTAGGAAGAAACCTTGAGAGGAAGCAGACAATGAGCTCACAGATTCCCGTTATTCACTAGTATCATTGTGTAGTATTAAGAAGGGAGAGAGAAATTATGATGACACTCCCACGTGGACAGTGTATTTTATTTTTTCTTGACCAGGGGGCAAACCTCTGGTTCTGAAAAATGAGGCAGAGGTGCCAAAAAGTGCAGTTTCTCAAAAGACAAGCTGACTCCAAAAGGGAGTCAATCCCCATAGACCAACAAGTTAAAATACCCAACTTTACGACAGAAATAAACATGTTATAATTCAAGGCCTAGTTGATTTGATTTCAGGTCTGCTATGCATCACGTTAGTTAACCAGCTAACTGGAATCTTTGTAGTTTAACATATCACAAGAAATGTAGGAGTTTACATGGGATAATGTTAATTTTATAAAAAAGCATATAAATTGATGTTAGCCATCTTAGCATTTTAGCTAAACTAAAGCTATGCTAGCTAGCATTGTGGTAACTGTGGTATGTAGGAGTGTTCCAACCAACAGCCAGCTCATTTAAGGATTAACCTGCCAAGATGGTTATAATCAGAGCTCCCACAGTTGAGCTTTAAAACCGCTCTTCAGAAAATCTATGGGTGATGTTACAAAGGGTTAGTCCAGCTTTCATACAATCTGCGCTCTTGACCCCAGTCACAGATGGCTGCGGCAGTGTTGAGAGAATGAAAGTTTAAGTGTTAAGCCAATGCTTTTCTGTTGGAGTAGGTGAAAAAATCCTCCTGTTGTCATGAATCCTGGGCATCAATTAGTTTGGTAAAAAAAAAAAAAATTCCTTTTCTATCTCTCACAACGATGTACACCCTTAAACAGAGGAGTCACGAGCAAGCATACTTGTTCTGCAATCAGACTCTCGTAGTCTTTCAAAAGTCTCCTCTGGTAAAATTCTCAGAGGGTGATTTTTACACTGATTGCAGAAGTATGGATAGACTTTGTCTGTAAAATTGTGGAAAAATATTTTTAGATTCCTGCCAGTGATTGGGTCTGAGAACAAGACGTGTCCGTTGTCCCAGTCCAGCAACACTCTGATCCTCTGCAGGTCCTTCTCAAACCTAAAGACGATGGTTGACTTTCCATAGGCACTGGCACCGTACCTGGCGTTTTGGCAAAGACTTTTCCATACACCGACCCTGTAGAAATGTTTTCTTACGCAGCCTGTCACAACACCTAGAGCCCATTCTGCACTGTTTCCCACCTCGACCTCCCAGCAGTGAGTCCCTGAATTAAAGCCCTCAGAGCCTAAGACCCACAAATAATGGTCAAATCTCTCTGGGTTTTCAGGAAGCTGCTCATGCTGATCTTGGCACACGACCTCAGTCAGGTCATCTGAAAGTTTGAGACACGGGTGAGCGGTGTTGGGATTTAGAATCACAGGATCTGAAAAGCAAGTGAAGGGCGCTGGATAAAAAAAAAATTTATGTCTTACTTCTTCTTAAGCAATGATGACATGCTGAGAGCATGTCTTGGATATACAGTATCTAAACTTGCAATACTTACAATATTCAACTATATTCGCCATCTCCTCCCACACTGTAAACTGCAGGTTGCCCAGATGCTTTGCCACATCAATCAATAATTCAGACTCTATTTCAGGATCCTTCAGCTCACACTCAGTTCTGGAAGAACGTAAAAGGCGTTAAGACTGCTCTGAGACATAAGAGACATAAGAGAAAAGTCCAAGAAGTGTTAAAAATAACTCCTTACCTTTTAAGAGTAGCTTTGTAATTCTGGAGAAAAAAGAAGAAACAAATATTTTTCACATCATGGCCAACTATAGATGACTTGTTAGCTAAATCAAAATTTTTGGTTGAGCCAAAAAATATCTAACGTCTATATTGTTAACATAACATGGTGGCAATGGAATGCGTAATCTTCATGTGGAAATGATGCATTTGTTACATTCAATCCTGTTGCCTATAGCAATTAATAATATTCAAAAATAACAGTGCTACATGGTGTTCTGCACTGCCGCCTTGCACTTCCAGGGTCTAGGGTTCGATTCCCACCTTGGGTCTGTGTGCGTGGAGTTTGCATGTTCTTCGCATGCTTAGTGAGTTTTTGTTTGGATCCTCCACAGTCCAAAGACATGCAGATTAGGCTAACTGGTGTTCCCAATTTGTCCATAGTGTGTCTGTCTATGTGTCTCCGCCTGTGTATAGGCTCAAGGACCCTTCGACCCAATGCAAAGAATAATCAGTATAGACGATAAATAAATGAATGAAACACACTACATTACCTTAAGAAAAGTCGTATCATTGGTCGCTAATTCTTCTAGGATAGATTTGATAGTTGCTGACAGCTGTACAATCTTATTGGTTATGTCGTTGGAGGTATCTTTTAACATTTGCATTTTCTCATTCTCCTCCTTCTTCAGTGCCGATATGTGTTTCATCTCTACCTCTTGTAGAAACTGGTGAAGTTTCTCAAACTTGTTTTTAATTTGCTTTTCTGTGTGTTGGGCCTGGTTCTAATATACAAAAGATTGGCAACAATTCAGTGTTGATATTTTGGTATGCTAGATAAATTAAATGGTTTATGACTTTTAGGTGTCAGAATACATATTTCCTTCACCTTAATATGTTGTATGTTAAGATCACATGTCCACTTTGCTTTGAGAAAAAAATCAAGCGTGTCTTGCAGTGGTGCCAGTTTAGATTTAACCTCTTCCTGGAATGAGAGCGGTATTAATTATGTTCAATTTTAGACAAGTGTGGATGTGCACAAAAATATGTACTGTATTATGGGATAATGAAAAATGGTAACTTTTTCCCTAGAAGCACGAGTGACATGAGTGATGTAAAAATTGCATGGTCTTGCAGTTTGGATGGCACTGGTCGACAAAGAACAACAGAAATAATATATACTGTAGTGCACACACACTATACTATACTCATATTCTCATGTACTTATATACTATACTATACGATATTAAATAGTAATAATAATAATAATAATAATAACCTTCTTTTAAAAACAGAAATATGTGCAATATGTACCAAAAGGTCTTTGGTCCATAACTGCTGTGCCTTTCAAAAGTATTTACCCCCCTTATTGTTTGTCCTCTTTGCTTACAACACACTCTAGGGCAGCAATAGCAGCTAACAGCATGTCTATGTTGTAGACCAAAGGGGCCAATTAGGCCGAAGTCAAAAGCAAAGGAGACAATGTAGCTGACACAGTCCGGCAGTGGCAGCGGCAGCCCAGAATTGAGATATAAAAAGAAAATGTTTGGCAGTGGTGGCACTGAATCTGGAATTTGGAGTGGAGTGTGGTTGTCGCAGTCTGGTGGCAGAACAGAACTGGAGGTGTAAAAGTCTAGGCAGCGGTCAACATCTTAACGATGGCTGCAACTTGAGACCTGGACGTAATTAAAGGCAGAAGTCCTGAGGCAGCGCTTACAGTCCATCAGTGTCTTCTCCTAGTCAACTAGCCCAGTGGTGAAGAACACTTCTCAGCCTGAAAGCCTAAAAGACCATGCAAACACACCACAACTCTTACACTCTTCGATTTCTCTTCAATCTCTCAAACCAGTGATCTCACCACCTCTTATTTGGTAGCAGAGAAACAGAGGCCTTAATTGAAGATGTACCACCAGCCGTGTCCTTTCCTGCAGCCCCGTCCCCCTCTCATTAGAGACAATGGGCAGACTGCAGTGCTGAATGAGCTCACCGGTTTCAGTTTCTCTTTGTGAGCAACAAGTGAAAAATTATGATACACGCTAGACACAGGCGCAACCATGACATGTGACGCAAACGATAATTAAGACAAACAAACAGAAATCTGGAAAGTGCACAAGTATTAACACGCTTTGTTATAAAACTCCTAAGTATGATGTGGTCCAACCAATTAACTTGTGCAAATACTTTTGCAAGGCACTGTAGACTTTGGACAGTCTAACTATAGACTCATTGGAAAGGTTGCCATTTACCATTTTAACCATTATAACATTCATAGTTTAAAGATCCTTTAAAGCCATTGCTTGGAAAGTTCTTTAGTCTTATACAGGTATTCATATTGCAGCACTGATCTAATTTCAAGGTATGTAACTCACCCTATGTTCTTGTGCTGCCTCATCCAGGGGTCTAAAATTGTGCTCTCTGTGCATTTTGGAGCTTTGGCACACAACACACACGGGCTGTTCATCCTCAAAGCAGAAGAGTTTGAGTTTTTCGTTATGCAGACTGCACAACATCTGAAGTGACTCCACAGCAGACTCTCTTTTGTCCTGGCGAAATCTATCACACAACATTTTTAAGCGCAAGTTTGGAGGCATGGTTTTGGAAGACCGTTTCTTGCACAATGGACATTTAAGAATGATTTTCTTCTTCCAACTGTTATCCAGGCAAACCTTACAGAAGTTATGACTACACGACAAGATGACAGGATCTGTGTAGATACAGTGGCACAGAGAACATAAGAGGTCTGTCTCTGGGAAGTAATCTCTCGTTGCCATTTTTTGTCTTTATCCACTTTCTGTTAGTTATGAAGCAAAAAATAATCTCGTTGAAATGCGGTATCATACAGTACTCGCATGCTCTTCATCTGAGCTTTGAACCTTAATGTGGAGTTTTACAACTAAACTTTGAAACTGAAATTAGTTTTCATACACCACTCCCAGTGAAACTCCCATTATCAAGTTTTATGAAGTAATAAACAAAAATGTTTCCGGAAATAGACACCATGTTTTTCTGTAAGCTTTCCAGTAATGATAACTCGTGTGAACTTTAATCAGGTAAACAGTCTTTAGTAGCGCGTAATAAAAGGGTAAATACTTTCAGGGATAATATGGCAGAAAAAAATCTTTGACCTCAATTATTTGGTGTTGAAGAATAAAGTCATGAATATGTATGCCAGGCACTTTATTAAGAACACCCTACAACTACGTATTCTATCACTGTAGTATTGTAAGCATTCAAATACATGTTGTGACCTTCAGGTAATAATCATATAAACCATCAGAATGGAGGAAAACATTATTGCAATGATTTCGACTGGGCAGCATGGTGGCGTACTGTGGCCTCGCACCTCCAGTGTCCAAGGTTTGATTGCTGCCTCTGAGTTTCATGTGCTTTGATGGATTTCCTCTGGGTACTCTGGTTACCTCCCAAAGACATGCAGATTACCTGTAGTTGTGTGAATATGAGTGTGTGTGCTTTGTGATGGGGGGTGTACCCCGCCTCGTGTCCAAGGTATCCTGGGATAGGCTCCAGCCTATACCCCCATGCCCACCCCACGACCCTATATACAGGATAAAAGAGGTATAGACAATGAATGAGTGAGTGAGTGAATGATTTTGACTGCGGTTTTGGAATGCAGATGCCTGGTTTGAGTATTTTAAAAACTGAGGATCTGAAATTTTCTTAAATGTCAAAAAAAAAAAAAAAAAAAAATGGTCCCAAATAAATAATAAGCAGCAGCTCTTTTTTTTCCAGAATTGTCTTGATTATAAAAAGAATTTGTCCGTTTGTTCAATCTTTACATCTGTGGTACACAGAAAAGCATCTCAGAACACATTGCGTTGTCAAACCTTGAGGCAAATAGGTTGCAACAGCAAGAGGGATTGGACATGGGATTCTTCAAAAGCTGTATCTTTTGTATTCAACTTGGGAAAAAGAAATCTGAAGCAGTGTTCACACTCTTACTTGAATATTATATATAAATTTGGTTGTGTGGAGCGACAGTGAAATGTGGAAAAATCATGGTTTCAGTCATTAATTTAATTAGCTTCAGTGCTTCCATTTTTTTTCCCCTTTCAGGCAAACTTGAAAGACTGACACATCTGTCGTACCAGATAAAACCCTAGCGATAGATTGCTAAAGCAGCAGACGATGTTAAGCAATATTTCGGTGTTGACAGTCCTGGAAAACGGGCCATATGACTTGGCTGTTTTTTTTTGTTGTTGTCGCTGTTGCTGTTGTTTTTTTTATCACAGTGCTGTTGTAGTGTGTTTCTCTGACATGATACTGCAGTTAGCCTTCGTTAGCATCAAGTCTCCAAGACAGCTCAGACGCGACGCGGCATAGCAAAGCTGTTCTTTGCTTAAAAAAAAAAAATGTGTGTGTGTATGTTTGTGTGTGTGTGTGTGTATGTGTGTATGTATGTGTGTGCCTGAGAAAGACAGAAAGTATGTGTGTGTGTCATTCACGGTTCTCATAGTAAGAACGTCACACCCGTCTGCTCTTGTTGCCAGTTCCTGCTGCGTTTGATTACAGACTCAGAATACTGAGTATGCATCACGCGCTCCCTAACTTTCTCTCTCTCTCTCTCTCTCTCTTTCTTTGTGCTTGTGATTGAGAGAAAGAGTTGCTGTGAATACTGTACGTTGACACATTGTGATCACAGACTTTCGCTGACTCATACATCAGCTGTCAGCTCCACACTGACACATGAGCAAAACAGAAAAGAAGATAAGATTCTCCTGTAATTTCTTCTCTATTATTTTCTCCACGCATTTTCATGGCATTATTGTCGCATTTCTAGCTGTCTTGCCTGTCTCTGTCCTGGTCTTTAAATGTCTTCCTTCTGACTCATATTGAGAACTGATTAACCCTCCTTTTCACTCTTCATGTCTTTCAAAAAAAAGTGGTCTTATACAGGAATTTATTAGCCTAATATGTTAATGGAGCTAAGGAGAGTAGTTATAATCTAATAAGCTTTTGCGAGTGATTCATCTTAATCTTAAGCTATTATCAGGCATTGGATTGCCCCTTCGAGGTCTTTTAGGGATCAGTGATAGTTGGTTAAGTGCGTTAATGAATTGACATGAAATAAAGCTTTATTCAAATCAATTTTTGACCCTAATATTAGGCACAGATCTGATTTTTTTTATTGCTGTCTGAATGCACAAAGTCACTTTGGCCACATTCACATTATAAACTGCATTGCTCAGCTTTGATTTCATGTCATGACGGTTAAAGTTTATATTTACAATCAACTTTTTTCTGACGTGTCTATACTATGAAATGGCACACGTACGCACATCGATACATTTTTGCTCTCGCCACCTGGGTTAAACCACATCATATTGTTTGACCACTCAATCATTTTAAACAATTAATGTTTTAAAAAACATTTGAGCAAAAACTATGCTTCTGGAGAATGGCAAGCAGCTACAGTAGCTGGCTGTGTTTGGTGAGGTCCAGACAGCCAGATGTATAGGCTTAGCTGTTTTAGCAGCTGTTGCTAGCACTACCGTAAAATCCCCATATTGCCAGTGCCGCCTGATGTCAGCACTCTACATATGCACAGAGGCAAAAAGAAACAATTAATCCCGATCTGCCCGTTCTCATTCAAGTTGCAAAACTGCATATTGTATATATCCGATTTAGGATCACATACAAAAGTGACTCATATCCGATCTGAAAAAAAAAAAAAATTATTAGATTAGTGCATTCATGAAGGTATAAAAAAAATAAATAAATCTATGTCACATTAGAGTAAAAAATCAGAATCGAGTCGCTTCAGGTTGGTACGGTAATTTGAACATAGCCTTTAATATGTGGTCCTAGATATATATGCAATACACAGTAATGCAACATGAATGAGGATGGCTGGATGAGAATTCATGCATGCTTTCTGCATCTGCGCAACACTGACAGCGTGGGAATTTCAAAGCAGTGCTAGCAAGAGCTGCTACAACAGCTAAAGCAAGACTTCTGGCTTTCTTTCTTCTCCTAGGCTTCAACAAATAGAGCTGACCTACTGTTTGCCGTCCTCCAGAGCAAAAACCCAAGCATATTGTTGCTCAAATAGCTTCCATTGTTTAAAATGAATGAGTGGTCGCACAATTACAGTATGACGTGTTTGAATCAAGATGGCAAGTAATTATGTATCGATGTGAGCATGTTTGCCATCTCAGAGGACAGACCCGTCCATGTTAGAGTCAGATCACGTAAGTAAACGTAAGGTCACTTATGAATGTGAACCATCATGACATGCAAATCCAATCTGACCAAAATAAGTGGAATTGAGCAATGTGGCTTGTAATGTGAACATAGCAAAAGTTAGGGGAAAACGTAATGTGAAATTTAGGGGTTTTCAAATGATGTTAGTGTAATATTGTATACATGCAATTTCACCTTTGGTATATATTTGTATTATTTAAGATTGCTAGATTTTGAGTTATTGGTTATTATTGATTAAAAGGATTAATTAATAATAATAATAATAATAATAATAATAATAATAATAATAAATCCAGTTTAGATTGGTACAGTCCTTTATCACTGCTATGCCCAAAAGTCCACTCATCTAAAGCTTGTTTTTAAGCTTTTTAGATTGAACAAGTCATTAGACAACAGAAAAAGTCACTGAAACGTCTCTTCATTTTAACCCTCATTAAGAAATGTTGATTCTATTAATATGCAAATTGGAAACTCATCTAACCTTCATGCCCTGTGGCTTGCATTTTGTATATAAAACCATAATTGTATTCAGTGTCTGAGTTTAGGTTGAGGGGGAGCAGTGACCTGTTATTCAGAACAAAACGCATTTCATTGTAAACACATGTTTAATGAGGTTGGACGATAAACAATATATATACGGCATGGTTGTCACGTCACTACTTCCACACTTCATTCATTTTTTTTTCAATTATCACTCAGTGGATTTTCATTTTCATCTTACAAAGTGTTTTTTTTGTTGTTCATGATGCATAATGAGTCGCATTATCTCTGATTACCTCATCACTTGTTTTGAGCTCCCTCCTTTTATTGTACTGTAATTAGGATTCTCATATTTCTTTATGCGTTTTGTATTTCCTTATTTGTTATTATTATTGTGGTATAATTGTGTTTGATCACCTTAGTGACATCTAGGAAAAACAGAAAAAAAGCAACAAAACTAAACAAAAGGCTTCCTACTCCTTATATAATTGTTACTTAATGGGCTTGAAGCGAGGCGGCGTAGTTGGGACACGTGGAAGGTCGACTTGATTCGCCGCATGGTCGAGGGGAGCAGGAGCTTGACAGCGCAGGAGTTGATAATCTTGGTTATGGTGAAGGGGCCGACGTAACGAGGGGAAAGCTTGCGAGAGAGGGTCTTTAGAGGAAGGTCTTTGGTGGAGAGCATGACTCTCTGCCCTATCCTGTATTTGGGGGCCTGAGAGCGTCTGCGATCGGCTTGTTCTTGTAGGCTCTGCTTTGTCATAGCAGCGTTTTCCTGGCTTGAGACCAGGTTCTCCTGCAACAGCGGATGAAGGCTTGGAAAGAAGGGACGCTGACCGCCTCCTCCTGAAATGGGAACAAGTGTGGCTGGTAACCCAGGCAGCACTGGAAAGGAGACAGGCCAGTTGATGATGAGACCTGAGAGTTGTGGCCGTACTCTACCCAGGGCAAAAACTTGCTCCATGAAGTAGCATCCCGGGAGGTCATGCATCTCAGGGCGACCTCGAGGGACTGGTTCTTCCTCTCAGTCTGATCGTTTGATTGGGGATGAAATCCTGACGACAGGCTGGGAGAGGCCCCGATCAATTTGCAAAAGCCCTTCCAGAACTGGAGGTAAACTGTGAGCCCTGATCCGAGACAACATCTCTTGGGAGGCCATGGAGCTTGAAGACGTGGTTGACCATGAGTTCAGCGGTCTCCTTGGCGGAGGGCAGTCGTGGCAGGGGAACGAAATGGGCGGCCTTCGTAAATCGATCCACCACTGTCATGATGCAGGTGTGATTGTTAGACGCGGGTAGCCCTGTGACGAAGTCTAAGTCAATGTGGGACCATGGGCGGTGTGGGATAGGCAGAGGCCTGAGGGGGCTCGCCGGGGCTGTGTTGGTGTGTTTGGATCTTACACAAACGTCACATGCCGCAACAAAGCTGGAGACATCCTGTTTAAGAACAGGGACCATCGGGCCTGGCGGGCGTTGAGCCTCTTGGCGCTCTGAAGGTATTCGAGGTTCTTATGATCGGTCTAGACAAGGAAGGGAACCTTTGTCCTCTCTAACCAATGTCTCCACTCTTCCAGAGCTAACTTAAAGGCCAGGAGCTCATGATCGCCGATGCCGTAGTTTCTTTCAGTGGGCGAGAAGAAGGAGCAGGGGTGTAGTTTGTTATCGTGTGGGGGTCTCTGGGACAGGACGCCCCCTACCCCCGTGCTGGAGACGTCGACCTCCAAGATGAACTGGCGTGATGGGTCTGGGATGGTGAGGATTGGGGCGGACGTGAACCGTTGCTTGAGTTCCGTAAAGGCCTTCTCTGCCTCCAGGTCCCAGTGAAAGTGGTTCTTGGGAGAGGTGAGGGTCGTCAAGGGGGCAGCTATGGAGCTGTAGCACCAGATGAAGCGGCGGTAGAAGTTGGCGAAGCCCAGGAATCTCTGGAGTTAATGTCGTGAGGTAGGGGTGGGCCAGCTGGCGACAACTTGGAGCTTGGTTGGTTCCAGCTTGATGCCTTTGGGGCCAATGACAAACCCGAGGAATGTGGTGGTCATGGAGTGGAACTTGCATTTCTCTGCCTTGACAAACAGATTGTTCTCTAGTAGCCTCTGAAGCACCTGTCGAACGTGGTGTTGGTGTTCCTCCAGGTCCCGGGAGAAGATCCAGATGTCATCAAGGTAAACGAATACAGAGGAGTTGAGGAAGTCTCTGAGAACGTCGTTGATAAGGGCCTGGAAGACTGCGGGGGCGTTGGTCAGGCCAAAGGGGACCACCAGGTATTCGTAATGTCCCGTTGGGGTGTTGAAGGCCGTCTTCCATTCGTCTCCCTCCTGAATGCGGACGAGGTGGTATGCATTACATAAATCCAGCTTGGTGAATATCCTGGCTCCCTGAAGGAGTTCAAAGGGGGTAGCCATTAGTGGGAGAGGGTAGCGGTTCTTGACAGTGATGTCATTTAGGCCCTTGGGTGGTGTGGTGCCTGGGAGCAGGTCAATGGCGCAGTCATATGGGAGGTGGGGGGGCAAAGAGGTGGTGCGACATTTATTGAAGACCTCTTTGATTTCATGGCATTCTGAGGGGACGTGGGTGAGGTCTGGTGGTTCCCCTGCAGGGGCACGGTGCAGCTGCAGCTCGTAAGCAGGTCATGGAACATGATGGGCTCCAGGCCAAAATCGAGTTCCTCTCCCAATCTATCTGCGGGTTGTGACGGATTAGCCAGGGCAGTCCCAGAACGATCGTAGCGTGAGATCCCTCCTTGATAAATAGCGAAGTCCGCTCTGTGTGGTTGCCTGAGATCCTGAGACTGACGAGAGGGGTTTTGTGGGTGATAGATGGGAGCGGGCTCCCGTTGAGGGCCTGAACCTTGAGGTGAGTCTCCAAAGGCAGTGCGGGGATACCAAGAGCCTTGGCCGAAGCCGCGTTGATAAGGTTGCCGTCTGATCCTGAGTCAACTAGCGCGTGTACCACGTGGGTGTGCTGTTCATAGATGAGGAAAACGGGGAGCAGGCGGCGTTGGTCTGGGAGCCTTCTTGGAGTCACGCACTCTAATGCTTCCAGCTGAACTAGAGGGCGCCTCCTTTTGCCGGACAGTTCTTGAGTTGGTGACCTGATTTCCCGCAGTAAAAATAGGCCCCTTCCACTCGACGTCGTCGTCTCTCCTCTGGAGAGATGCGCGTCCTGTCCAGTTGCATGGGTTCATCCTGGGTGTCGGCTGGAGAAGAGGGTCGAGGGAAAAATCTGGGTGGAGAACTCCGGGTAGATCTGCGAAGGCAGAGACGTGAATTCACTCGACCGGCCAAGTCTATAAGCCCCTGGAGAGACGAAGGTAGCTCTTGGGAGACCAGCTCATCTTTGAGTGCTTCTGTTAGGCCTTCCAGAAATACATCACACAGGGCTCGGTCGTTCCACCCGCTGGAGAGCGCCAGGGTCTGCAATTCGATGGCGTAGTCGTAGGCCGACCACGTGCCTTGTTTGAGTCTCAGCAGCTTACGTCCAGCCTCTCTTCCATGACATAAACGGTCAAACACCCTCTTCATCTCCTGTGCGAAGCTCTCATAATTAGAGCAGCAAGGGTCATGGGCATCCCAGAGCGCAGTACTCCATTCCTGGGCTCGTTCTGCGAGAAGTGTGATGACGTATGCCACTTTGGAGCGTTCGTCATCACCTCTCCTTCGTAGGTGTGCAGGGGGAGGGAGGTGTGGCTCTCGTTGCTCACTTGTCCTGGAGAGAGTCGGAGCCTTTGGAGCTGGCTTGTGACATCAGCGAGCGACTGCTTAGTAGTGAGCAGTTCCTGCTGATGTGCTCCGAGCAGAGTGCCCTGGCTCTCCAGTGCTGCTCACATGCAGTCAAAATCCGCTGGATCCATGTCGTGGCTGGATTATTCTGTCACGGGGTGCTACGAAACGTGATGGATCCAAACGCGGAAGATGACGGCAGGATGAGGGGGCGTGGTCGAGGAGTGGACGGAGAGTCGGAACTAAAAGTCAGGCGGCGAAGCTTCAGAACAAAAACGTAAGGCGGGAGGCGTAGTCAAAAGGGAGAGCGGAGATTCGAGAACCGGGAGATCAAAGAGTGAGGCAAACAAATCCGAGATGAGAAACCGAAAGCAAAAACAAGAAACAAAGCGAGCTTGGCAACGTGAAATCCGAAGAGAAAATAAACACAAGAAAATTGAGGTACGAAAACACACAATAATCCAGCAGCTAGAGCCACGCACAGCATGTGCTTAAATGCTGGATTAATCACAGGGAAATGCAAAACAGGTGAGCAGACGGGGCGGAAACGGGGGTGTGGGAAATGTGCATGACGGGCTAGGGGAAAACATGAGCACGTGAGGAGAAGTGACAGCATGGGAAAAAGACAGGAGACAGGGCGTGAATCATGACAGGAGGAAACCCACCAAACTCCAGGAATTGAGCCTGGCCGGGAATCGGACCCGGACCCTGGAGGTGCAAGGCAACAGTGCTAACCACTAAATCTACTAGGATGATGAATTCAATTCAGTTTTATCTCTATGTCAATTTTAACAATAGACATAGCAAAGAAAGATCATAGAAATGCAGAAACAGACTCCTGAAGAGCTACACAGAGGTGACAGTGGCAAGGAAATCTCCCTGAGATGGCATAAAGAAGAAGCATTGAATCAAAGGGGAACCCATGGTCTTCTAATTGAGACCAGATTAGCTGATGCTTACAGTGGAGTATGGAGCGGTTATTAAATTGAGGGACAAGGTAAAGTCCATGCTAGAGTCATTCATTCATTCATTCATCTTCTATACCGCTTTATCCTCTATTCAGGGTCGCGGGGGACCTGGAGCCTATCCCAGGA
>JAQQZT010000038.1:8202335-8212479 GCA_030068275.1 Clarias platycephalus | reverse complement strand
TGTGTGTGTGTGTGTGTGTGTGTGTGTGTGTGTGTGTGTGTGTGTGTGTGTGTGTGCGCGTGTGTGCGCGTGTGTGCATGTGTGTTTCGAGCATATATGGACTTCATTCACATGATTTGGTAAGATATTGAAAAACAGGAAAACAACCACAAACCATGAAATGAACCTGTCGTACCCTTAACCCTAAACCTTCAACTGCCATGAACTGTTTTTCCCTTACACTCACATGATTTTACTTGTTTACTCACTCTTACTCTAGCCGAGTGGCTCATTTCGATCACATGCTTGTTCTCATTTTTGCCTTTGAACCTCTCGAAAGCAGAGAGCCTTTGAAAACCAGTCGGGCAGAATTGTCTTCTGGGTGACTGTTTGTGAGCTTCCTTTTCTCGTTGTAGTATACTTGTGTCATGCTCGAGTTCACGGAGGTTACTGATGGATCTGTCTACTCCTTATACACACTTGTCATAATTAGCAGAGAGCACTACATGCACTTTTGCCCGCATTAACATGAAGAAGTGTGAATTGGAATTCCCTGAAGATGGTGTACGGCATATATTATTGATAGTGCTTGCTAAACATGTATTCAAATCATTAATAGTGAATGTATGTACAGTAGCATACAGTGCCCTCTATCAATACTCGGCTGTACAGGGAGTGCTTTTAGTATCTCTTCAGGTCATGTCTCTATGCAGGCTTTTCAGGTTGGTTTTAAACGATCAGTACAATACATGCATGATTTATATTTGTCTACAACTTTTTAGTTCGGTCAAACAGCATGATTAAAGTATTGAATATTCATTAATTCAGGTTTTGAGACCATTCCAGGTAATTTAAGACACAAAGGAGGGGACTTTCCATGATGGAGGGCTCAAGCACACACTTACTCACAAAGTCAACCATACAGTACACTACAGCCAATCTGGAAAAATTCATTAGTCTATGGCAGCATTGTCGGCTTTCGCCTCCAGCATTAAGGGTTCAATTCCTGCCTTGGGTCCGTGTGTATGGACAGTATGTCCACCACGTGCTTGGTGGGTTTCCTCTGGGTACTCTAAAGTCTCTACAGTCTAAAGGCATGCAGATTAGGCTAATTGGTATCCCCAAATTTCCCATAATGTGTGAATGAGTGTGTATGTGTCTGTGCCCTGAGATGGATTGGGACTTCAGCGTGTACCCCACCTCGTACCCCAAGTCTCCTTGGATAGACTCCAGAGAAAATCAGAATAGAGTGTAGGCTCTTCTGTTAGTTTTAGTGTAAAGTAAAGTTTCAGCAACTACAGTACTGTATATGAAAATACAATAAAACAACAATCAAAAAGTATTAAAGAAGCACATATTTGCTTTTAGTAACTCAGGAAGTGTTTCATATCTGGGGAAGGGACACTGATCCAATGCTACAGTTTATTATTATTTTTGTATCCAGACTAAAATAATCAAATGGGTGCTGAGTGAGCAAAAATATATTCTTTGAGGTGGAAGGAGAAAAACACTGACATGGAAAATCGATATGACAATACAGTCTCAGACGATTATTTGTAAAATAAAAAGTTACCCCAGAGCCCCTGGCAAATTTAATCCCACCCTAATTAACCTGTTTTTCTTTTTCTTTTTTTATTTTTTTTACCATACTATAAATATTAGCTAACTAGAAAGTATCTTAATTTTTTCTAAGCTAAGCCACCGTGCCACCAATGTACCGTAGAAAACAGGGGACCATAAAATACCTTTAGCAGTGTTTTCACAAATCTGGGTCACTTATATGGATAAACACTGTCCAGTGCTCTTAGTTTTTTTCTAAAGAAGGCATCTGTATGCAAGCGACATACACTGTTGTGGCTGGCAGGTTGTTCTGGTTCATTTGGAGCATCTGGTGCAGTTTTTGTTTTGTGATTATGTTTGTATCAGAAATGTGGTCTATTATTTAAAATGGCCCATTTCCAATTGTTTTCCTTTTTTAACACCATGATGTAGTGCCTATACATTCATGTAAAAAGGTTAATACCCCTTCTTATATTCTACAGTATGTGTTTTTGTGTAACAGCAGAATAACAATCATCTGCTCATAGTGGGCCTTAGTATTAGGCAAATATAACATTAGATACAACAACATATAACTTTTTTCAACATGCCATTATTTATTTAACAAAAATTAAGCAGAAAATTTGAACAATACTAAGTACCCCATAATAGATCGACCTTTAGCAGCACCACCTTGTAGATCGACCTTTAGCAGCTCTAAGTTAAAGTAATGGTTTCTTGTATTACTTTATCACTCTCTCACATCACTGTGGAGAAATATTTGTCCATTCTTCATTACCACATTGGATGAGTTCATTAAGGTTTTTGGGCATTCACTTATGCACGGCTCTCTTAAAGTCCTGCCACAACATTTGAGTTGGGTTGAGGTCTGGACTTTGACTAGGCTATTCCAAAAGCTTCATCCTTTTATTTTTCAGCCATTCTGATGTAGATTTATTGGTGTGCTTTATATCATTGTCCTGTTGCATGACATAATTTCAATCAAGCTTTAGTTGTTAGACAGATGGACTCACATTTGCCTCAAGAATACTCTGGTATACAGAGGTCTGTTCTTGATGGTGGATATGAGGGGTTTCTGCTAAAATTAGTTTGTTTGGGTATTTCTCTGAGCATTGTCCACCACTCTTGGGAAGATTGATAACTGTCTTAATGCTTACCACTTATGGTCTTTCTCCAACTCCAATTTCCCTTTTTTGCATGCATGACAGCTGATATGAGAAGTGTGAAACTTGAAACTTCTAACTAATAGAGAGGACTTGGACTTAGTTAGGAGTTTGATTCATTCTTTGATTAATTGCATTATATTTAATATATATGATCAGCCATAACATTATGACCACTGACAGGCAAATGATCAACAACAATGATCAGCAACTATACACTAGGATCATGGGCACCCAATGCTTACCCATGCCTAAGGAGGCCAAATGCCCCCCTGTCTGGTCTGATCCTATAGAAAAGCGAATGAAGCAAAAGTCACACAAAAAAAAAGGCCACAAAAGGAAGGCACCTCAGCATTTAATGCATCACAGCTTGCCGCACATGGGGTCCAGCAGGCAAAGAGCCCAAAACTGCTGGCTCTGTTTCCAAACTCCACAGATCCCAGTCACATGGACACCCATGGGATGTGCCAGACAAACAGGTCTGATGAACCATACAGAACCCAAAGGATCCACTACCAGTAGCCTGGTGCCAGACACCATAGGCACAATCCCAGCAGCCTTCTGATGACTCAAAGGAAAACCCAAAACCTAGGTGGTTTCAATGTTAATGGTTTTAATTTTAAAACCATTGGTGTATATTTTAATATCAATACAATATTCATTATTTAAAATACTAAAGTTAATAAAAAAAAAAAAAGGCAAACATTTTTTTCTCAACACTGTTAAAAGGTGGACCAGCAAAGTAGGCAGAACAGCATGTCCTTGATTCTACACAGCAGGCATTAGTGACCTGCATTAACACACAAACTTTATTTAACATATTGACTTTCTAATATAAAATATTTTAATATTTATCACAATATCAGCCCAGTCAGATTAAAACACGACATTTGGACATGTCTGACCCAATCGTTTCTCTCTTTTCAAAATAAATCCATTCTTTCTGCACACGTTTGATCGATGTAGGGGTAACCTTTGGTGATGCAATGACTTTCCAGGAAATTTAGCTTCCATTGCTGATCGGGAAACTCTTCAGGAACAGCTCTCCCCCACCTGTCTATACATCTTTGCATCAGACTTTTATCCACTGGGTCTATGGCTGGGGAAGGAGGACTGATCGGCTCATCACTTCATATGTAGTTTAACTTCATATGTGGCATCTGACCAATCATAGATCAGACTGAATTATTGTGGAACTTGCGGAACTTGGGATTTATCAGAAAACATGGGAAACACAACCTAACCTCAAAGGTGAAGAAAAATACTTCTTCGTCTGGTTCTAGTGCCAGTTCAGAGCCAGTTCAATAGCAAACCTCCTAAAAACTGGTTTTGTTTTTCTATGGGCTAGAAAGTCACATCATTAGTTCACTAGCAATGCTAGCAGTGATGCTAGCGGCAATGCTATCAACAAGCACAACAACAATGACGAACTTCAACATGGCTTTACGAGCAGTTCTCCTAGCATTATCATTAATAGAAACCATTTGAGCTGTCCGTGGCATATTAGGTCTATTTTATAAGAATGGCGGTCACAAACTTTTATTTGGTTGTGATAATCCTGTCCCCAGCCTTTGACCTAAGTGGTTCTTTGTTTAAGGATGCTCTAAATTTGCCAATGACTATGTTCAGTCAAGCAAGTGTGCAAGACAAGCTTTGTGATCTATTCTGTATGACTGAATGCTCTTAATTACAATCTCACCATATATGAAGGCAGGTGGCACGGTGGCGTAGTGCTTTGCACCTCCAGAGTCGAGGGTTCGATTCCCACAACGGGTCTCTGTTCCTTTTGGGCGGATTCATCCAGGTACTCTGGTTTCCTCCTACAGCTCAATGTCATGCAGATTAGGCTAATTGGCATTCCCATATTGCCCGTAGTGTTTGTATGTGTGTGTGTCTCCCCTGCAATGGATCGGCACCCCATCCAGGCTGTACCCTGCCTCATGCAAGTCTCTTAGGATAGGCTCTAGGCCCCCTGAGACCCTGTATACAGGAAAAAGCAGGATAGATGAGTGAGTGAGTGAGTGAAAATATTTGAGGGCACATAGATATGTCCTGTCTTCAGGGATCATGAAAACCCACAAAAGACTTGCCTTCCCATCTGAAAGCCTTGCCGACATCACACTGGACGGCTCTTACACTCTTTCAAAATGCAGTGAACATGGGCCTACATGGAATTCTACAGCTTTTCAAATGCGTGCTTCTCATGTCAGGATCTTTCAGTGCAACACAGCTTCAACAAACCAAGCCATCCCAGTCGTCTGCGATGGATCACTGGCTTGCTGATAGACAGGAAACAGTACACAAATAGGAAGAAGCTCTGCGCATTCCAAAATCACGACGTGAGCTCCATTGGCTTCTCTCTTTACTTTCGCCCACTTTTCACGGTGTCCATGACCTTATACTTTTTGATGGTTTGTTTTTCTGAAAAAGAGAAATAATTGGTTTTATGCTTAATAGTGACAGACATGTGTACAGCCAGGAGGCAGAACACCTGGCGTCCCGGTGGAGCTAATATCAGCGATCTGGAGCGAAACCCCGTAAAAGCTGAGATGATTGTGAGCTCCCGTTAATGACTGGTCAGTCGATACAGATAACTAGCTCTTAAAACAAAACTATATACTGTAACAACTGTAATTCTTACAGATACTTATTTTCCTATTCCGTCCTTCTGAAGCAACAGAGACTCTGCAGTGAATCTTTTTTCTTGAGTAGCTTGTACTTGCTTTTAATATTCCTGGTAGATTCAGCAGCGGTCTTGCCAGAAATTATATTCTGTCCTATGGGGGTATACTATAGCATAGCAGACCTGAATATAATTCACAATGCAACGTAATGAATCATCAGAATGGCGCTCAACTTTTTGGCTTGGTGGCCTTTATTGGAAGTTATTCTGCTTCACAAATCTTGGCATTGTGAAGCAGAGCATCACCTCTAATTATTCTCATACATACATATATTCATGATATATTCAGATATGTTCTTGATTGTTCGATTAAATGAATGAAATATTTATTTAGCTGTGATGGGAAAGCAAGGCCAGATGTCTATAAATCATTAATGGTAATTGCAGAAGGCAGTTTTGAGTTCATCATTGCTGGTGTCCTGTTCAGGTCTCCTGAGCCGGTCTCGGTAGTGAAGGTGGCATCTGTTAATGTGGTACTCTTTGGGATTAATCTGGGAATCTCTTTGGTTCAGGTATGGTCTGCATCACTCAGGAAAGAATCATAGCCATGTCTTTGGCTCCTTAAACAGCCAGTGTTATGCTGGTAGCTTCTGAATTCCGAATGCGCACACGCTGGCCAGTTTATGCGCAAGGCGAAGTGTACAGTAGGGACATGAATAATTCACTTTGTTTGACAGAGCGAAAGAGGAAATGAGAAGTGCTCAGAGTGGGAAAGAAAGAGAGGGTCCGAGAGACAAGAGAGAGAGAAAGAGAGAAAGAGAGAGAGATGTTTGAAATCTGTTGAGACTTTTTACGCAGCTGCCTAGCAGGGGGTATTGTGTAAATATTTCACTCGACATCACTGAGACATCAAAGCTTAGTCTTACTAACCGCTTCACCCACTTAATGTATTGTACATTTGTTATATACCAGTCTACTGCTGCTGTATCTTCATGGTTCAGTTTGTTTCATTTTGCCAGGCTACTACAGGCTTGTATATTTGTGATTGTCTGTGTGTGTGCTGGCCAAGCGCAAGTGTATGATGTAATGGAGATGAAATATGTATCTCATACTGCTACAGGCTTTTGAGGATCATAAGCGCTTCCAGAGAATATTCCTCATACAAATCTTTCTCTTAGTGCCGGAGTAGACACGTACTACTGTACTGTATGTACCGATGTTCTTTTTAGTGTAGATCGGCCTGAAGCAAGGGTTCATACAACATGTGCTTATAGTATAACATACTAGAGGTGTAATGTTTTTTAATTGTACACAAAACTTTAGCTCTATATGTTAATGTCGCGATACGATACATTTTCAATTGCCTGATTCTTTTTGGATTTCTAATAAATAAAACATCTGTGAAATATAAAAAGTACAATAGCTACTTAAGTAATTATTTTAAGCAGTGTTTGTGTGCTTCATTCAAAAGCTGCAAAATGGAACAAGCTCAATGAAATGAACTCTCCAGCCAAAGGAATGAATGTGCGCTAGGGTGCAGGGTTGCCAGGTTTCAGTAGAATTTTTACCCATCTCGAAAACTGCATAAAAAGACATGGAACTAGTGCAACAATATTGTATTATGGAAAGATTTGAAAAATCAACTCCTCTTTTTAAAATATTTTTGTTCGAAGCAGGTCGACCATGGCGCACATGAGATCTGATTTGTTGTTTTAAAAAACGATCCCTATTTGGCATAAAAAATGCAATTCTGGTATCCCTGCTGGTGTGATTTAGGGGGGGATATGGAGCTTTTTGGCACATTCTGCTGTTTGCTAAAGTCACACAGCTCTCTGTAGTGCCAACATGATTTTAAAGCCTAATATGAACTTACCATTCGCTCCAGTGAATTCTGAAGAGCATGCTGAGGAATATGCTTACCTGATTCAACCTACAAAAGAAATAACATACCTTTTTCAGAGGCATCATTAAGTTTATTAAACATATAAACATAAAACATAAATTAATGTTTTGGCATACCTCATGGAAAATGTCATATTTTATGATTAATAATCTGCTTAATTATGCAGACTGTTAATATATTTTCTCTATATTCTCTATCTTACAAGGGGGTATCAAAAAGTGCCACAGATCCTGTTGCTTTCGCCATACGTTATCCCTCAGATGCCTTGAAACCTGGCAGTAGAATTCACTATTGACCGTCTGCCCCCTGGGGACGAATTTTCGATGAGCATGAACTTGGTCGAGCTGCCTCTTCTTTTTCAGTTGTGGAGATGATGGGCTTTTTCAATGTGAAGACTGTTGCTTCATCTCATGGTCGTACCCATACTCTCGACATCCATCCATGGCACACTGACGGAGTTCTTGGCTTCAAGGCAATGTTCCTTCTGCTCCTGGGTCAGCAGCCTGGGGACAAACTTGGCAGCAACACGGTGGATGTTCAAATCACATGTGTGGATTGCCTGGACTGTTCTGTACAGATGTTCAGTACACCGACAGTGACAACAATGTTGTGGATTGTTGTCGATGTGGAATCTTCCTGATCTTTTTCCAGTTCTTCCGCTTTTGAAGCGTGTGTGCCACTCAAAACACATCAAACTACTCATTGTGGCATTTCTGTAAACTTGTCAAATCATATCAAACATCTCTGTGGGAGATTTTCCCAGTTTCACCAGAATTTCACGTTCATCTTTATTCCAACTTGCTGTCCATGATGACATACAGTAGCAAACGTGATAGGAATAGCACCAGTTGCACAGCTCTCGAGGTACACAGGACGATGTCTTTTGGCACACTGACTTATGAAGGTTGGTGCTCTCTGTGACTGTGAGTGCGGACTTATGCGGCCATCTGTTGGCGTTTTACAAAACATTTTGAAAATTTTGAACATTTTTCATACCACCTCATACTGAATGATATTATACAACACACCATATTCGTACAGCCCTACTTTGCACATTATACTGCTTAGTGTGCCTTTTGTTTTTACATTAGCCAAATGTTGCTTAAGTTTAAGCTTCCATAGACAAAACTGTTTAATTTATCATTTGGGCTATCATCTAGTCTATATTATCAATATAACTATAATACATAATAGCTATATTCTATAATTATTTATAAGCATGCATATTTTTAAACATTAAATGTTTAAGTTTAAATGATTTTATTCTGATGTGAACATGGTCCCTTGTAGAGAAGGGAACAGATGGCTAAGGTGGGTCTCCAGCAGCAGGTGTGGTGAGGTGGGTGCCATCAATCTACTTCACATCAGCCACCAACTCTCAGTCAGGTGCCTTCATGTTAAACACTCAGCCACATGCTGTTTTTGATATAAAAATAAAGCAGACTTTTAAGTGATGTTCAATAGAGCTGTGCAATTTTTTATTAAATACTAGATGTGCCCCTGACTTCGCTTGTGTGGAATTTAATTACACACTCATAAGCATGTATTTAAAAATGTACAGTGCCATCTGTTGAATTTTGAGATGAACTTTTTTCAAGGTTGATTTTTTTTTATGATATAAGGGCGTTTTCCAATAAAATTTCAAAGTAGCATATTTTCTCTTCCAGTGGCCCGATTGAGATGAAACAAAACCTATATGTTACCTCAAGGTCAGTCAAATACACCTGTGATAAATCATTAAAATTTGTACAATAGCTTTCACGTGATGCATGCACAAACAAACAGACAAACAGATCGGAAAAAAATTCCAAAAGTCTTTTGATCATCTTATGTCCCCCTAACTGATTTTTTGCAAATATCTTCAATGTACTGTACTGACATGCCAACTTTTATTATATGTATACATTTTTGGTAGTTTTAAAGAGATCAAACCTGTAAAAGGTCCCGGAAAATATAAACATTAGTGTCATTCAATAGAATTGAAAATCTTAATGTCCAAAAGTCTGAGTGTGAACTGAGTGCCACATGGTGTAGTAATGATTGCTACTTAGGGATTACTGCAGTTTGCATGTTTTCTTCGTGCTTGGTGGGTTTTCACCAGGTACTCTGGTTTCCTCCCATAGTCCAAGCCATGCAAATTAGGCTAAGTTGTTTTTCCAAATAACTTGTAGGGTGTGTATGAATATATGAGTGTGTATGCTTGTGAGCCCTGCGATGGATTGCCACCCTGTCCATTATGTACTATGCCTAGTGCCTGAGCCCCATGGGATAGGCTTCAGGCCTCCTGCGACCCTGTACCGAATAAGTGGTATAGAAAATAAAGGAAATACATAAATGAATGAATGAATGAATGAATGATGTGAACTGCCCCACAAGGCAAAACCCCTTCAGCACTCCATTGTTAGGCTGTAGGATTATCTGTGTAGCCAGATACTGTAAGCCAGCTACTTAGTATACTGTAATACAAAGCTGTCCACAGTTTTCAGCAGAGTTTAGACGATGAACAGTTCAAAACCCTTAAAACTTAAGCGTAACAGAAACATGCCCGCAACACAGCATATGTCAATAGTAAAATATAATAAATATATTTACATATATATAAAAAATACTATATACTGTATAGACTTCAAAGTGTGTATTTGGATTTATGGCTATGTTAGGTAGAACAAAAGTCATTATTACTTTTATAAAGGGTAAATGGCGGCACAGTCGCCTTAGTGGCATGCACTGTCACCATGCACTTCTAGGTGTGCCCGTGTCAGTGTGCATGACGTTTGCATGTTCTCCCTGTGCTTAGTGTGTGTCCTTCCACAGTCCAAAGGCATTCCAATTAGGCTAATGGCATTCCCAAATTGCCTATAGTGTGTGTGTGTGTGTGTGTGTGTGTGTGTGTGTGTGTGTGTGTGTGTGTGTGTG
>JAQQZT010000038.1:8163004-8200316 GCA_030068275.1 Clarias platycephalus | reverse complement strand
TCCCACAAATCTCCATCAACTGCAAGATGCTATCCTATCAATATGGGCCAACATTTCTAAAGAATGCTTTCAGCATCATGTTGAATCAATGCCATGTAGAATTAAGGCAGTTCTGAAGGTGAAAGGGGGTCAAACACCGTATTAGTATGGTGTTCCTAATAATCCTTTAGGTGAGTGTATATAGCCGCCTAAAATCAATGTTATATTGTAATTACTCAAAAAAATGGACATTCAGCACATGAACAGTAATTGAACAATTTTACTGATCAACTGCAAATGAAATTAATTATTCATTTGGATTTAGGGATGACCATTGCATGGTGAAAGCTGACATTATTTATTATAAGAGGATGGGTAGTGTGTTCTACAGCCCTATACTGCATTGCTGGTTGTGGCAGTAAGGTCGTACATTTACATTTAAAGATTTGGCAGACACTGTAATCTAGAGCAACTTACATTTTTATCCCATTATACTGTACATCTGAGCAGTTGAGGGTTTAAGAGCCTTTCTCAATGGCCCAACAGTGACCTTCTTAAACGTAGTCCAATGCCTTAACCACTGAGCTACCCCTAAAACTTTGTATGGAGAAAGTTCAAAAGGTGTGCTGTGTTACAGTATATGGCCTCCAACTTTGACATGGCATTGTATAACCTCATGCAAACTCATTGGAACACACATAGTAACTTTACCATTCCTTAGGCCAGAGACATTCTCCCTTTGCCCTATTATGTTCTTTCCTCTTTGAAAGCTCTTGATCAAATTGAATCCAGACTCATTTCTGAAAATGCAGTGTATCCAACTTGTTCAGCGTTTGCATCAAGTGTTCTTTAAATAAACACATGAATATGTAAGAACAGTAATCACAAAAATGACTGAATATGGAAAGTGCTTTAGAGTGACAAACTCACTGCACATACAATATTTACATACTGTATCACATATGTACTGAATTCAGTTTTCAATTATGGTCACACTGGGTCTTTTCAACAAATTATAAAAAAAAAAAAAAAAACACAACGTTTAATTACATTTAGTCTGATCGCATTATTTGCCAGTGCCAGGTTCGATATTTTTTTGTTTTTTGTTCTTCGTTAAAGAGATGGTTTTGTCTACCATTATATGGTCTTCTATGAATTGTACAGAGAAAAGCACTGCAATACTACAGTGGCCCATGGATATAGAAATCTTGTACTGGATATTGTGGAGATTGTAATACTGTACCTGCTTTCAGCATGAAATTTCCTAATTAGCCACAGTGTAATGGCTTGAATTTGGCTGCATTCAATACCCAGCTTCTCTCATACTCATACCATGGTTAACAGCATTATCAACCACAATACCTCTTGTCTCATTAGAAATATTTCTTTGTCTTTCTTGCCTTCTGCATCTCCTTTTAACTTCTCTATTTCTTTAGCTTTTTCTTGCTTCATGTCTTTTTTTACTTCCTTGACTTTTAAACATTCTAGGAAGCTGATAAGTGCTTAGTTTCGCATGGTTGAGCTTGCACAGGCTTGTTTTGGTCCATTGGAATGCTGACGTTTAAATAATGGCTGAGGGTTTACACAGAAATGGTCACTCGGAAATCTGAGCTATTGAAAATAGAAAGGTGAGGTTATGGTACAGTATGAATGGCTCTGAGGTGTTAGCATGAGTCACTAACCCAACTCCAACTGGGTCTTAGTGTATTCATTCACACTCTGTATCCATTTGGGAAAAACTGAACACAAATCCATTCTATTTTTGTTTTCGTACTGTATGTAGTTTAAACAGCTTCCTTTTTTTTTTTTTTTTTTTTAATAATCTGAGACCACCAAATAAATCAAGTTCTGGCTCACCAAAACAGGTCCATATTTTCTTATGTAGCATCTTTCTTTCTTAAAGATTGATTAGATTCATTTAATTACATTTAGATATTTTAGAAAAGTTAGCTTTTACATCCAGATTGCTTATGCCCTCCTTCCAAACTTTTTCATTCATTCATTCTCTTTGGAACATCTTTATTTAAGCAGTTAGCTCTGTTCTGGGTTGGTTGAATAAATCAAGGCGCTCCCATCATATGATGTGTCCCGTATGTCATAATTTTTCCAGCTCACTGTTGTTAGGCTGAATGTAGGCTGAAAGAATTCCATCAAGGGAGCCAGATAATCCAGCTAGCTAGTACAGTACACAGCAGTCCTCAGTTTTCAATGAGTTTATATTAATTGAAAACCATGAATATGAAAATATTAATTTATTAATTCATCGCAGTCATGTGAAAGGGGGCAGTGAAGGTCAGTTCAGACCAGTCCCACTAAACATTGGACATCGGATAGACGTGCAGATCATGTCTATATTGGGTCCGTCGGTCCATGACCAATTCTGGACATCTATTCGACGTCCAAACTAGGTCCACTATTTGGACGTCCAACCATGACCCAACTTGGACGTCATTTTGACGGCAAGCTTCAGCGCCGTCAGCCGGCGAAGCGACTTGCAGATCGTTGACTCGCTGGAGTCAACATTAGACGTGCGGTAGACGGCGAAAAAAGACTTCGCCTGGCGTTACAAAACAACCCCATCAATGGACGGAAATTGCACGTCCAAAAATGACATGGAAAAGACGTCACTACGACGGTCTCACCGATGTCAAAATTAGACGTACGGTAGACGTCGAAATAAGACGTCGCCTGGCGTTACAAAACAACCCCATCAATGGACGGAAATTGCACGTCCAAAATGACATGGAAAAGACGTCACTACGACGTCACATTGCGCAGTGGGGTGGTGGAGTTCAGCTCCTCCTACATTCCCAAACCTTTACTGATTCCTCATAATTTAAATTTAAACTTTTCCCGGATTACTGAGCTCTTCAACTTATCACTAAGAGAAGGCTTAGCAACCCTGTGGAGGATACTCACTTCAATTCAATTCAATTAAATTTAATTTGCATAGCACTTTTAACAATTGTCATTGTCGCAAAGCAGCTTTACACAATCAAAAGAATTATTTAAGTTTGTATGGAATGTGAATGTGTATGAATCGAAATGGCCAGATAGTCCCTGATGAGCAAGCCGAGGGCGACAGTGGCAAGGAAAAACTCCCTGAGATAGCAATAGGAATAGGAGGCTCAGGTAGACTTGTAGGAAATTGAAGTCCTGAACTATCAAGCGACTGCAACCAAGTCAAGTCCTAAGAGAAATAGCTGCCAACATCAGTCCAGTCCAGAACCGTCTTCATGGTAGAGTGAAACCATCCCCAGACACCAGACGCATCCCGAAGAGACACACAGGGCATCCATGTGACGAGATCTCCAACCAGAAGTGGGGCACCAGGGTGAGTCAGACAGGTTCAGAGGGAAGATGGATCACTGGCACCTCAGGAACGACATGTGTAGCTCGACTGAGAGAGAGGGGAAGAGAGAACAGGAGAGGGGAGAGCAGGAGAGATTAGGTATGGTCACAGTCACATAATATGTAAGGTGAATGTATATTTAGTGTAGAGTGCAAGCAGGGACTCCAGCAGGACTAACTATAACAGCATAACTAAAAGGGAGAGCCAGAAGGAAACACAGACATGAGGGCTCCCTGAGACGTCAACAAACCTTAGTGATCAATGAGAGTGGGGAAGACAGCATCTAAACATACCAGTTCACCATAATTCTCTACATCCATGAGTTCCCCAGATCTGCTGCTTTACCAAAGGCAAATCTATTTACAAAAATGCTTTGCTAAATGAATAGGTTTTTAGCCTAGACTTAAACCCTGAGACTGTATCCGAGTCCCAAACACTATTTGGAAGGCTATTCCATAACTTTGGGGCTTTGTAAGAAAAAATATGCGGTACTGACAAGTAGCCTGCAGCCTGATCGAAGTAGGCGTGGCGGATCGTAAGACACTAGCAGTTCACTCAGATACTGTGGCCCGAGACAATTTAATGCTTTATATGTCAAAAGTAGTATTTTAAAATCAATGCGGAGTTTCACAGGGAGCCAATGAAGTAAGGATAAGATAGGGGTGATGTGCTCGTACCTTCTGGTTCTAGTGAGGACTCTCGCTGCTGCATTCTGGACTACTTGAAGCTTGTTTATGCACCTCGTTGAACAACCAGACAGTAACGCGTTACAATAGTCCAACCTAGAGGTGATAAAAGCATGAACTAGTTTTTCTGCATCGTTTAGTGAACTTAACTTGGCAAAATTTCTGAGGTGAAAGGATGCTATCCTGGTGATATTGTCTACATGAGCTTCAAATGAAAGACTAGAATCTATAATCAAACCGAGGTCTTTCACTGTTGCACTTGATCAGGATTAAGCAGAAGGATGTTAATTAGCTTCCAGTCTCTTATATCCTTTACGCATTGCTCAACGTTAGCAAGCTAGTTCTTCCCTTCTGGTTTTGCTGAGACGTAAACCTGTGTGTCATCAGCATAACTATGAAAACTATTACCATGCTTACGGATTATGTTGCCCAAAGGAAGCATGTAAAGGGAAAAAAAGCAGTGGCCCGAAAACCGAACCCTGTGGAACACCAAACTCCACTAGAGAACATGCAGAATCACCATTTAAATCTACATACTGATAGCGATCGGACAAATAGAAACTTCTGTTGCCTGTGGTTGTGACTTAAAGTTGCTACCAACACATTTTGACTAAGGATGAGCATAAAGATGCAGAGTGACAGGATCAATTCAAATTAATTATATTTTATTTTCAGTCAGGTCTATAAGGTTTGGAGCAAAGTATACCACCATGTTGAGTTTGAGATGAAACACTTAAGATGTGAGGTTGACAAAAGTGTAGCATTAACCATTCAGGAATTACAGCCATTTTCAAACACATTTCTCATTTTTGGTGGGCTCATAAATTATAGACAAATGGCTGAGGAGCATCTGCATGCCCAAGTGTGGCCTTTTCCCTTGTTACTTTTGACTCATCAAGCAGATAAAAGGCCTGGATGTGGTGGTGAGTGTTATATTTGTGTTCGGTAGCTGTTCACTCAAACTCTCAACAGAAGGTCTCAACCAAAGAGATGTCTACTGTACGTAAGTGAAGGAGGCCATCATTAAGCTGTGTAAAATAAAATGAAATAAAAACAAACGCATCAGTGAGATAGCAAAAACATTACCAGCAGCTAATACAGCAATTTGAGACATTTTTTAAAAGAATGAATTAACTGGCAAGCTCCGCAACAGTAAAAGACTGAAAAGAATTGAAAATTGAATTGAACTAGTAATGCTCAAGAACAGAAAGGCCAAATTAGAGTTTCTTTATACTGATGAAACCAAAATTAACTAGTACCAGAATCATGGGAAGGCAGTGAAGGCAGGGTTATGGCTTAAGCATGTATGGCTGCTGAAAGACCCAGGTCCCCGGTGTTTAGTGATGACCCGGCTGCTGATAAAATTATCAGGATAAATTCTGAGGTGTTTAGGGCCACACTTTATGCTCAGATTCAGCCATATGCTGCACAACTGCCATGCTGCACACGGCGCTTTATATGGCAAATGGATAATAACTCCAAATATACACTGAAAGCTACCAAATGCAAAGAAATTGGGTCCTTCACTAGCCAATTCAGTTACCTGATCTCAAACCATAGGAGCATGCCTTTTCACTTACTGAAGACAAGACTGAAGCCAGAAAAACCCACAAACAAGCAGCAGGTGAAGACCGCTGCAGTAAAGGGCTGGCAAACCATCTTGAGGGAGAAAACTGAGGATTTGGTCATGTTTGTGGGATTTACGGTAGACAGCAGGTGTCCACTGACTACCAGT
This sequence comes from Clarias platycephalus, assembly GCA_030068275.1. Lineage (NCBI taxonomy): Eukaryota > Metazoa > Chordata > Actinopteri > Siluriformes > Clariidae > Clarias > Clarias platycephalus. The sequence continues at coordinate 8,194,564 of JAQQZT010000038.1, read as the reverse complement.
GAAGATTTTTATCCAAGTATTAAAGACGATCCTCATGTTTGTAATGGTTGTAATGGTAAAGTGAGGATGCGTACATAACAATTGATGTCATTTATGGATAGTCAATGTCACACTTTAATCAAACCGCTTGAAATAAAGCTGAAAGTCTTGATCTTGAGTGTTTCATTTTAAATTCATTGTGCTGGTGATCAGAGGCAAGTGTGAACACACCTTATTTTTTCCAGAAGGTAGACCTGACTGTATACAGTATAACACTTTTAACCACATTGTCACAAAGCAGCTTTACAGACATTCTATTTATAAATTAAAATGTTAAATGTATAGATGTAAAAATTTACAGCTTCCTCAATTTGTCCCTAATAAGCAAGCCAGAATTGTTGTCAAGGAAAACCTCCCTGAGATGAAATGAGAAGAAACTTTGAGAGGAACCAGACTCAGAAAGGGAACTCATCCTAATTTGGGTGGTACCAGATTATATGACCCTAAATAAATCTCTTTTGTACACGCAATTGTATTACAATAAAGGCATTTTAGTTAACATGATGTTCACACTGTTGAGATTACAAACTTTCCACTAATGGGGAGGAAACTGTTCATGGCAATAATCAGGACAATTGCAGTCATACTCTATCAAATGCAGTCCAAAGTCATCTTCATGGTTTCTAAGTGGAACGGTTACACACATCTATAAGGAGACCATATGGGGCCATCCTCAGCGGTAGTGACTAGTCACCTTGTGATGACAATCCTGGTAAACAGACAGTCTCATTCAAAAACTCTGTTTCCCGATTATGTTTGGTTTTGTTTGTATAAGGACTCCACATGGCCTTGAAGACTCTCTTTACAGTACCGGATATTCCTCTGAATATGTTGGCATGGGGCACTTTTGGCAGGAATGCTGAAATATAAACTGGTGACAGTCTATTAACCAAAGAGAGATAATACATACAGTAATAAAGCAGGCGCATGTGTAGTGTGCCTTTGTCCTGACTTTCATATAATTACATAGTGATGGGAAAGGTCATAATCTGGACTGTTGATAAAGACTTAGGCCAATACGTCACAGGGAGGTCTCAATCAATCAATTTCATGCTTTAGTTAAATGAAAGTTAAAAGAAGTGTTGAATAGGATAGATTGAAATTGTGTAGAGCATCTCTCTGTTTCCCATTTTATTTTTGAGTAACCAGTAGTAACAGTACTGTGTAGTGGAAGAAGCCCATTAGTCATGCTCTGACCAGCAGTTTAAAATCTGCTCTGTTTTTCTCTGCTATCCCACAAAGAGACCAGGCTGTGAGACAAATGCACGTGTTTGCATGAATTAGACTGAAACGACGGTTTAGAAAATAACAAGGTTGTGCAAGCAAGTGTAAAGAGAAAGAGAGGGCGAGAAAAGAGAGGGTCACTGTTAGAATGATAGCACTTACAGATAGAGAAATCCATTTTAGGAAAAAAAAAAATGAATTAGGACAAGGGAGGACAGTAATGAAAGTGAGCGATGGCCAAATTGGTGATGTTCAATGGGATGAGAGTGGTGGAGTGGAGAGATGAGGTACTGGAATGAGGAGAATGATTTTACCCATTGATACTCAGAGGGAAACAAAGGCACACGATTGAATCACTAAAAGCTGCAGTGTGTTCACAGCGCAGATCTGAACTACACTCATTATAGAGGTACATTTGTGGTCAGAAGTTTACATACACTCATCATGAACATGAAGGCAACAGAAATATTTGGCTTTCAATGATAGCTGGTCTTGTTCAGGGATAAAATGCTTGTACAACAATAAAAATAAAAAAAAGAATGGTGAATGGTTATTTTGGGTTTTCAATAATACAAACATCATGTAAATTTGGTCAAATGTTCCTTAATAAGTTTCACCTTTAGCAGATGCTTGTCATGGCCATAAACAATCTTATGGCAGAATTCTACTCTACTATTTGATTATCCTTCTTGACAGAATTAGTACCATTCTTTGAGTTGCTGATTTCCTTGCACTGACCTGACTTTCAAACATGGTCCACAGATTTTTCAATAGTATTGAGGAGCCTTTATTCATTCCACATCAGCTTTCATGTATATTTGGGTACATCTTCTGTTGGGAAACTCAATTTATTTCCAAAAGTTCACTGTTTAACTGGTGATGGGATTATGCTAAAGAACTTTGAGGTAGTCCTTCTTCAGTTCCTAAGCATGATGCTACCACCACCATGTTTAACTGATGTTACAGTGTTCTTGGGGATGAATGCCACATCTTTATTCCTCCAAACATACCTCTGATCAGATCTGTCCCCCAGAAGGGTTTTACTTTGTCCATATGGTCAGCTTTATACTCTAGTCAAGTTTAAAGATGTTAATTTTGGACCAGGGGCTTGTTTCTTGAATGGCAGCCTTTTAGTCAATGGAAATGTAAATCCTTCTTGATTGTAGACAGTGCCACTGATGTGCCAGCAGCTTTCCAGTTCAAGGCAAGATTGTGAGTCTGTGGTTGTTTAGAAATGGCTTCAACATACATTCATGACTACCATCCTACAGTACCATCCTCTTTGCACAGCGCTCCTTAGAATTTCCTATTATAATGTGTGTTGGTTCATTAGGTACTGTCAAACAAACCCTTTTTATGTTGGCACAGAGAAGATACCAGCTGTATTTAATCATGATCACTAGCAGGGGGTTGAGAGATCTTTGCCTTGGGAAATTATAAGACAGCATGGATCATGCATGTATAGTGTTGAACTGTGTTGATTTCAGAAAATCCTAAATAAATTTAAGCATGTGCTCTAAATTCTTGGGGGTTGTATAATCTTTCTTTCCCAAAAAACAGATCAATTTAAAGAGGAATTTTGCATGGCTAACATGCCATGACAGTCATGTAAATATCTGTGTTTGTAAACTCACCTCAACTGTATAATTTATTTATTATACTTAAAGATTTTTATTTAGTTTTTTAGGTTTGTACAATTCCCACCCGTCATGTTAGGGCACTCCCACATCAGCAACATCCACCAACCAGAGAGCATCTGAAACCAATTACCATATCTTTTCCAACTGTCTCTGAGCAACATAACACACTAAGTGCTATCCACCTCTTTTACTTGTGTGAGCTCACAGATGCCCATGATTGACTAGGATTGCTGTGATTGATGTGTAAGTGCAAGTGTGCCATTATTCCCCTAAAGAAAGCATGGCCAATCTGCCCTCTGGGTGTCTACAGATGGCTGTAATATCACCCAAGAAACTAACTCGCTGGTGATAGTACACTATTGTGTACACCATGTGACATACACTATTGGATATTATTGTAGATATTTTTTTTGCTTAACAAAAATAAAGTCAAAGATGGAGCTATCTGCATCTTAAATTTCATTAAGCAAAGCTGGTGTGTTTGGACTCCATTCAATTAAATATTTATGAAGTTGTGAGAAAGGATACAAATCCTGCCCTTAAATAAAACTTTAAATACATTTACACCAATCAGGCATAACATTATGATCACTAACAGGTTAAGCGGATAGCATTGACGACCAATTATACATAAGTTAACTTCTGACAAGATAAGGGGCACGCAAGACTTACTTACTTTTCCTGTCCAGTCCCACAGAAAAGTTAATGTAGCACAAATCACTGGAAAAAGTAATGTTGGCCACAACAGAAACGTATCAGAACACCCAGTGTACCACAGGCTGCTGCATTTGGGGGCTGGCAAATAAAAAGTTCAAAGTTGTTGATCTGACTTCCAAATTCCCCAGTTTGCAATTTGAGTGAGCACCTATGAAATGCCCCAGACAAAAAAGTTCGATCCATGCATCACCGAAAGGACCAGCAGCCAACATCCCAGTCCCAGACACCATAGCACACCCAATAGGTCTTGTGGAGTAATGCCCTGAGAGGAAAGAGCTGCCCTGGTGGTACAAGGGTAACCTATACACAATTAGTCTTATTGGGCTGATCAGTAGTGGTGTGTGTAGGGATTCTGGTGTTAATCTATTCGTTTATCATTATTCCTCTGAAAAGTTAGTGATTATCTGGGGTGACATTGCTAGCTCAGGTCCAATGCTGTCACACATTTTTAAACATAATGGAATAACAATCAAGAACGATATATTTTGCTGTGAAAAATGCTTTGGCCTGCAGGAGTGCCACAGTGGTCGCCCTATCATCCGGAGCTCGCTAGTTCGATTCCCCGGTGATGCAGTAACCTCTCGCAGCCGGAGGCCTGGAGAGAACTGATTGGCTGAGCTCTCTAAGAGGAGAGGGATGAGAGGTACTCACATCAGTTATGACTGTACAGCCAGTCACAGGCGTCTGTGAAAGGAGCGGATAGCACTGTCCTCCGAGCGTGTTACACCACCCCCAGTGGTGCATGAGCGAGGTCCCCCGGTGTTCAAAAAGATGCGGCTGGCAGGCATCACATGGTTGGAAGGAAACACGTGAGACTCTTCGGACCTCCCTGAATGGTAGCCCTGATGGGGAAATGCACCAATGACTGGTGCGAATTGGACACGACTAAATAAGGAGTGAAAAATCAGGATTCTATGCAAGGACGGATGTGATGTCATTAATAATGATATTAACATGAAATTTGAAACTTTGTAATCTGATATGTTTGAGCAGATTATACAGATGAAGTGGTGAGAGCACTGAATGGAATAAAAGACTAAACTGCTGCTGCATCACGATCGTTAAGTAGAGATTAGGAAGGTGTGGAGTGTGGGGAAGATTGGAAAAACTCATTTTTAAAAAATGGGGGAAAAAACGAGAATTTTATTGATGTACTGTTCTCAAGTTTTTTCTCATCGTTTTTATTATAGAAGATGTTAATTACCAAAATGAAAATGCAATTTTCCGTAATTTTTTTGTTTTTGTTTTTTGGTTGAGATTTTGATGAGAAATGGACCATATTAAAATGTCTGTGTGTGTGTGCATGTGTGTGTGTTTGGTTATTGTGTCATAATTCTTGCCAACTGATGCAGCATAGCATATGGTCAAACCTGATAAACACACACACAGAGTCAGTTTGCCTTTTCGACTCCTAACCACAGATCGACCATTTAATTCATACTGTCTATAAAATGTTTTAAAAGCGAGCCTCTGGTGATGATCTTAACATGAAATCAATAATAATTGTCTCGAGAAATTTATTCCTTTTCTTACTCACTCCATGGATTTCTAAACCACATGCATCATCCTGTAAAACATTAAAGAAAGCCTTGCTCACAACTGCAGTATAGCCTGTTACTGCATGGCAGTAAACCTTAATGTACTACAGTATTTTTCCCCCATGTGTATCTAAAAAATGTCTAACCCTTCTTTTTTTTCTTTTGTCCATCACTCTATTTTCCGTCCCTCCTCTGTAATCCCCTCTAGTGTCTCCCCTTCCTCCTCCCCTCCTTTTCTGTCTTTTTCTTTTCCGTATGTGTGTGTGAGAGAGAGTGTGAGAGAGAGACAGAGAGAGAGAGAGAGGTGTGTGTGTGTATGTGCGCGTGTGAAAGGGCTATGCAGTCGGCGCTCCACACACACGGAGCATGCTTGTGAGTGGAGGCTCCGGCCAACATGAGCCTCCCGAGCCCAGAGCGCGTCCACAGCATCAGCCCAAACCCGCGTGCACCCTCCTCCCTTTCTCTCTCCCACCCTCACTCCCTCCCTTCGTCCACGAGCCTCAGCCGCACCGCCTCTCCCGCGCCAGCCAGGGGGACAGCTCCTGCAGTTCCCACGGTGACGGTTGCCGAGCACCGGCCTGCCCCATGGAGGAAGCCCAAGGCAACACGCTGGTCGTCCGCATCGGCATCCCCGACCTGCAGCAGACGGTGAGTTCACTCATATCTCCAAACTCTCCCTTCTTTCTCTCACTCCTCTGTAGAGCTTCTTCTTCTTCTTCTTCTTCTTTTTTCCCCTCCACTCTGTTCCATTCTTGCTTCGTTACCGGTCCACCTGCACGCTTCCTGACAAGCTCGTTTGTTGTTTTCTTCTCTTCGTTCCCCATCTAAATAAATCCAACAAGCTCTCTTCATTAGCAGGACCAGGGCTGACTTTGACAACTGAGCACTTAAGCACGGAGAGCGAGCAGTAAACGGTAAGAGCCTTGCGGGACCGGTGTAATTCTTACAAAGGGTCGTTTTGCCTCTCGAGCTGTCAAACTTGACAGGTTGTTGCCCTGTAGTGTACTGTGTCCCTGTGGCTTGTTCAAGAGAACCGCACGTATGGCTGTGATGGATAAGAGAAGGAAAGAGAGAGAGAGAGAGAGAGAGAGAGAGAGAAGCAGAAAGAGGCGGGTTACCTTTTGCATTCTCTCCTGCTTTCCATGTCTCTGAAGTGTACTTACTTACCTGAATGGTTTCTGAGGACAGATCATGCCTTACCGCATGTAGTAATTAATTTCTTTTGAGTCCAGTAGGTACTGCTGTTGTAGAGATCTGTCCTACTGCTGTCTGTGAAACATGTGGAGCTTTTGCTGCAGGCTTAATTGGCATCTGTGTGTGAGCGTGTGTGTCTGCATTCGCATGCATCCTCTTGATTTATGCCATCTGAGACCTGGATTGGAACATCAGTCTCGCACAGACCCCGTAATGACCGAGGTTATTACAAAGACCACTCGCAATTCGACTTGTTTAGCGGATTAATTTGTCGTTTTTGTTACGGAAACTCACCGCCTTAGCAAGTTTGATCGTCACGACTTCCTTTCATGACTGCTTTTGCTTTTGCTTGGAGCAGTATTTCTGTTTTCACAGAGAATCATGACTGCTTTAGAGAAGAGCTTTCATTAAATTCTCGTAATTCTTTTAATGACTGGAATAATTGCTTCACGCAGGTTTTGCCCTGACATGGAAATCTGTGTCGTGTGTGTTAAGCGGAAAGGACAGAGACTCCTCTATTCTGCTGTGCCTAAGACTCTTTTTATCTGCATCACCTCTCTTCTTTCCTCACATCCCAAAAAATAAAATAAAATAAAAAAAACCCTGTGGATTTATATACAATATGTCATCCTAAAGAATAAGAAAGTAGTAAGAGGCTGTCCAGATGTCCATCCACTAATTGTTGTAGTGTGTGTGTGGTAGAAGAACTCATTAAAAGAAGAAAGCCAGTGTGTGTGTGTGTGTGTGTGTGTGTGTGTGTGTGTGTCCTTTAGGGATGCCCGTGCTTCTGTGCTAATAGAGCAGGGTGAATGAAAGCAGAGAAATCTGTAAATGTCACACTTTCACAAGCAACTCTGCTCCATGCTGCTTTGAAATGTTAATGCACACATGCTAAATGTGAACACATTCACGCCATGCATTAAAATACACACCCTTACTAATATGGAAGAAATTGTCTCACAAGCACACTTCTCTCCTGATTTCTTGGTTCTGTTGATTGTATTTTTATAGAATCTTTAACTTTGATGCAGGTGGCATGGTGGTGTAGTGGTTAGCACTGTCCTCTTGCACCTCTAGGGTCCAGGTTGGATTCCTGTCTCCATGTGCATGGAGTTTGCATGTTCTCCCCGTGTTTGGTGGGTTTCTTCCGGGTACTCCCGGTTTCTTCACACCGTCCAAAGACATGCAGATTAGGCTAATTGGCGTTCCCAAATTGCCCGTAGTGTGTGAGTTTATGTCTGCGTGTGTGCCCTGCCATGGACTGGCACCCTGTTCAGGTTGTTCCCCGCCTCATGCCCTAAGTCTCCTGGGATAGGGTCCAGGCCCCCCCCAAGACCCTTAATACAGGATAAAGCGGTATAGACGATGAGTGAGTGAGTAACTTTGATGCATTTTGTCGAACTGTGGTTCTCAACTCCAGTTCTGGAGCACCACTGCCCTCCACATTTCAGTGCTTTCTTACTGTAGCTTCCAGCGCACTTGATTTACCAAATTAATAAATTAATAGCCTTTTCTTAAGTGAAGTCTGTGTGGTAGAGCAGGGAAATCTACAGTAAAGTATGCATGGCATGTAAGTTTATAGGTATAATCTGTGTAACTTACCACTCCATAAATTTGTATCTATATCTGTATACATATTTAAACCTGTGTGGGTAATAACCACTATTGCTGCATTTGACTTACACTTTAAACTAAAGAAAATGTACCTCCCTGGAATTACTACACAGGGTTAACATCATACTGTACACAGCCCACCCAAAATGTACATACATCCAATTTAATTGTTACAGTTTTTCCCACTTACTTTATATTTCAATTCAATTTTATTTTATTTTTCCATATAGTGCTTTTAGCAAGATAAAAAAAATTTATAGGGAAATGAGTTTTTGAAAAGTGGTAAATCATAGTTATCAGATTGTCCCTGATGAGCAAGTCGAGGGCGATGGTGACGAGGAAAAACTACCTGAGATGGCAATTGGAAGAAACCTTGAGAGAAACCAGACTCAACAGGAAACCCATCCTCATTTGGGTGATAACAGACAGCAGGAATTGATCAGCGGTCATACTGTGTGTTAGGAGGCTGGATGTTTAGGATAACAGTAAAGCTGTTTAAGTTAATATGCAGTCAACACTTTCATTGTTGGTGGCTCAAGTACAAAACTGTTTTGTAAGAATTCCAGTCCTGAACGATTGAGCGACTGCAGTCACAGTTCATCAGAGAACAGCTGTCTGCATCAGCTGAGTCCAAGACCATCTTCATGGTGAAGGGGAATCGTCCACAGTCACCACACACAGCCCACTGGGCCTCCGTGTGATGAGATCTCCAACCAAAAGTGGGGCATCTGGATGAGTCAGCCCGGTCCAGAATGTAGAGGGGGTCTGACAGCTCAGGAGCGCCACGTGCGACTTTGACTTTGGTTCATTTCTTACATCATGACCGAGATTTTTAAAGGTTGGATAAGACACTCCAGAAGGTTTTTTTCCAGAAGGTGCTGTGTTGTAATGTGGATGAGAATCTGTGGCCTGACTCACAGGAACATCAGGAGGTGTAGAAAGTCTGCACTGCAATTCATCATACTGCACTGCATGCACAGTTCTGTCAAAGGAATTCTTCCCATGTGTACATTTCTAACATCCTTCTTGCTGTACAGTGATGTAAAACACTCTCTCACTCATCCTCTATAGGGCTTAGCCTGTTAAACATTACAGGAAGCCTGGAGCCTGTACCAGGGGACTCGGGGCACAAGTTAGGGCACCACCTGGATGGGGTGCCAAATTCATCATAGGGTACAAGCATGCACACACTCACACTCGTTATGGGTGAGTGTTGGAAATGCCAATTAGCCTATTCATAATGTATTTGGATTTGTTGGAGGAAACCGGAGGACTGGAGGAAACCCATGAACAACATACAGACAGACAGACTTCACACACAGACCCAAAGACAGGACTTGAACCCTCATCCCTGGAAGTGTAAGGAGGAAGGAAGTCTGAAGGAAGACCCAAACTATCACCCTCAGCAAAGAGAAAATTGTTTAGGATGGTCAGGAACAACCAAGTAACCACAAAGATACATCAATGATTGCCATGAACTAAAGGCTGATGGACCGGTGTCACTGTTTATGGTCAAGTGATTTTATATCGTAGTGGCCATCCAGCACCTGGCTCCAAAATCCACACCTTCAAGCTTGACTCAAGTTTGCAGCTGACCAAATGGACAAAGAAACACCTTCCAGAGACAATGTTTGACCAGAGGTATGTTTGGAGCAGTCAAGTTAAGGCATTCAACCCCTGTTAAGCATAGTGGTACTGTAGCTTTGGGGCTATTTTGCTGCCAGTGGAACTTGTGCATTGCACAAAGTGATGGAATAATAATGAATAAGAAGGACTTAAGCATATCTCCACATCTTCAGGTAAACTTGGCTAACTGTAAGATTTTGCAGCTTCAACCACATTGGAAATTTAAGAACTGTACGTAAAAGTTGGGTCAGTGCCAGGAAACCAAAACGTTTAAATGAACCATACAAATTCTGCCCAGTGGAGCAGTCAAATATTCAACCAGAATTCTTCCAGTTTGTTGATGACCACTAAAAGCCTCTGCTAAATAAGGATTAGGGGTGCTAAATGTATATTTTCACACTGTTAGCTCTGTGTTAATGTCAGAAAAACCCAAAATAACTGAAGAATTAAAATTCTGAAGGTTCTCTTCTATCAAAATGTATTCTGAACAAACCCTTTGCCCCAGTAAAATTGCAATTAAAAAATGTATTGCTGTGACATTTATGTTAATGAAGAGTTTTTGAGGAGGTAAATATCCATCAGGCGCCACAATTAGCTGCCTGCTGCAGCTTGATGATCACAAAAATGGAGGCATCTGTGTGTTGTGTCATTTTTTTTTGTAAGGTAAGCCAAAGGTGGCAAATGCTATAATAAACAGTGAAAAAAACCCAGAGGTAGAAATTCCAGCACTGTCAGCGTATAGAGCATATAGAACATTGTGCACCATGAGATTTGTGCCCAAGCTCCATATGGGCTTCCACTGGAATCTGAATCAAACTAAACACCTTCAGTCCTTTTTTTTTCTTCTTCTTCTTTTTTTTTTTTTTTAGATCTCCTGGGATCTCAGTTACAATGCACTGTGGACCTTTCTGGCAAGCCTCTCATTAATATCTAATTCTGTATTCATGCACATTAAGAAGACTTTTTTGATTGGTCTTAGTAATGTATTCATATATAGAAACAGTACTGTACAAAAGTTTTGATCCACACTCATTTATTCATTTTTGCATCAAAAGAGTGAGACTTTATTATACTTTTAATGTAGTCTTAAGTAATAGCTCTCCAGGTTTCCTGAAGGACGTTTTGTTGGTCCTCATCTTCAGTCCAGTCCCTGTAGCTAAGCAGTTTCAGAGGAATGCTTTTTATTGTTGTTGTTTGTTAAGCCACACAGTGACCTATGCATTATTCGAGCATAAAAATATCTTACACTAAGGCATGAACCAGTGAAAAAAAGGTGCAGATGATGCCAGGTGATCAGGCCGGTGATTAGTGTACTGGTGATGCTGAATGCTTAGTGGTTGAAACAGATGAGAAGGGAAATGAGGTTGCTGCTGAGGTTGTTACATAAACAAGCAATTTTCACACTGTATCCAGTATTTAGGCAGCTTATTACAGTAAAGCATGTGTTCCAACATATTTAATGTACATCATTTAATTTATTTTATATAAAGAAATGGGGGTGGCTCAAACATTTCTACAGTATTGTATGTGTTGTATTTACGGTATTTGTGATATTTTGGGTATACAGTACCTGTAAGCCTTGTGTTGAGTTTCAATTTTCCAAACACAAACCTGACTTTTTTAGACTTTAGACAGCCAAGCATACAGTTTTGTAAGCCTTTTAAAACTATTTTTTTTCTAAATTTATGACAGCTCTTTTAATATAGCATCTGTTTCTCATGCGCCCATAAATTTTCAGAGTGCCTTATAGCTTTTACTTTAGCAGGAACTTTTCCAGTAGAGACTCTTTCACATTACATTTAGCTACAGTATAACCCTAAGAAACCCATTAGCCCACTTTCTTTTAGTCCATGAGAAGTTCAGCATTAGCCCATACAGCATGCCCTGTTGTGTCTGTGTTTTGAGCCACTGCTTTTAATTCTCTATTGTAATAGCTGCTGATAAACAGTGAACAACAGTTAGTTAATGCAAAACAACAAAAATAGGAAACTATCTATAGGGGAAAAAATAGAGATCTTAAATCTTACACCATGAACAAAGCAGTAGCCCTGAACATTGAACTCTGCGGGACGCAGCATAGAGCAGAAATCCAACAGGGTTTGAAAGATACTGAGATTTTTGTGCTGAGATCAAGATAGTAATATTTACAAATGACTTTTTTTTTTGCCATACTTTCTCATAATTTTGCACAACGTTCATCTTATCTTTTCTGTCTCTGATATATCATTTTAAGTGATGCTGTGGCGGCATGGTGGGGTAGTGGTGGCATAGTGGTTCGCCTTGCACCTCCCGGTCCTGGGTTAGATTGCCATGTTGGGTCTGTGTGCATGGAGTTTGCATGCTGTCCCCATGCTTGGTGGGTTACCTCCCATAGTCCAAATGTATGCAGATTAGTTAATTAGCTAATTGATGTTCCCAAATTGCCCATAGTGTGAAAGTTGACCAGAAGTGCTACCACTGTCATAAAAGATGGGAATAAATACAATGGTCACTACTGGCCTCCATGGTCTCTTGGACTACAGAGGTTCCTTAGGTGGATTGATGGATGAAAGTGATAATGTAATTAGATTTGAAGCTTCCTTTTAGTTTCCATCTTCTAGTTTTGAACTGTTTTCCCTCAATAAAAGTTTTTTTTTATTTTTATTTTTTTTATCATTGACAATGTTGGGGTGGACTCATTGTTTGTTGGGTGCTGGTTTTGTATTGTTTATTTTAAGGGATAAAAACATTTATAGTATAAATTATTATACGCTACAAATTATCTCTACATTTCAAGGAATATTATCTTTTCAAGTGACAATGTTTTGAATAAAAGAAAAGCAATCGAATATTCCTCATTATTGAGTATTATGTAACAAATACAAGACCATGAAGCCTATTTCTAGACACATTAACTCTTGGCATGCTTAAAATACTCTTCATTTCTTTCTTGAAATAAATACTTAAAATAAGTGAATTTCTCTGCCAATAGAAGAAAACACTTCTGGGAATATCCATAAATAGACTCAATAATCTTATATTTCTTTTAAAATATCTCATATAGAAAACTATTAGTTGGATTTGCCTGCAGTAATGAAAAATAAATATCCAGACACTTTTTTTTCTTTTTTAATATACATATGTATACACTGATCAGCTACAACAATAAAACCACTGACATGTAAAGTGATTATCTCGTTACAACAGTACCTGTCAAGTGGTGGTATATATCAGGCAGCAAGTGAACAGTGAGGAACATTTGTTTTAGGAGCAGAAAAAACTGACAAGTGTAACAATCTGAGCAACTTTGACAAGGACAAAATGGTGCCTAGACGATTGTGTCAGAGCATCTCCAAAACAGGAGCTCTTGTGGGATGTTCCCAGCATTCGGTGGGTTGTACCTATTAAAATGGGACCAAGGAAGTACAGCCAGGGAAATGGCGACAGGGTCATATTGTAGGCATGCAAAGCTCAATGATGTGTGTGGGGAGCAAAGACTAGCCTGTCTGGTCCGATCCCAAAAAGAGCCATGTAGCACAAATAGCTGAAAAAAATGAATACTGGCCGATGATATAAATGTGTCAGAACACAGAACACTTGCTGTGTAGAGGGCTGCGTAGCCACAGACCAATCAGAGTACCCATGCTGACCCTTGTCTACTGCCAGAAGCAGGAGTTGGACAATTAAGCAGTGGAAGAAAGTGGTCTGATCTGATGACTATGTGGACAGCCGTGTGTGTGCATTTCTTACCTGTGGAAGAGACAGAATCAGGATGCAAAAATCAGCAGACATAGAGCAATACTCTGGGGTAACCTTGGAACTTGACTAAACATTGTTGGAGGCTAAGTACACCTCTTCATGGCAATAGTATCTAGATGGTATAGATCTCAGTCAGATCAAGCATATGTGGGATGTACGGCACAAAAACAATATATGCATGAAGCCTCATACTAATGATGAAGAAGGTAAGGACGATGCCATGAATCTCTATGAAAGAGTTGAAGGAAGGCCTGAACACAGCTGTTCATACACAACATCTCTCTGCTGAAAATGAAGTGGAGGAGAAGAACATTTCAGATTAGGTAGAAAAAGTCACTTTTATTAAACTATAATGTGTGACTATTAACAGTATTAGTCAATACAGAGCTAATCACCCTATAGGACCAATTACAGTTATATGAAATAAAATGATCATGTTTATTGTTTGTTTGCAAACCTTCTGCAGAAAAGGACTCCCTGTAGAGATGTGCATGGAAATCACCCGAGGCTGGGTCTCCTCCCAGGTGATGCTCTGCCAGAGCCATAATGCAGCCATTTGCAGTTTTTTTTATATTGTTTTATATTGTTATTTTTTATATTGAGGCTTTTTGCCACTAGGTCTGGCCATAGTAAGTAAAATGCATGGTCAGTGGGGTTCAGGTCAGGCGAAAGACTTGTTCACCTTTGAAGAAAACTCTATAGTTGCTTTAGCAGCATGTTTTTTTCTGGTCATTTAGGTTTTAGGTAGCTCTGAGGAGTTAAGATGCTTCTGCACAAGTCAGAACTCATTCCCCTGCCATCAGCAGTCAGTCATCACAACAATTCAGACAATGTCTTGGCAGCTCAACATGGCCATGTCACAATTACTTAATTTTCTTTCTCCACGCTTTCCTTTTTTTTTTTTTTTTTTTTTTTTGCAACCCTCTGGCGTATCTTAATCTTTATCTAATCTGCCCAGGAGATGCCGTCCAAAATGTCTCCAGTTTTTAACATACTCTTAAGGTGACTAGCTTATTTATTTGATTTTCTAAGTGAACAGATTTTGTGAGACGTATACTGTACGTGAATGACAGTGAAGCCTCCTTTAGTTCAGGCTATAGGGCACTGATCATGGATGTATCATCTGTTTTTTCTGGCTTTATACGCTGAAATAATACAATAGCCATGCTTTTAAAGTACAGAATAACATCTATAATTTAAATGTCCATATCGTGTGAACTGTGTGGACCTGCATGGCCTTTTTTTTAATATGATTACTAAAATGTACAGTAGCTCAGGTTTTTTCCTCGACCACTTCGCATCATTGCCTCTTTAGATGATACACAAGAGAACTGGTGAAAGGTCTAGAATTGATTTAAGATTCAGCATTTACATTCATACAACACTTCTTTGGTCTGAAGAGACCACAGCCACAAAGTCAGTAAAACAAGCTATCATGAGCATGAAGTACAAAATAAATCAATGAAAGCCAAATAACACAACATAAGAGGTGTCCTCTCCCAGTGGTGCCACGAGCCAGCTGATCACCCTAGTACTTCCAGGTCATAACCCCCATCCATGCCGTTTCCCGCTCTCCCAGCCAATTACCTGAGCACACCTGTCACTAATCAAGCTACTCTCCTGCATCTTTAAAAGGAAGCCGGAAACTTCATTCCATGCCGATGTATCTTACTTGCATGCCTCCCGTCCTGTCTTGGTATTTTTTCCTAGTTATCTGTATTTTGACTCTGCCCGTTTTCTGCATTTCCTCTTTGTGTCTCGCCCTTTGGATTATCACTCACTTTCGGATTTAGCCTTTGTGTATGACTTCGCATGTATACCGGATTTGATCGCTCTCGCTGTTTGATTACGATTCACGTCTGTGTGTGTGTGTATGCTTGCAGCACTTCCGCATTCGGGGACGACAGACAAGAGTGCTTTAAATGACAACTCAGATCTCTTTACCTCATGCTGGAATAATCAACCAAGAATCAGGCGCTGCAACTGTGCGTGCTCTGTATATTCAAAGACAAAGTCATCACGGGAGATTCTCCGTCAGAGAGAAAAAAAAAACTACTTCCGGGTTTTTCAGGATTTCGTCTACGCGATCGACCAAGCCACCACAGCAACACACTGCCAGCTCTGCCAGGATTATCAGGTGTTTTATTTTATGCATTAAAAGAAACATAAACTGCCTTTTGTATCTTGAGTCTGCTTTTGGGTTCAGTTATTCTCTGGCTCCTGACAGTATACATCGGCCATGAAGAACCCAGCAGATTTGGAACAACTCAGACAAGCGCTTTCACAGCAAGAAACCCTGCTAGGCTCCCAC
This sequence comes from Clarias platycephalus, assembly GCA_030068275.1. Taxonomy (NCBI): domain Eukaryota; kingdom Metazoa; phylum Chordata; class Actinopteri; order Siluriformes; family Clariidae; genus Clarias; species Clarias platycephalus. The sequence goes on along the minus strand of JAQQZT010000038.1, from coordinate 8,178,923 downwards.
CAGCAGAGCATCCAACAAGTCACTCAAACACTCTCCTCCAACTCCTCACAATTGGAACGACTCCCAGTTTTATTATTATTTATTTATTATTTTCCTCCCTTTTATTATTGGGACACCTAAGCACTCTATGATGCCTTCCTCCACGGCCTTTCTAAGGAGATCAAGGATCACCTGCTCATCCAAGAGTTGCCCTAAATGGTCTCATGGAGCTAGCAGCCCCTATCCTTTGCCGCCTACCTATCCTCTTTCGCCACTACCTTCTAGCGCTGACCAGGTGAATCGGGCCCGCATCTCTCACTCGCCTCTAGTTCTTGGACGGCCCTGGCTTACCCGTCCCTGCATTGACTGGATAAAGGATACGATCCAGGAATGGAGTCCCTCATCCTGTCTCGAGTCAGTCCATTACCCGCCTGCTACATATCCCCCCTGATGAGGACTTCCCCGACCTGTCCACCGTCTCTCCTAAATACACAGATCTCAAACAGGTTTTCAGCAACCTCGCTACCAGGCTGGTTTCTTTTTTGTTGCTGAGAAGGACAAGACACCTATGGCCATGTATTGATCATTGCGGTCTAAACAAGATCACAGTCAAGAATTGGTACCTACTCCCCCTTATGTCAACGGCCTTTGATCTCCTACAAGGAGCCAATGTTTTCACAAAGCTTGACCTGCGCAACACCTATCACTTAGTCAGAATCAAGGAGGGAGATGAGTGGAAGACAGTATTCAACACGCCATCAGGCCATTACGAATACCTGGTAATGCCTTTGGTCTAGCCAATGCTCCAGCCGTTTTCCAGTCATTGGTCAACGATGTGCTCAGGGACTTTCTTAACATCTTCGTGTTCGTCTGTTTAGATGACATCTTAATTTTCTCCCGGTCCCTAGAGGAGGTCAGATCTCACGTCCGCCAAGTCCTTCAGAGACTCCTGGAGAACCAGCTGTACGTGACAGCAGAAAAGTGTGAAGTTCATTCCCTTCCTTGGTTTTATCATCGCCCCGTCAAAGATCAAAATGGACCCATCCAAGTAAAGGCTGTAACCGACTGGCCTAGGCCAGCGACCCGAAAGGACCTTCAGCGCTTTCTTAGGTTTGAACTACAGTTTAGTGGCTGTCCCACTTACCTCTCTCACGTCCTCTTAAAACCCCTTTCAGTGGTCTAGCCAGGCAGTAGAGGCATTCTCTGAACTGAACTTAAGAACTGATTTACCTCAGCGCCCATCCTCACGCAGCCAGATCCTGCCCACCAATTCATAGTGGAGGTTGACGCCTCGGACTCCGACGTAGGGGCCGTACTTTCTCAGAGGTCACCGTCTGATTGTAAAGTGCATCCTTGCTGCTTCATCTCCCGTCGCCTATCTGTCCCAGAAAGAAACTATGGGATTGGTGACCGAGAGCTTCTGGCTATAAAACTAGCATTGGAGGAGTGGAGACACTGGCTTGAGGGGGCCGACATCCTGTTTCTTGTCTGGACGGACCATAAGAATCTGGAGTACCTTCTTTTAATATGTAATATTTTACACATTAAAAGAAACATAAACTGTCTTTTGTGTCTTGAGTCTGCTTTTGGGTTCAGTTATTCTCCGGCTCCTGACAAGTGGTTTGATGGGAAAGAGTGATACTGAAAATGCAAACTGAGATCAAGCCTTCTAAACAAAAAAGGCCCATGGTTAAGTCGACTAGACTATCCGCTTGGTAATGATTTGAAGGCCTTGTTAGAAGTCAAGTTGCAATCATATGCTATCTTTTAAATAATTTACTTAATATATTTACCGGTTTTAAGTTTTCTCCTTTTCTTATTTATAATATATATTCAGATTAGTCGTGCTTTCCCACTTGCCATAACTTTGCAGAGTGAAATCAGAGGTCAGTATACAGAACACACCTCGCTATGGCAGGCCAGAGGTCAACAGGAACTCCTACAGTAACTGCTATATGGATGAAAATATGTACATTCTGTATACAGCCTACACTAAAGATGTGGGGGGAGAAAAGCTATTAATATTGCAAAATTCTATTCATGCTAGTCAGATGCGATAAATTTAGATATTACCCTGCATGGCAGGGACAAAAATACAACAAATCAACTTGGAAGGCAATAAGCCAAAGCTATTCCGCTGTGTGCGGAACTCCAGACTTTGCTGACGTAACACAACAGTCGGGCACATTCCACTGCAAAATCACTTGGAGTCAAAATAAATCAGAAGCCTGTGGATGTGCCAAGCTGTCTGAGTTTATTTTTAAGTTTATTCCAAATTATTTGTTGGGCCTTCATTTGTATGAGGCATATTTGGGTCTATTTTCATACTAAGTTTCAGATGACCACACTTAAGGCCCCCTTAACGTGACAGACATCAAAGTGCTTGCCTTGCCATCAGAAGATTGAAATTGGCCATGGTGTCTGAGTGAGATGAATGGGATATTATTTCTTCTATGGCAATCATAGTGATACCAGTCAATTGTAGGCATAATTAAAGCTCAAAGGAGGGTGCTTTACTCATTGTGTATTACTCTGACCTGTGATAAAGCATGAGTGGCAGATTGTTTGGTCCATGTGTGTATGAAAGGAAAGAGCTGATTGGTGGTTGGGAATTAACAGGTGACCAGAAATCACCAAAGTCGTTTAAAATTAATACATTGTTCCAGATGTCTTGTGCTTTGGTTCAGATGCAGTTTGGTAAACATCCTTCCATGTTTTTTTTTTTTTTTAGATTGAAGACACTTTCTCCTCACAACCCTTCCGAGGAAACTGTACTTCTGTAAATTCTGTCTTCTTCTAATTGTGCTGTCATGGATGTTAACATTTAATTTGCTCAGTTACAGCTGTAGGGTCTGAGATGACCTTGACCTGAATGTGCTGGGACGTTCACTCCTGCAGACTGGCAACTGTCTTGAATGCTTTTCACTTGTGAACAATCTTTTTCTGTGTAGAATGTTAACCTTAAAAAATGTTTGAAAATGGTTTTACAACCCTTTCCAGATTTATGTGCAGCAACAATTGGTCTTGCTGTTGATCAAATGATCAAGCTCTGATTATTAGCAGCACCTGGCTGCAATTGACCCTCTTAAATCCTGTGGATGCAGTAAAGGAGGATCTAGTATTGCCCACATCCTTTTTTTTTTTTTTTTGGCTTTTATGTAACGTTTGTTACATAAATAATGGCACTGTAAGTTTGTCTGAGGTTGCATTTTCTTAATACTAAGATGTGCTATGATCAGGGTATTTGTATGATGCACAAAAAAACAAACAGTTATTAGAGAGGGCACTAAATTTCACAAGGCTATATATATACTGTATATAGCCTCTGTATAGATGAGACACAATGTTCAAACCCCCTGCCTAATATCGTATAGGGTTCCTTTGTGCTGCCAAAAGATCTCTGACCTGTCGAGGAATGGACTCCCTATGACCCCTTCCCCTTTTTCCTCTTTTATGGCTTTTGTGATGTGGAAGGCATCTCGCCCCCTCTTCTGGCATGCCTGTTTGGTTGGCATGATGATGCCATCCATCACGGTGACTGTGTGGTGGCAGCGGTGTGGTTTGTGGAGGCGGGTCACGTTCCCCTGATGCTATTTTTAGCTCATTCAACACCAACCAGTCCGTGTGTGTGTGTGTGTGTGTGTGTGCACCGCTGGGCCATTCAACCTGATCATGAGCTCCAACTCTATCTCACTCTCTTGTCTTCCTGTCATTCCTTTCCTTACGTGTCATTGTCCCTATTTCTTTATTTGTCTCTCGCACTTTCCCAGTGCCATGTAAGTCTTGTGTGTACAGTTCAGTCCTTTCAAAGAGACAAACTTCTTCAGACCCTGATGCCAACCTCGACTGTGCATGCTGTTTCAGACTACAGGGCTAAGACAGCTATCTACCACTGTTGTGACTTGTGTGCCATTTTGTGTGCATGAGTGCGTGTGTGTAGACATTGACCACTGCATTCTATCCCTCAGAATAACTGCAGTATATTTAGGGCTTTCCCTGTACTCCTCCCAGCAGCTATAATAGCCCACGCCTCTTTAAGCCGTGCTGATCACTGCATGAATTATCTGTCTTATTCACAGAAGTTAACATTAGGTTCCAGAAGCAGCCGAAACCACACGCTCGGATCATAGCAGGAGGTTATTCAGAAAGGTCGATTTATTTTACCACCATGCTAATTATGGATTCTGCAGGGGAGAAACGGTGGGGTAATTGTATCCTGCTTATTCACGGCTCATGTAATAAGTCAGATGAATAGTTCAATCGGAATAACATGTACGTTTCTCAAGTGCTGTCGGTCAGACCTGGACATTATTACATGACTCACCAGCAAGCATCCAAATTAACCAGTAATTACCATGAATAAACCATGACACAGGTGCTAGAAACATTGTTTATTTCATATTTGGCTTTCTAAATAAAACTGTATTGAAATATTTCAAGGCTTGTTATGAATTTTCCATCACAAAAATTAAGTGTACACAGTTGGATGGTTCGAGATTTTTTCAAGGTGCAAACAGATCACACATATTTACAGATCATCCATACTTGCATAAATACTTGGTTTTAAATATCTCCAAAATAGTTTGTTTATTGTTTTCCTATCCAAAGTTTGTAGAAACATGGCACTGGTGAAGGACCATTTAGCATCTGGTCTTCCATATTTTGTAGTTGAAAATCTAATCAAAAGTCACATTTCTTAATATGAGATGAAAACAAACCAGATACCCTGTCTGGCCAAAAAAGGGCAAAGTTGCACATGCTAATATATTTTGCGGGCATTTGTGCAATTCATGATGCTGGTCAATTCATGTGTTTCAAAAATCATTTTAAAATGATTCCCCATGCTCTCCGAAGCATTCTTTCACAATCTGAGTCCTGGAATATGTCCGTGCCATCAGGGAAGAAGAATTAGTTATGATAACCTGCCCATTCAGTAGATTCAGGTCATCAGCTGCCTTCATTTTATTGCCACATAACGTTGTTGATCAATTGAAGCAGCACCACATCATAACACGGCCTCTAGAATCTTGTACAATGGGCACTACACATGATGGATGCATCACTTCACGACACTACCCTGACCCACCCATCACTCTGGAATAAGGTCAGTCTGGCCTCATCAGACCAACTGACCTTTTCCCATTTTCCCTTTTCCCCAAGGTTTACTTTGCTTGATGCAGGCCAATGATTGATGCAGGCAGAAATTTCTTGATCTGTTTTTCTAAAAGCAGGCTTAATAATCATTTATATTACTGTAGGTTGGTTGTAATCTTATATTAAAAAATTGTATAGACACACCTAACTATATTCAATATATTTTTACTTGCTCTAACCTTTTTTTTTTCAGAACTACTTTTATAAGGTTAAATTTTGGTGTGTCATTTTTACCACTTCTGTTTAATTATAATTACATTTTATAATTTAGTTCCCATTTCCAGTCAAATTCTGACTGTTACCGATAAATGTAATTTTTTTGTGAAATATACATAAATAAACAATTTATATAAGGGTTAAACTTTTTTCATCATGGTCTATTTTTATTTAACATAACAGTTTCCAACACGACCCACAATGCTATACTACCTGTAGTGGACAATTATTGAAAATAGTGGAAATTATGTCTCACTTTATGTTAACAAAAAGAAAGTGATTCAGCACCGTTGCTTTAGTGCTATAGTATCGCTCTATATTAAAAATTTATATTGAATATTTAGTGCTATATATTGCACAGCTCCAGCTTTCCATCACCTCCAGTGGCACGTTGCTCGTCTTCTGTTAGATCAAGCTGAACCAGCCAAGCTGAGCCATAACACGTCCAAGGAAACAGCATTTTTACTGAAACTGCTTCCACTGTATAGTCTAAGTGAATATCGATTGAATGACGTCACCTAATTCCAAGTTATTGTGATGAACAAATGGTATCGGTGGTCTCTTGAATAGAGTCTTTCGAGACAGCAAACATGTCCCATTACCTATACATTTAGGGTAAAGAAGAACCTGTTCATCTTTCTATTTACTTTCACTTCTATATTAGTTATCTCAAAGAAGTGTTTTTTTTCTTTTTTGTAACATACCGTACATTTCAGACATACTGTACATTGGAATTCAGACACAAAACACAGTATAATCTCAGGACTTATAATATTCAAATATTATATCTAAAATCTGAACCTATATGTTTCAAACCTTTTCTTAGAGGTTTTGGTTTGATGCATATCAGCACAACCATCTGTTTTATGCATCCATTTTTTGCAGTTGCATATTTTTAATTGTTGTATTTTTCATCCATTTTCATACTTTCCTTCTATACCACACTTCAGCCCATTTGGGTGTTGAATGATGCTAACACTGAAGGATACTGATGGCTCCTCTCAGCTTGTCAGTTAGAAGGAAGGAAGATATAATTGCAGCTGAAAAGTAGAAAGCGTGTCAGATGCGTCCATCATCCCTACCCCATCTCTAACACAGGGTCATTGCTCACTTGACATTTCAACCTTCCATGGACCACTAAACACTCATTACGCACTTATCGTTTATTACGAGTGGTGTGCAAGTCAAACCGAGACTTGTGATGAAATGAAGGTGTAAAAACCGATTACCGTTTACATAAGACTTCAAGCACAGTATGATGATGATGAGACTCTTAGCTGCAGTTAAACATTCGAATGGTGCAAACCTTTTAAAGAAAGTTGTATGTCCGTTAATGGTGATCCTGAACGATGTGGCTCTGAGCCTGTGAACAATCAGTGAGTCTTGAAATTCGATGGATAACTTGTCGCCAACTTGTAAAAGAGACGCATCTGCCTGTAGGAAATGAACACCCGATCATTCATGAACACCACTTGTCTGTTAAATAAACTCAGATGGGAGTTATTGCCACATTCCCCATTACAGTTCTGGCCTCACTCCAAGCCATTTCACATGTTTGGACAATTAAATGAGTTCCTGGGAGGCCAGCGTTTCAGGCGTGAAGCAGGCAGTCTGATCATGTCTTGGAAAAATTTCTATAATGGCATAATTGCATTAGAGTAGCAGGGTATTATATAGAGAAATAAAGTTTTTATCTGTTTTTATCCACAATTAAAAGTTCCAGTTTGACTTGAACACTCCTCGTAATTTCTGACTTATTAGTTTTAGACTTAGTTTTTTTATTGTAGCTTTATTGTTAATAACTTTAATATTGGGTATTATTGAGAATATTAAGAAATTCAGTAATCGGTATTTTCCTTGCATTCACTCTAGTTCGATTCTCTGCTTATTCCCACCCACCAATCAGCACATTCCAACTCAGTCTTTTCATGGTGTCACAGATACTGTAGGCATAAAACACTCAGAGAAAAGTGCTATCTGCCCTCTTCCACATACAAAGGCTCATAGATCCTATATAGGGACAGTGGTAGTTCAGAGGAGTTACTGGTCGGCAGTTCGAGCCCCAGCTCCACTAGGTTGCCATTGTTTGTCTCTTGAGCACATCTGCTCCAGGAATGCTGTATCATGGCTGACCCTATGATTTTATATATTGTCTTAAAATAAAATTAATTACATCCATTGTAGTAATGCTAACTTAATACATTTCTTTTATCAAAAGAAAATTCTGTCCTTGGGATAAGCAAGGTTTCCTTTTAAAAAACTGACCATGCAAGCAAAACTTACTTTACATTTTTGGGAAATTTTGCCCCATGTGTGCAAAATACAGATGTCAACAATTTGTCACAGCTGTAACCAAAAAAGCCCCAGCTGACAGCATCCTGCAGTTAGAAGAGAACATTAATAAAAGGGGAAAGGAGAATTAACATCAACAACTTGTGCCTGGTAAAATATCTCCGTCATCTCTGTGGTCTCCAATTGTGCACTCATATGATGGATAACAAATGATCTCTGTCTAATAGACTGGACAGTGCACTGAAGCAAATATTCATGTATCAACATATTTAAATGAAGGGCAGAATTTCTACTCAAGTAAAATATAAAATAAAAGGGTAAATAAGGGTAAATGTTTGTATGTTTGTTTGAATTCATTATATACAACTAAGTACATTTACAAACAGTTCTTTTTCATAAAATCAACCAATAGTAGCAATATGTGTACACCAAGACCAAAATCAGTTTTTCTGTGTCTATCAAAACCCCAGCAATTGTGCTGCTCTTGATCCACATGTATGTCATACAAACTTGGACATGCAAACGTCACTTTAACCATTCCTTCAGTAGAATGACTTGTGCACTTACAGTAGATCCACTCATATTTTAATGTTATTAGAACAAACCTGTGTGTGCTCGTAACACCCATGGAGCAGTGAACTACGCTGTTCACGATCAATATGGCAACAGTTCGAAAGAAAGAAATAATAAGAGAAAAAAAACACAATGCGCACAGATTGGCTATGCTCTTAGGTAGAGTTGTGGGGCATTCTTGTACAATCATAGCCACACTAGCCAATCGTGGGTGTCTGTGAGCTCTTACATGTGTTCCCGCTGCCAGGTGAATTGAATAACATTGATTTTCAATACTGTACCATGGCCACCCAAGACTCTATGCCCATGGGATCAAAGGCCAGCCTACCCAGTCAAATCCCACAGAAAAGGCAACAATAGAAAGGTCTCAGAACACCAGTTCACCATAGACTGTCATGTATGAGGCTTAGCAGGCAAACCATTCAATGTTATTGATCAGGCTTTCAAATTTCCCAGATATCAATCTGATCGAGCATCTAGATTGATAAAAAATGTGCCGGACAAACAAGTCCGAGCCACCCTTCTACAGTACATACAGCACCAAAAGGATTCACTGCTAACATCCTGGTGTCAAACAGCACAGCACACTCCTCAAGAGGCCACAAATCACACGGGGGCACAAGTACTGTACGTTGTCTTGAATTTTGAGTTTTCTTAACTTTTAATTTTTCCAGTGTGTGTGATTGAGCTTCCTTAATATTGATAAATGGAAAAAAATGCATAGCACATGATCAAATGTGACCTGTATGGTAAATTTATTTAGAATTTAAAATTTAAATTTAACCTTAGCCCTGTAATATTTATACCTTGTTTTGTATAATTTGTGAAATTGGCTTCAGTACCCTTAGAATTTCCTCTTGGGATTAATAAAGTATTTTCTCTCTAATGCTATCTGCCCCTGTGTATCCAAAGATATAAGATACTGTATAAGACCAAGATATAAGACCATGTAAGTGTATGTCTTTGTATTTGTAATGTATACCCTCCTTTGACCCCTATTGTAGGGGACTTTCATATCAACGTGCTTCTTGATCTGTTCTCAATACGAGAAAGTATTGGAGATTATTTCTTGTAGTGTTACAGTATGTACAGTATGATATATAGATAAGATGAATAAAAAAAACCCAGAATATTTCTTTAAGAGAGCTTATTCATTACGCACCACTTCCTAATAAATTTTCCCACAATAATCCCTGTAATTGATGATTATATGACTGCATTTGAGGCTGAATAATAAATCATTCTCCCTTTTTTTGGTCAAGCTCGAATGCCTACATCTCTCTTTTATCTAGTAAAAAAAAAAAAAAAAAAATCTCCTCCACAACATTAAAGCAGCATCACACTGTCGTGAATAAATGTTTTATAGGAAAGTAGATTAATTCACAGACTTCATGCAGTTGTGTGAAAAATCTTTTTTTACACAAATGCTACTATGAATTTTATTTTGGTTTTATTATGCACTCAACAACATAATACATACTTTTTAAAATACATTTAAAGTTGAGTGAAATGGACCTTTTGTTCTCCTTGTGGTCGTGTAATGGAAATAAGGGGCAGTGTTTGCCTGAAGCTCTCTCTGACCAGGGCAGAGTACAATTGAACTCTGGGTAATGTGGTTCAGTCTGTAGGTCAGTAGCTGCTAGTGATGATTAAGGGAAACATGTCCAGCTCTGTGTTCCAATTATAAGAGTGTGTGCACAAACAAACCATATATGTTATAGGTGGATATTTGGAGTGATGTGTGAAAGCATGAATGGATGGGTGGGTGGATAGATAGATTGACCTGAACTCTGTGGTTTGCATAGACTTATAGAGAGAAAGGTACTACATGTCCTGGCATTCCTGGAGGTTTGTAAAATATAGTGAGGGGACCTGGAAGCATGAGGTTGCCCAGAGAATCAGAGCAGCGGGGTCGCCTCCCATGCATTTGATTTACCACACTGTTGTGACGAAAAGAGAGTTGAGCGAAAAGACAAACCACTTGATCTACCAGTCACACTTCCTTCCTAACCTGACCGGACATTTGGCAGATGCCCTTATCCAGAGCGACTTACATTTTTATCTCATTACACATCTGAGCAGTTGAGGGTTAAGGGCCTTGCTCAAGGGCCCAACAGTGGTAACTTGGTGGTCATGGGGTTTGAGCCTGGGGCCTTCTGAACCTTAGGCCAATGCCTTAGCCACTGAGCTAACCCTGAACCCCCCCGACCGCCCCTGACCTATGGCCATGAGCACTGGGTTTTCTCAGGAGGGTAGCTGGCTTCTCCCTTAACGCTCATCCATGAGAAACTTAGAGTCAAATCATTGCTCCTTTGCATGGACAGGAGTCAGTTGAGGTGGTTCGGACATCTGGTACGTACTGTAAGAATGCCACCAGGATGCCTGCTTAGGAAGGTGTTTTTGGCATGTCCAGCTGGGAGGAGGCCACAGACTAGATCACACCTGGGAACACCTCGGGATGCCCCTGTCAATGTTGGTTGAGGTGGCCGGGGAAAGGGAGGTTTGTCCACATATTTTCTGCAGGATAGTGTCACTGTAATATCTTTTCTGTGTTCCTTTAACCAGGGCTATTTTAAGTGGGATGCGTGAGTAATTTAGCTCGATGTATAACAATGGTAAAGTCTTGCAATTCAGGCCATGATTATTTTTTATGTATTGAAAATGCATCATATTGAGGTGTCACCGCTAATTTATATGGAATTTAAAATTGATGGATGGATGGATGGATGGATGGATGGATGGATGGAAAAATGATGGATGGATAGATGGATGGATGGATGGATGGATGGATGAATGGATGGATAGAAAAATGATGGATGGATGGATGAGTTGATGGATAAAGATGGAAGATGGATGGCAGGAGGTAGATGGTAGATGGATGGCAGGAGACTAAATGGATGATTTTCCATTAAAGATGATAGATAGAGAGATACATGGATGGATGGGATAGACAGAAGAATGAGGGTATGAATGAATGGATGGATAGATGGAGGAATAAATGCTGTATGGATGCAGTACTGCATAGAAAGCAAAAAAAAAAAAAAAGAACTTTATAGTCTCTGCCCAAAACCAATATCCAGCTCTATAGTCTTCTGACGAACATCTTCCCTCTGGTGTTTTTTCCCTTTCTTATTTATTTGGTTTTTGTCTCTGAACAGCCCTAGGGTTGTATAGCTGCTTTTCAAGGCAGCCACACACACACAAAAAAAAATCAAATCTTCAGCAAGCTCCATACACCCAGCTGCAACTCACTGCCCAGCACTAGAATCGCTGTCAACCCTGCACACATATTACACTACAAATGTCAGCAGCAAGAAGTGCACTAGCAGGTTTATGACCCTGCTATATGCCATAAATATCCATTTCATAACTACAATGATATTAGCAATACAAGAGCTTGACTCAATAGTTCTGTGAATGACACACAATAACTCTCATATTTATTGTTTATATCTATTTAGGCTTTATTTGACAGAAGAAAGTGCAGATTCTCATAGCCTGAGAAATACAGGATGGCACAGCTCTTGCATGAAGCCAGTGGTTTCTTCTACAATGTTCGTTGTACTTCTTCACTCATGATTTCATCAATTATTACCACCATATCACCCAATCAGTATTGCTGCTCCTGGCAAAACACTAACCTGGTCAACAGCAGTAGTTTCCTGAGGAGGTAGCCTGTGCTCCAAAAGTCAACAAAGTGTACTTATAAAAATCATGGAACACTTTACAGGTCCACAAGGGAGGCAAAACTAATGACCCTCTTTGGGGTCAAAAGGGAGTTTAGAACGTGTGACCATCACATCCTAATGACTCTCCTCCTCATTTTCACCTTCTTTATTGTTCATTAATGAGCCTTGCTGGAAATATATATTTGGGGTCCCTTACTAACTATTCTCAGACTGAAGAAGCTACTTGGGTGAGTAATGAAACGTTTCAACCGAACAGAAGTCCAGTTGAGATGACTCAGCTTCCAGACAACTTCACCTGGACATCTGAGAATATCTGAGAGTGTGGATGTCTGAAAGTTCAGAATGGTAGAAGGTAGCAATAAATGGAACAAGCCGGGCACTTATCACAGCTTTTTTCACAAAAGGACACCGGCTAATGTGTTTCCAGAGTTAGGCTATTGTGAACTTTGGACAGCCATATAAATCTAGTAGTTTGTCTTTAAATTACTGAAAACCTAATGCCAGGCTGATTTCTCCACAGTGACAAAACTGGGAATGGTAGCATTTTGCACAATCACACAAAATGTACACAGTTGAAACAATAAGTGTTAGCAATTTTGACTTAATATTTTTGCATTTGTGTTTTTTAACATGATTGTAACTCAAAGAACACAACAGCATGCACAAATATTTTCCACTGGAGTTAACTCATTTTGCTGACAAATTCAGGTGAAATGTTTCACTGCCATACTGTACGTGCCTAGCCACATTGTAACTGAAACCCATGCAGATTGGTCATGCTCAACTCTCCTCTGAAGAGGAGAAAACTTGAACATGTTTTTTTGTGTCAAGGATATCCATGACATCATAGACTAACCTATAACTCTTGATTGTGAGATCTTCAAAAGGATAGTATGTGAAAGACCAGCCATATGCTAATGCAATGAATCAGACACCAGTTTCTTTCTAGTAAAACTTTGTATAACCGGCACACGGTTTCTTCACTTTGACCTCAAATTTAAGAAAATTAAAGCTACAGCCACATGTGCCAATCATTTATGTAAATCATTGTAAATCATTTATGTTCATGTCCTTGATGACAACCCATTGAACAACACTCACTCGCTCATCTTCTATACCGCTTTATCCTGTATTCAGGGTTGCGGGGGCCTGGAGCCTATCCCAGGAGGCTTAGGGAAAGAGGCAGGGTACACCCTGGGCAGGGTGCCAATCCATCGCAGGGCACACACACACAATTTTGGAACGCCAATTAGCCTAATCTGCAGGTCTTTGGACTGTGGGAGGAAACCCACCAAGCACGGGGAGAACATGCAAACTCCACATACACAAATACTGGATTCGAGCCTCATTGAACAACACATTGTCATTCATTGTGCCAGTGGCTAAAAGTTTGTGAACACCCTGATATTAAACCAGCATGTGCTTTTTGAGTAATCATTTCTAGATTTAGCTACTATAATAACATCCACTCTCCTGGGAATGCGTTCCAATAGATTTTTGGAACATGGCTATGTGAATTTCATTATTCAGTCAAAAGAGCATTAATGAGAGACACAGATGTTACAGTAGGTGGGGATGTCTGGGGAAATCCCTAAGGTTTTATTATGGTTGAAGTAAGAGCTCTGTGCAGCCCACTCCAACCTTGGAAAAGGTTTTTTCATTTACCTTTTTTTGTTCATGTTGGATCAGGTTCCGCTCCATACGCATACAAGCTTTACACTTACAGTACTTGATCTTCAAATATAATTTAAAGCCTTTGGAGGCAAGAATAATGGCTGATTGAATGGCTTTGATAGGTCACTTTCAATATTGAAAATGAAATTTGACTTTTCTACACTTTTTTGAATTAATTGTAATTTAAATGGATCATATATGCCATGGCTTTTGACACAAATAGCCAATGCTTGATGGTGAGAGTGTGCCCCTTGCACAGGAAAAATGGTACGCTCCCCGCTCGACTGCTGGCATTAGGCTGAACGGACAGCTATATTTCTGCCAACTGTTGTGAAGTGAGATGGCAGCAGCACATGGCCATCTATCAGGATGGCATACATCAACATGGCTGAAGCCTTGCTGTTACTCACCCTTCTGCAGAAGATTGGACAGTATAAAAAGGACGCAGCAACAACACACAGGCAAGTAGTTTCTTCCATTAGTCTAGCAATGCTGACCTTTCTCTGTGCTCACATATACAGTACTGTAGTGACGAAGATGAATTCCTCTTCCAAGACACGGAACATGGCCTCACATCACTGTTTTCTTTAGCTATTCACTCTGGAAACCTCACCACCAAAGACTACAGTCTGTGGACAATGCCAAATTCCATCCCTACCATCTCTTCGTTTCTTGAAGACCCTGCATCTGCATATACATTATCCCTATGCCCACACCACCCAACTTATTCCTGGATTAGCAATAAAACAGCAGTGAGATTTTTTTTAAATACCCCATGTACAGTCCAAACCACTTAGAGAGTTGCTAATAGTGTTAGAGACAGTTTAAAGGTGTTCCTCTCTTAACCCTATTTTCCGCTGACATTTTCTCCTTGATTTTTCCATCACCCTCAATAGGTGGAGACTGGTTGTTGAAAGTGGCCACTTATAACTTGACAGACCACCAGTTATTATTTAAACAAACATGTTAATAGGTCTTTCAACCATGTATTGTTTAAGTCCTGTTTTCAGTGGGCAGTCCCAAAGTATCAGCTATAATTCTGGCTTTCACTTAGTTCTGCCTTCGTTCATGAGTTTGTTGTCCAAGCCTCTTCTGCATTTTGAGACTGATTTGCTTTGGTATTTATATAAAATCCCACTGTGGGTGTTAACTCACTTGTGTAAGCCTCTTACAGTGTTCTTATCAGTCAACTCCTTGTCCCTCCAGTGGCAGTATATTCAGAGAATCTTATTTTTTTTTTAACAATACATTTTTACACAGATTTATTTTGTTTTATAAAAATCAGTGTAAACCTGTGAATGCCTGATATTGTTATAGTTTAAACATGGACCTTTTTTTTCTTTAAATAAGAAGTAATGTAATGATGTAAACAAAAATATCTTATAACCTATCTGCCTAAGCTTTTATTTAAAAAAAATAATAAATTATTATTGTTTATTATTTTATTTTATATATATATTTTTTTTTACTTTTCATCATTGTCATTTATTATTTTATTTTATTTTTTTTTACACTTTTTGGAACATTATATACCTAAGAAATTATTACCAGGTGAGATACAATATATGATGACTTCACTGAACTTGATTTACAACATAAAAAGGACAACAACAACAAAAAAAAAAAAAAAAAGGAAAAAATATACCAAAAGTAAAAAAGTCTTGGAGAAAGTCTTGCCATTTCAAAATTTTCAAGTAATTAATTTAGTGCCATATAAAGGGTTATTGTTCGTCACCCATGTAAGGTAATAATTTTTCCAAAATGCGTACAAAATAAAGTTAAAAGCAGTTAAAAGTCCTAAAACGCCTGATAATGTTGGGTTTGTAAATGAGTTTGAAAATGCCACTGCACTAACAATTTAGAATGTCACACTCACTTTCTTACTATCAATGCAGATTTATTTATCTCTATGGAATAACATTTTTTTTGTTTCTAATACATGTTGAGTTTTTTTGTACCAGGCTGCTATACAGAATCATTAGACTAGAAGGGTGATGATTCCATTCATGCTCCATTGTCTCTTAATTAGAAAATCTATAGTTTCAGCATTTTCAGTTGGCTGCATTTAGTTTGAGTGGCTCTGCATGTGGCCGTTTGTATGTGTGTGTGTGTGTGTGTGTGTGTGTGTGCGTGTGTGTGTGTGTGGGTGCTTTCACAAATTAGTAAAAGCTAATTGAATGTTACTTTATGCGTTGTTCTTGTTCAAGTGAGTTTGGCCTCCTGGGTGTTTAATCCTATAAATCCTATAATAGAAAACAGCTCACCCATACTGTGTGTGTGTGTGTGTGTGTGTGTGTGTGTGTGTGTGTGTGTGTGTGTGTGTGTGTGTGTGTGTGTGTGTG
>JAQQZT010000038.1:8128257-8147667 GCA_030068275.1 Clarias platycephalus | reverse complement strand
CAACAGCCAATAAGAATGAGAACAGCATAAACCCATAGGATTTACTTAAAGAGAACATGGTCTATTTGCTACAATATATATAAAATGTAAAAGAAGCCATGAGTGCATGTACCCGCGGCTTTATTTACATTATGTACTTGTGTAATGTGCATATAGAGTAGAGTATATACTGTAGCCTATATATATATATATATATATCCACAGCCTGATCCGGGGTTTCATTCGCTCGTCTGGCTCAAAGTGCTTCTGTGACTGTTTTTGAATGTGGGTTTTGGCAGACCTCTGCTCTAACCTCTTTCTAGTACTGTGCGTGAGTGATATACAGTACATACTGTGCTGTTATGCTTTATTATCATCACACATTGAATGCCACTCATTTAGTCAGGCAGATTATTCGGTCAGAACTAACAATTGTAAAAATCACATTAAGAATTTAAATGTTCAGACAAAATGTATTCGCCAATAAGGTTTGTTTTGCATGTACAGTAGTGGTAACTTTGACGACCCAGTTGTAATCTAGCATTAGCTTAGCTGGCCTAACTCGTCAGGCTCATTAAACGCTTGTTATAAACTTACTTGAAAAGTGATAACGTATCTGCTCACAATCCACTTCCGCCACGAAGCGCTCGGGAACAAAACTGATCACCGTTGCTTTAAAATGCTTTCAGTATATCTTAATGTGGAATTGTGTTGCATCGTTCTAGCACAGAAAAACTGCCTGATGTACAACTGATTGCAGTTGAGACAGTAAATACTGCTTGTGGTGATGCACAAAGACTAAAGATTGACAGAAACTGATCGTGTGGGATTTCTGTGGATGCGTTATGAACTTGCGTGTTGGAAAACTAGGAAAGCTGCGTCCAGGAGTGCTGTAGGTTATATATTACAGATCAATAAAATATGATGAAAGAGGAAATGAAAAGGGAAAATGAAAATCTCTATTTTATTTTATTTTCATTCATTAATTCATTCATTTTATTCATCTTCTATACAGCTTATCATGTGTACAGGGTCTCGAGGGATTGGGGCCTATCCCAGGAGACTTGGGGCACAAGGTGGGGTACACCCAGCACAAGGTGCCAATCCATCGCGGTATGCTAACAAGTATGCCACCCTTATGTATTTCTTTATTTCTTTAATAATTTATTTTAATACAACAAAGAGGTTTACATAAGAGGGTCTCAGTATAGGGCCCAAACAGACACTTCTTTCCTAAGTGTTTAAGTAAGAGGTAGAAATTTAAGCTGAAAGTTGGTATGTGTTTAGTAAATATCAGTGGGTGGGGCATTTCCTAGTCACGCACCAATAAATCTTGATTAAGCATGGTTTTGTGCAGCCTTCTAAAGTGCACGTACTACTTAAACATTCAAATATAAGTAAAAATGGAGGCATTCTGTTTCTCTGTTAATACTGTTTGCGATGCTTAACTACAGTATTACTACATCTCCAATTGCTGAATTGCCTGGACATTTTGTACTGTATGTACACTGCTTGCCCCAAAAAAGGTGATATTTCAGAAGGGCCTATGATAAACACCTCAGAAGATCACTGAAATTACTGGAACTGGATTAAAAACGATCCTACACAGTATTAAAACCAGGAAGGATCTGTCAAGTTCGTGGAAGAAATGTGGACAAAAAAAAAAAAAGATTAAATAAGGGATATATTTGTGTGGAATATATTAATGAATGTAAGAGCATTTCCACAAGCAGAATGTGTCAATGAGAACTTTGCTTTGGTTTGGTAGAAAGCATAAAGATTGGCAATGGAAAAAGTCATGTGATCGGATGAGTCCAGATTGTCCCTTTTCCATAATGATGGGTGTGTCAGGGTAAGAAGGGAAGCGCATGAGGTGATGCACCAATCATTCATAGTGGCCACTGTGCAAGCCTCTGGAGGCAGCGTGATGATCTGGGGTTGCTTCAGTTGGTCAGGTCTAGGTTCAGCAACGATATGTGGCAATAAAATGCAGTCAGCTGAGAATCTGAATGTACTGAATGACCAGGTTATACTGTAACATCGACAGTATGGGGTTTTTCTTTCCTGATGGCACAGGCGTATTGTAGAATGGTTCTGGGAGCGTGAGAAACCATTTTCAAACATGAAACTGGCAACCGCGTTGTGCGCTGTAATAAAAGTTAATTGTGGTGAAATGAACTAATATGTGTGTGTGTGACCTTTTTTTTTCTCTTTTAGCCAGGCAGTGTGTTTTCTGAGTGACCCTCATATTCTAATTTGTTTGGTTTTGCATTGTTCGTTCATTTCATACCTTATTTAGTATCTGTGTAAACTGTGATGTGACAATAAATTGCATATCTCATATCTGAAGGTAATTAAACTATACATGGCAGGTGTAATTGCCTTGTCTAGTACACTCAAGCTGATTATAAACAGAGGCAGGGTCAGCTGAAATAATCAGATCTGATTTAGCCGTGCTCACTGGACTCGTTTCATATTTGCAAACAAAGCACATACAGTGTGGTATGCAGTCTAAAAGACTTTCCCCTTCGTTGTTATTCTTTGCTGGTGTACTGTAAGTAATGATGTCATTAAATGGCATTTAGAGGGGTGTCTCTTGAAATAGGAGTGTGTTGGGAAAGGTGATTAAAAAGAATACAGCTACTGAGCAATATGTCCTTGTAGTTGTCTGAAGAGCAGAGGATAAGGGATATGAGGACTATTTTAGTGCCGTTCAGCTCCCAATCATCTCATCATTCTCCGATTAGATTTTAGACGGGATGGCATGGGATGCATATACATAGGTTTAAAAAAAAAAAATTATAGATTACTGAAAATGATCCCTCGGGTGTACAGGGTATTTTTAAAATACCCTGCCTAGTGCTTAATCCGTTAATATTCTGTCTTATTGTTTTGTTATTCATCCAGGAATAATGTATAGTAGTTGCATAAAATTGTTAGCAAATGCAGTGAGGAAATTATATGTAGTTATGAGAAAAACACAACATTAATGTAAGACATGATTGATTAGGTTTTCAAAAGGTAATAGAACAAATATACCATGCACATTTAGGTAAATGGTATTTCTGCTTTTCCCTAGGCATAAGGAATAAGGGTAATAAAAAGGGTACTTCACAAAGTAAATTTAATATACAGTAAGTTCCTAACCACATAATGCACATCGTTTAAACTAATCCTACTTGAAATGGTGAAACTATAAGTACATAATGTGATATATTAAAAATCCTCATACACTCTACAGTATGCACATTATATGGCCAAATGATTTGGACACCAGACCATCGCATCCATACAGTATGTGCTCGTTGAACATCCCATTCCAGAATTATTCTCTCCTTGCTCTTACTGTAAACCCACACTCACCTTGCCACAATCAGATTGCCACCCTTGAGCCCTTGGGGAAGACCCTTTACCTTACACCAATATAAAATGCCCAACCAATGAGATGCAGGGCATCCTCAGTGCCAGTCCCATGATGGAAGAAATGGGTGGGTAACTGCAGGAAGGGCATCTGGCATAAAAACCTGCGCCAATAACCCAGAGAAGGGATGAAAAAACTCTTCTGGGAAGGCTTTCCACTAGATTTTGGAATGTGACTGCGGAGATTTGTGTTTATTCAGCTCCCAGAACATTAGTGAGGTCAGGCTCTGATGTTGAGTGAGAAGATCTGGCTTACAGTGAGCATTCAAGTTCATTCCAAAGGCTTTCAGTAGGTTTGATGTCAAGGTTTCGTGCAGAAGTCTTTTAGTTGAACCTTGTCAAGCCGTGTCTTCATGGAGCTTGCTTTGTGCACAGGGGCATTGTCATGCTGAAGTACTGTAGCTATTAGTACAGTTTAAGTGAATGTAAGCTGTAAGGCTATGGCATAACAACATATTGTAGACACTGTGTTTCCAGCTTTATGGCAATGGGGTGGGGAAGGCCATAATATACAATATGTGTGCAGGTGTTTAAAAACATTTTAGTGGTGTTGGATCCAGTTTCTGTCTCAGTAATGCTGATCAAGAGGTAGGAATGCTTATTGGATGTTGCTCCAATCCATCATATTTAGTCACACCCAAGGCAAATTTAGTGTCATCAATCTACCTACTGGCATGTTTTTGACATCATGAGCTTTTATTAATGTTCACATTATTTAAAGCTTATCTACAAAAATATGCATGCAAGAAATAATGTCTAAATATCCGGGTTAGGGAATCTTGTAGATGTTTTACCATACAAGTCATCAATCTTCCAGCTATACATCAGATGATTGGAAACGCTTAGTTGATGATTAAAATTGGAGGAGAATGGTCAGACTGTTTCAAGATAACAAAAAGGCACTGGTGATGATGGTAGATAACAACTCTATGCAAACATGTTGAGCGGAAAACAAACGGAGGATGCCCATTTGTTAAAATGATTATACACCATGTTGTATACTAATGTATAATCATTTTATACAACATGTTGTAACTAATTCATTGCATTTATTAATTTAAGTTTAATTAATTAGTCATAAATGTTTGTATTGTATCCCTCCTCTTCATATGGAGTGCTTATGGAGTGTTTAGACAGCTGTTCAGTCCTAAACCTGAATTTGTCTGAAACAGATCATTTACCTTTATTGCACTACTTTACCCAAGATCTGGATAGAACCAAATTGGAACTGAGATTTTCAGTGCTGATGTGTTTACCCTTGATGTGCAGTGTGCAAGTTTCAGCTGAGTGTGTTATGTGGATACAGAAATAGTCTGTATATGTTTCAAGAGGCAATGATGAGGGGTGTTAGGCATAATTTAGTGCTGCTGAGCCTTAAATTGTTTCCTCAATCCCTGATAGGGTTCTTTTTAGGATAGGATTTTTTTTTTTCATCATGAAGATCAAGTCATTTTGTTCACTTGATTTTTTCCCACTTTTTTCTCCCATTGGAGGGACATATTGTTTATTTAACCTACAAGCATGAAAGAAAGAGACACATATAGTGTGCAAAGTGTATATTTAAAATTTTGAACATTACTATGGTTGTAATATTGAGCCCACATGTGGAATAGCAGATTCAGAAAATGACGTGCTCACATTTTAACGTAAAATTACAGTAAATGACAATATTTTCAAATCATTTCCATGGCATGTGTCATGATGATTGGTTTCTATAAATCCATTAAGCAAGAAGTATGTCACAAACATGCTGTGATGAACAAAATCACTTGAGACGTAAATGCACTTCAGGAAATATGTAAATGACCCAGGATTGAATTGCTCCTGATTTGGAATTGTATTCATGCACATGGAATTTGAAGTGAAGCTACAGTATGACTATGACGTCAAAGCAAAGAATAGTCTAATTTTATAGCTTGTTCATCTGTATTGTTTGATTGAAAGAAATTACAGCCAATTTATTCCCACTTTTTCTTATTCCAGGGGGCGAGAAGTACTGAAACCATAATTTGTTCTGTCATTATGTCTACAGTTGTGGCCAAAAGTTTTGAGAATGACACAGATATTCACTTTCACATCAGTCTAATGGAACCGTCCACTGCTCCAGTGTTTTCAGATCTTTTTGTCAGATGTTACTATGGTATGCTGAAGACTTTTATTGACAGTTACATTAAGTTTATGCAAAAAGTCAATATTCGCCGTGTTGACCCTTCTTTTTCAAGACCTCTGACAGCAAGTCATTCTTGCATAATCAATGCTTGGAGTTTGCCAGAATTCGTGGGTTTTTGTTTGGACCTAAATGTTTTGTTCCCCAAGCCACTTTATCACTTTTGCCTTATGGTAAGGTGCTCCATCATGCTGGAGAAGGCACTGTTTTTGTCATGGTGCATCAAACTGTTCTTGGTTGGTTGAGAGATGTTGCACTTGGAGAATGTTGCACTTGTTCCATTCTTTACTCATGGCTGTGCTCTTAGGCAA
The DNA here is from genome assembly GCA_030068275.1 of Clarias platycephalus. NCBI lineage: Eukaryota > Metazoa > Chordata > Actinopteri > Siluriformes > Clariidae > Clarias > Clarias platycephalus. The sequence goes on along the minus strand of JAQQZT010000038.1, from coordinate 8,141,790 downwards.
AATTGGGAGTGAGCCCACTCCCTTGGCTGAGAAGCAACCCCACAAATGTATGGTCTCAGGATGCTTTACGATCGGCATGACATAGGACTGATGTTAACGCTCACCTTCATACATTTCAAGAAAGGCAGCCAAGACAGTTTTTACAGTTTTTCAGAAAACAAACAGTATTAACCTGTACCTTGTAGCTAAGCCAGCACCTGTTCAGTTCATCTGTTGTAGTTTAAGTCTTATTCATATTGTATCTTTTACAGTAAAAGCTGTGATAAACCTCCTTTTTATTTCCTTTTTCTTTTTTTTTGGGAACGCTTGGCAGAAAGCTCCAGACTTGGTGTGACCATCAGGATCTTTTCCCAGGATGGGAAAAAAGGGCTTCATAGCATGTCTAGCAGTCATAACTACTTTTGTAATGACGTCAAAAAAAATGTCGAACCCACAAATTGTGAATATTATTATCATTTTTTGGTCATACTGTATAAAACAACTGGAAACAACCTTATGAAACACATAATCGTATGAGTCTATGGTATTTTTTGCTCAGCCATGTTTAAATAGTTGGATTTAATTAAATTAAATTAATTTAATTATACGACCATATTATACTCTATATTGTGCAATATTAAAAAGAAAAAAAGAAAGAAAAAAAGGCAAAAATGCTCTATGTTGATCCACTAAGTTGTATTGGTTAAAACATAGTAAGCTTGATAAGTATGTTCTGCTGAATATTATTTGTTGTTTTAATTTGATAATTAATAAAAATACCTTTTTGTCCCCAACTTTTCCACCGTTGAATAGATATCTACAGATGCTTTATGAATTTTTGGCAGTTTCTTCTATTTGTTCTTTATATTTCATCCAAACTTTACAGATAAAATAAAACATTGAAAGAAGACAGCTACTTACAACTACAAGAATATGTTATTTATTTGACAGATTTCCTCTTTAAGTGGAGTTTGTGCTATAGTCTCAGAAACTTAGCACTGCTTCTAAATTTGGTTCTCCTGTTCTTTGGTGTTGTTGGCTTTTGGAAACATATGATGAAAATCTTGTCATGTGACACTAGATGCATACACTTACACGCTTTATGTTACAGTACATTTCTATATGAAAAAATGTGAAATCACACACAAAACACACTTTTGTTCTTAAATGTGAATCAATTGTGCATGTTTTTTTTGTGTGTTGTAGAAATGCATGAAGTTTAATGTGGAGTCACCTATCTGGCAGTCTAAACAGCGCATCCTCTGCGCCTTGAACCAGAGCCTAAAAGATGTTCTGAACTACGGCCTGTTTCAACCTGCATACAATGGAAAAGCGGGCAAGTTTCTGGACGAACAGCGCACTCTGAAGGAGTACCCACTTCCCTCTGTCACTCCCATACCATACCTAGAGGTAAGAGCAAAAAAACTCCTCAACTTTAGCTCTACCACATGACACCATTCGGCACATTGACCTGTACTCTGTAGAAGTGTTGTGTTGTATTTCATACAGGCTTTTTAGACTCTTTATTTTTTCTCTATCCTGGTGCCAAGAGAACCAAATTCTTCAGTTTAATCCAAGACTGATCACAAAAATACAGCCTATACACACACACATGTAAACAAATCGAGTGATATTTAAAAAAAAAAAAAAAAAAAAAAAAAAAAAATATATATATATATATATATATATAATTTTGTGGTTATGCATGACAGCAAGTCATAAAACATTCACCAAAGCCAAAATCTGTGTAGTGCTCTAGTGCACAAATTCTATTAATTTGTAATAGCATCTCCTTTCTCCATTGCCCTAACTCTGCCTGAGCATTTGGGGAATACTATTATCATTTCACCTGATTTATGACTTTAATTAAGGTAGAGACAGACAGAGAGAGAGAATAAGAAAGAGAGCAATGTATGAGACAGCAAGGGGTGCAGCTTTCTGCTCCTTTCATGTGAGCTCAAAACTAAGCAAAAGCTCATTTCTTTTAGTCCAGTTCAACTCGTTTTAATTGCCCAAATCATTCGTACATAAATAAAGAAATTTAGCCACTTATGATTGTAAATTAAATGACCAAACATGGTTAAAATGCTCCATGTTTGACCATAAATGTGTATGAAGGTTTGTGCGAGCAGGGCACAGCTGGAAACTTTGAGTATGAAAGAGGTGACGCATCTCATCCAATAGAACACCAGCTTATTGGTTATTGCTCTATCATGCCATGCAGACAGATTTACTGACACACCAGTAGGTCTATAGATCTACCACATGAGTCGCTGACAGATTGCGCTTCCCCACAGGGTCAGAGTAGGGTGTCTGAGTGAAGAGACGGATTTGAAGATGGATAGATGATTAGATAAACTGGATTGGAAGATGTTGCTAACTGGGAGGGAAAGACGTGATAGACAAGGATAGACAAATAAATGGACCTTTCATAAACCTTTTCCAACATCACGGGGTGCAGTGCCTAATCTTAAACCGTATTACAAATCCGCTATTGAATGAATAAATCCCAGTAAAACTTCCAAAATTCAAGGGCGTCTTTTTCGAGATTTCAGAGAAGGAAACATATTCAGACTTTCCATGCAGTTTTGGCATTTAGAAGTACGTTTCAGGTAGATGTGATGATTAGCCTCCCATGTAGGTTATATGAAGACTGCCTTGCTAAATGTTCTGCCATGGCTCTGGATAATGGGTCTGCCTGTGATTACCATATCAGTCTATGATCTGAGGCTCGGATGATGACCGTGATTTACAGAAAGCCCTAAATCATTTAAATCCAGCTGCTTCTGGCTCTCAAAGCCACAGGGAGGTTCAATCTATGATTGCATTCTAATTTGATTAATGTCACCATTTTATTTGTGAGCACATTATATGCATTTCTGGAATATGACTAAGCTATGAATAATATTTTCTTGGGTAAAGCTTGTTTAAGTTTAACTCTCAAAAATCACAGAGTTAACCGTCTAAACTATCCATTCAAATATGAACCACTTGTTTTACTCTCAAACATATGAGTAATCAATGAAAAAATCAATTGAAAAATTGGTTGCTTTATACGGTATCATGTATATGTTGCCACAAACCTTGTTTTTCCATCTGGTGGTGAACGAGAGAAATGAGAGGTTATCATAAAATGTTTTTGTCACCAGCATCAACTGTGCCTGCCCTGTCTATAACATTACTATCACTGGCACTGGCACTGCAAAGGACATTACCCTGTCTCTCTGCCATGTCTTTGCCATCACTGCATTACCCAACACTACTGAAAAGGTTGCTCTGGCTCCCTTCCCCACATCTGACATTACTACACCATCCGACACTGCTGAGAGCATGACCACACCTCCCTTTTCCACCTCTGATGTTGCTCTGTCTTTTACTTTGCTGAGGACACCGTCCTTTTTTCTTACTTTGCCAGGGGCATCACTACACCTACACAGAACCCACGGTGCTTGTCCTATATAGGGCTGCGTAGGCACAGAATGGTCAGAGTGCTCATGGATGAAGATGGCCTGGTTTGATGGATCATGTTTTCCTTCACATCATGTGGATGGCTGGGTGATTGCCTCACTTACCAGGGAAATAAATAGTGCCTGGATGCACTATGGGGAAAAGGCATGCCAACAAAGACTGGTTGATGTTCTGGGCAGTGTTCTGCTGAAGGACCCTGCGTCCTGGCATCCATGCTAATGTTACTTTGGCACATACTGTAACACCTACCAAAAAGTTGTAGACAACGTATCCTCTTTCAGCAGGACAATGTTCTCTGACAAACAGAAATTCATTAAGGAATGGTTTGAGGAACATGATAAAGTTGCTGATCTGGCCTTCAAATTCACCAGATGTCCATCTGGTTGAGCATCTGTGGGATGTCCTAGACAACAAGTTTGGAAAAGGTCTATAAGCAGCAGGCATCAGAAGGTTTAAGGAAATTTCCAAGCAAATACGATTCACTTCATGGAGGGTATTTCATGGTAAGCAGCTACTGTATGCCACGAAATGCCCCCCACCCTTAACTCTGATTAGGAAAAGATCACAGACACCAAACCTCCAACACTTACTGGTATTTGTCCTGTGTTTATGTGGCTGAATTTATATGGAGCTGGGACACAGAGTATAACAGATTATAACATCATATATTATGTTATCCTCTGTTATATATATAATTTGGCATCACATCGACGTGAAAGTCCAAATTCATCACTGAGCCAATCTGCTAACCAATCAAGGGGTGAGGTAGATGACGTAGCCAAAGTGGAGCTTTTCTAATAGCTTAAAAGTGGAACAAAAATTAAAAGGAGCTACAATGGATCCCACACTTTATTAAAACATTGTGGCCTACAGTATAAAAGGAATAATAAATACCCTGAAGGCTTTTTAAAGTTTCTACTTGAAGGTAAGTTCAACCCGCATCGTCGGTTCAGCATGGTGCAGCATGGCTAATTAACATGGCGTTAGCAAAAACGAAAAAATATGTGCATTAATTGGCATGGGTGGACAACCACCGACATGAAATGGTGATGCATAATTAGGGAATAAATAGTAGTAGTAACGATGAATGTCACATTCCCTTCCTGTTTAATTGGTTTATATTTTCTTCATATTCGTTCCTTATATTTGCGTTATCAGTATAAACCTCAGCAGTAATTGCATTCTGTCTATAGTACTTGCACACTTGCACAGGTCAGAAAAAAACAAGAGATGCAATTGCTAAAAGGTTTTTTTGGCCTGGTATGACCGATGATATCAACAAATGGGTAAATATATTACTATATTACTATATGTTGAAATCTCTCCAACACATTTTGACTGTGTACTTTCACATTACAACATTAGTTACACATTAGTTACAACTGTAACTCTTATTTTTTATTCAAATATCAATAATCAAATTGATTATATTTGTTTAATACACGTGTCCAATTGTTTACTCTGTCATGGTGCACAGTGGATTATTAAACTGGAAGTGAAGTACACTCCTATAAAGGTATTTTAGCATTTATTAATAAATTGTATTTCTTGCCAACCTGTTGTGTAACTGTTCTCGTGTAGGCAGGAAAACAAAAGAAAAAACAACAAAAAAAGAACTTTAAGCAGGTTTTATTATATGTCATATGAACATAGGTTCCACACCCGTTTGAGTTGGTAGGCATGGACCTAATAGGGCCACTGACGGTCACCAAGAGTGGGTGCAAGTACATCTGTGTGATGGTCGATTATTTGACTAAATGGCCACAAGCTTACAGCTTAAGCTCAAAACGAGCAGAAGATTTCGTTTATCAGTTTGAGGTTCCAAAAAGAATCCTCATTGACGAAGGGAAGGAATATATATACACACAATTACACACAATTATACGCCGATTACACGCCGATTAGCCATAACTTTGTGACCCCACACCACTGATACTGTAGGTTACATGAATAACATTCATCAGCAAATATACATCAAGAAAACTGATGGGCACTCATGGGCACCCAAGGCTCACCCGCGCATGTACTGTAGGGACAAAAGGCCAGCCCATGCAGATCCTACAGAAAAGCCAGCGCAGTACAAATCGGAGAAAAAAGTCAATGTTCGCCAGGACAGAAATAAACCCCATTGCATCACAGTCTGCTTAGCAGGAAAAGAGTTCAAGGTTGTTGATCCGGCCTCCAAAATCCCCAGATCTCAATCCAACTGAGCATCCATGGAATACGTTGGAGAAACAATCCATGCCAACGCCACCCCACAATCTACAGCACCCAAAGGATCTGCAACGAAACAAAAGTCCTAGTGCCAGTAACACAGTGCACAATCCCTCCGAAGTGCCACAGGATTATTTGGCTAGTAAACGGATGTGTGCATGTGTGTGTGCAGTCTTCTTCACGTTTTTACTACTAAGGCTTTTACTCTATTATTTACATTTTGACAGTAGAATGGAGCAGTTATTGCTGATGAAGCTATCTGTGAACACATAAAAAGGTTAGACTCGATCAGACAAATTTTACAGTTAAATATAAAAAAGGACCCCCAGACTATTTTTTCTTTCAACAGCTGGTAACTGTTACAAGTAAATGGGGGACAATTTTTATAGGATAAAATGTGAACATTGATCACGTTTAAACTTAAAACTAACATTATAGAGTAAAATGTGACATTAACATTGTGTAATGCTGTCACAGATCTGCAAGATGCTTGGGCAGGAAAGGATACCCATATTATCCTTTCTAAAGTGGGACCATACAAACTATATTATTGGGACATTGGACGAATAGGTCCTAAGATGGAACTGTTGAGTGAGGTATTATTGGAATATGTTTTAGTTCTCTGTAATTTGTGTATTGTGCATGTTCTTCCCATGCTTGATGGATTTTCTCCTGTTACTTCGGTTTCCTCCCAAAGTCCAAAGACATGAACATTAGGTTAATTGGCATCCCCAAATTGCCATGTGTGAATGCCCTGCAATGGATTGGCACAGTGGTAGTCTGGCCATCTGGAGCAACGGGAGTTTTCCCGGTGGGCCGCTGGCCAATGTGGGCCGGCCCAGTCAGTGCGCAAATATATTAAAAACTGATGGAAACCATAATATTGCATCTCTTTTCTATGCAAATGAATGAGTGCATCAATCGCACAGGCTCCTCCCTGTTAATTAGTTTGGTCTATTCCGTACGTGTCCCCTTTCAATTCTAATTTACAGAGGGAGAGATATTGATCCTTTTCTCGATACAGTGACAAATAATTAATAATAGTTACCATGAATAAAAAGAGGGAAAAAAAGAAAAGGTGGATCTGAAAAGTTATGCGAAAAGAAGAAAAAAGCTTTAGAGGTAAATGCTGCAGATTAACAGATTATACTTTTTGCATGAAGGGAAGTTCTGACAGCTCGAGCATTACGGTTAAGTATCCCGAGACTGGACCCAACCGGGTCAGTGATGATGAACCGGCATTAGCTCGCACTAGCAAACTAGTTACTTATTTTAATAATTATGGTCGTTAATGTTAATGGCTGTGACCGATGGTTTTACATCAGCTGTGTTCAATGTCCTGCAGTTGAAAAGGAATACTTGTGCCCAGCCTGCATGTAAAATACTGACTGGAAAAAAAAATCGCGGTTAAAATCATGGTTTTGACATGCTACGCTCACGTCTTTTTATTTATTATAAAGTTGATACTATTCTTTGGTATTGTTATTAAAATTAGGTTTTAACATTTATAGAGCTGTTTGTTAGTTAAAATTGAAATAAATATAAAGATCTGTCTAAAGAGTTTAAATTCATTTAAAGAGGTGTTTGTTAACTTTTAAGATGTGTTTTTTTAAAGGCATTTAAAGAGCTGTTTGTAAATACATTCAGCCACATAAACACAGGACAAATACTGTACCAGTAAGTGCTGCAGGTTTGGTGTCTTATCTGCAGCACTTACTGTACTGGAGTTTACCTACTCAGAGTTAGACAGGGGGGCATTTTGTGGCACAGCTGCTTACCATGAAATGTCCCCCGTCCTGGATGTTATACACTGTGTCCCAGCCTAATCAGAGTTAGACAGGGTGGGGAGGAAGACAATGCAAAGAGGACAGAGCTGCACATTCTCACAGCGGAGCTCTTCCAGAAACTATAAATGCTCTCTCTTCACTTAGATCCTTCAACTCCACCGCGACCCGTGATAAGTATTTTGAAGCTAATGTTTAAAAGATAAGATAGATACAGTAAATAGTAATGTAATACACTGCCTGCTCTAAAAGAAGGGTCACATTACTTGAAAACCTGGTAGATGCAGGGAATTGGGTGAAGAACTCATTAAAAAATGTATAGGTAGGAGTAGAGTATAAGTATGGAAGGGTATTGCTGAATCATCAACTTCATGGAAGAAATGTGGTTGTAAAAATCATAAATGGTGATCAGTTGAATTCTTGTTGAAGTTGAAAACATTTAAGTGGAAATCAGAGCTAAGGTTAAAAGTGAAAGTAAGATAATTTCTATAATCACATTTCAACAAGGAATCACAGAATTGGTCCCAAACAACTGTGTGGAAATAAAAAAATCCATTTTTGAGCCTAATCACAATAATGTCTTCAATTTGTTAAGCAGAATAACTGGCACAATTGAAAAAAAAATTAAAAAAAAAGGTCATGTGGCTTGATGAGTGCGGATTTGCCCTATCCTGGAGTGATGGATGACCGACCTGGCCAGAAAATTACTGTTCTACAGTATAATGTTACGTTGATATCGTACGTTGTAATCAAAGCTCAAGGTGGTGGGATAAAATCATAGATTCTTAGAATCTTTATATCAATAATTCCAATAAAGTAAATAATATTTTATATAAGAGATTACAACATTACTGTTGAATTGATTGGAAAATTATTTCCAATTTGTACACCGGAGCTTTAAGAACAGCTCATTTCAGTAATTTGTTTTTAAGTATAGGAATTTGACGCCAGGTTCAGTAACATGGCTTCAACTATGTAAAGGCAAGAATTACCCGATGTCAGCTCCTGCCATTGTACCACCATGGGTCTGCACTTGCTTCAGCTCCACCCAAGAGCTGACAGCCAATCATTACTTTACACCAGTATCCATTAAAGGTTGTATGGACTAGTCAACTTACACCTTCACTCTTTCAAGAGTGTCACTCATGAAATAATTCCTCCTGCAGTCATTTGTAATATACATTAGAGCATAATAAAATTCCTGCACTGTAGCAAAAAAAAAAAGTTTTCTGCCATTAGCCATTGATTTTAAATACCTATCAGCTAGTTTAAAGTCACATGTCTGATCAATAAGGATAATCCAGGTTCATTTTTACACAGTATGAAGCACAGAGTTAAATGTGATGGAGAAACCTCTCAAACATGGCAGCCTCCATCAATCATTAAGACATACTGTACTGTAAGGAGCTTCTGCTTTCTGCTGCAACGCCTGTTTAAGAATTGATTTGACCTCAGCCACCAGCTCATCCACACGAGTGGAATTGAAGTATAAGTAGGGCCTCACAAAAATATTTTAGTGAATATATCGTAAATATTATCAGATTTATCTACACTTTCTTAAAATAGGATCACAACAAACCAAATCCAGTGGTACCTCGGCATACGAATTTAATCTGAGGAGTGTTCGTAAGACGAAATGTTGTGTTATGAACATGATCCCACAGGAAATAATGAAAATGCAAATAATCCATTCCAGCCGCCCAAAGATATTACCAATTTTACCCATTCACTATAATAATATTTTTTCATATTAAAAAAAATCTAAACATTTAGAAAAGACATGTAAATTAAGTAAAATATTATATAAATGGACATGTTTAATCTTAATTTATGATTCCTCTTGGCACCGACTCCTTTCTTTCTTCGATTTTCTTCTTGCTACTTTCCTTGCTAACTTTCTTGGGATCCATGGTGTTATGTCTTCACTAAATTTTGCACAAAATGCAGAAAACATATATTTTTTAACGGCTCCCAGATGTACAGTACGCGGATCTTAGCCGGCGTTCAATTCGGCTTGCTTCGGTCTCCTGTATGCCGAGGCAAATTTCTTGCAAAATTTCTTAAGGAAAAAATTCATCAGTAGGTGCCACTGTATTAGGTTATTAAACTGGGGCAGTACCGTGGCTTAATGGTAAGCACTGTCGTCCTGCACCTTCAGGTTCCGTTTTCAACTCCTGCTTTGAGTCTGTGTGAATGGAGTTTGAACATTTTCCACATGCTTGATCGGTTTCCTCCAGGTACTCTGGTTTCCTCCTAAAGTCCAAACGCATGATTGGTCATGGTGTGTATGAATGAGCATGTGAGTATGTATGTATGTGTGTCCCTTGCAATTTATTGGCACCCTGTCTAGGGTGTACCCGGCCTTATGCCCTAAGACTCCTGGAACAGGCTCCGTGACCCTGTATACAGAATAAAGTGGTATAGACGATATGAGATGCGATTTCTAAAAAAAAAAAAAAAAAATTCTCAATCAAAAAAAGAGCGATATATTCATTTACAATTTTGATAACATTTGACTAGAAATGAGCTTCATAACCATATTCATTTTGTTGTAAACTTTGTCAGAAACAATGTGGTTTAGTTGTGAGTACTGTCACCTTGCACCTGCAGGGTCCGGGTTCGATTTGCGGTCAGATTCGAATCCCGTCTTCTGATTGCATGGAGTTGGTTGGTGCTTGGTGGGTTTCATCCGGGTACTCCGGTTTCCTCCCGCAGTCCAAAGACATGCAGATTAGGCTAATTGGCGTTCCCAAACTGTGAATGAGTGTCTGTATGTGTGTGCCCTCAATGGATTGGCACCCTGTCCAAGGCGTACCCCACCTTGTGCCCTAAGTTTCCTAAGATAGGCTCCCGGCACCCGTGACCCTGTATGTAGATAATGAGTGAGTGAGAAACAGTGCAGCCTGTGTGTGGTTGAAATGCATTATAAAAAATTATACAGTATTTACCTGAAATTGTTAAAGTTTGGATTTACTGTAACATGGATTGTTTTGCTTTAAATAAGAAGTAGTGTAAACTAAAATATCTTGTCAAAGCCTCTTATGTGCCCTTTATCGCAAGTTGTGTGTACATGTGTGTGACTCTACACTCCACTGAGGCACTGGGGAGCTGTTTACACGCTGATATGATCATCGTGCCACAATTTCCAGCCCTCTTTACTCACTGTGATGGTCAGAGCGCCATGAGTGAGCATGGTCCTCCCGTTCCTCATTCATTCACAGCAAGTACATTGCCTCTATCAGAAAGTTTAAAAGCCAGTGTTTTCTTTTACAGTTTCGCTATAAGAGGCGTGTGTACACACAGACCCACCTGGACGACAAGCAGCTGGCTAAACTGCACACTAAGGTAAGACACGAGATTTGCTTTTCTTGTTATTCTAGTCTCGAAGCTTAGAAATTCATCACACTGGGACGTGCATGCTAGCTGAAAATACGTGAACTGTGAGTTAAGATATAAGGCGGCTATGGAGTACAAGGTGTTGAAATCCCAGGCAGTTTGTTCCACAGTAATCTTCTTTTGGTTATCGGTGCGATGGCTTAATTTCTATAGGCACAATTGTTCAAGCAAGAACAAAAGAGTTGAATTTTTTCTCATATATGCATTGATTGGCAAATAACGTAAACTAAAAGTAAAAAAAAAACTAAAATCCGATTCAAATATCCAAAGAGATTAAATCTGAAACTTATCGAACCAAAAAATGTGAGTTACATCCTTACTCAAAATGATTCATTACGCCATTAAATAAAAATCGATGCAAAAACATTACAGCACCACTATTTTCTCTCCTGCTAACTCCCATGATTTTCAATTCCACTTAGTTTTTTATTTTATTTTATAATTTTTTTTTTTTACAGTTCCTAATGGACTTCGAGTATTTCCCCTGTTTTGCTGTTTTCTCTGAAATAATTGTACTGTAAGCTCCTTATGTCCTCAGGACTTTATTGCTCGCATTTTACTTTCTATTCTCATTTTGAACCCAGCTGATGGGGGTTTATGAATTCAAACGATAATGGAAGCTGTGAGTGGAAACTTTTCAGCAAGAGGCAGATGGACGGTATTCAGACCGCTTTCCCTTATTTGCAGCTCTGGCCCCTCAGTACATGGACTCAACAAAAACCTCTGGGGGTGTGCTCTGATGTCTTGTACCTGCGGGTTATTTGGATGGTGTGGGCCTCCATGACTTGTTTGTCCTGTGCACCAAATGATTGTTTTCGAAAGTTGGCAGCCTTGGGCTCTTTGCCTGCTGGACCGTGTGTGGTGGGCTGTGGTGCACTTGAGAGTCCTGGAACTTTTCTATCAATTACTAATTTGGCCATTTTTGCTGCGTTGCCTTTTCTGTGGGATCATGCCCTACAGGCTGGCCTCTAGTCCTTGTGGGCATGGATGAGCCTTGGGTGCTTGGATCCTGTCATTAGTGTAAGGGGTGTTCATTGTAGCAAAATAGAAGAGTATTTTTATAAGATGTATAGGATCTTATAAGATTACACAACGTGCCCTGCCCTAAGTCTCCCGGGTTGGGCTCCAGGCCCCTGTGACCCTGTATATAGGATAAAGAGCCGTAGAGATGATGAGATGACTATATAACACACTACCAGCAAAACTAATTACAGTATATCTTCATCTTTCGGCTGCTCCTGTTAGGGGTCGTTACAGCGGACCATTTGTCTTCATCTTAACTCTGTCTACCACATCTTCCCTTGTCACTCCAACCTCCTGCATGTCCTCCCTCATCACATCCACCCTCTCTCTCTCTCTCTGGATACGTCTGCCTCCTCTCTTTCTCTTCTTTCTTCGGTCAACAGTAGCCCAAGGCAGTCACTGAACACGAGCTTCGACCGATCCGGTATGGAAATCTTTTTCATGATCTACGTAGTGATTTGGCACATGTTTTAAACCGGATACATTTGGGGACACTAATACTAAACTGGCTTGTGCAACCTCAGTGACGAGGTTAGCAAATCTACTGTAATAGTATGTTTATTTAATGTCTAGGACAATAAAGTACTTAAAATGACGGGTACTGTATATCTTCTAGTAAACTGTAGTAAAATTACATTATTTTACAAACACATTTAGTAAAAGTTGAAGGGAAAATATATAATTGTCACCTAAGATTTGTAAATATTAAAAAAAAAAAAAAAAAGTATATATATATATATATATATCATGATACCTTGCATTTAGCGCAAAATTGAAGCTGTGTTAACTCATTACTCCTATTTCACTCTCTCTCACACACACACACAAACATACGCATTGTAGTGTAGCTTCTACTGACCAGCATTTGGATGCAGTTGGAGAGTAGCCATGTGGCACCACACACTTCTCCTCACAGAGAGATGATAGACAGCAAGAGAAGGAGAGAAGCAGAGCATGGTGATCATCTCTCTCTCTCTCTCTCTCTCACACACACACACACACACACACACACACAGGGTGGAAGCTGAGTGAAGTGTACCTTCTGTTTCACACTTCAGTAAAATACAGTGTGGTGTGAATTAAAGCGCCAGAGCTCTTTTACCTCACATCATGCTCCACACTATTCCACACCGTCTTGTCCAATTAGGACGGCCTCTAATACTGTCCAAATTAATAAAACCAGTACAAAGAGACCAGCAAGAGACTCCTCCGCTCTTGTACCCTTTGCACCAGCTACTACCGCTCTCACCTTGATTTGCTGTATCTGCTCTACAGAGTGCTCAGAATGCTCGTCTGAGAGATTCCTTCACAGGGGCGCCTCGTTCATGTCCTTACACTGCTAGACTCAAACTGAGACAGCTATGTGTCTCTATTCATTTCACATATTCACGAAAATAGAGATGCAATTTTCATCAACCATCTTCTGATTCTGATGTTTTTCTTAATCTGATTTTGTAACTTGTGCCCTGCGAGACTACGCCTCGCGCCCTAAGTCTCCTGGGATAGGCTCGCTCGAGTGAGTGAGTGAGTGAGTGAGTTTTATTCATTCATTCATTCATTTTCTATACCGCTTTATCCTGTATCAGGGTCGTGGGGACCTGGAGCCTATCCCAGGAGACTTCGGGCACAAGGCAGGGTACACCCTGGACAGGGTGCCAGTCCATCGCAG
>JAQQZT010000038.1:8110332-8121241 GCA_030068275.1 Clarias platycephalus | reverse complement strand
GGAGATCGCTGGTTCGGTTCCCGGGTGATGCTGTAACCTCTCACAGCCGGAGGTCTAGAGAGAGCTGATTGGTCGAGATGATTGGGATCCTAAATAAATAAATAAATAAATAAATAAATAATAATAAAGTAAAGAAAGTAGATTGGATAAAAATTTAAGTTTTTCCTTAAAATTACTCCTGCGTGTTAAAATTCTGCGCTGTTATTTCAGCAGTGAAAATATTAACTAATCCCAATAAAAATATTTAGTTTAGATTTTCTAATTATTATCTATTGGTGCAGGTGTAGCTGATTTTAAAGTAGATTAGACATGAATGTTCATAACAGGTTATATGCAGGTTAATATTCAGGCAGATATCAAAGTAAATGCAAAAGTTTCACGAAATTCTGTCCAGCGCTCAATTTCAGACATGTGACGTGTGCACAATATGATGTAAAAACTTGCGGTTTCATAACTTTATAACTTGATTTACAGGTATGGCGCATGTTTAACTTAAATACCAAAGAACTGGCAACGTTTCATTTAATTGTGTCCAGCCAGTTTTGCGTGATGCTGTGACAAACTCCGGCTGTCGCCTTGCACCACCAGGTCCTGGGTTCGATATCCGGGTGCTCCGGTTTCTTCCCACAATCCAAAGACATTCAGATTAGTCTAATTGGTGTTCCCAAATTGCTCGGAGGATGTGAATAAGTGTGTATGTGTATGTTAATAGCAATGTGAGCAATGTGTATGTGTATGTGAGCAAAGTGTCCTGTTTGGCCGAATGCATTTCGCATGCGAGCGCTGCGTGATGGTCAAGGCAAGGTGTTGCTTAAGGTCGCTAAAGAGTGAAGAAAGATGCTTTTTAAATTCAATGTATAACCGTTTCCCCAAGAAATAATGTTTCTCCTGTATATAAAACAAGACCGTAGCTGATGAATGGCCATTTCCAGTGGCAAGATAAATCAGCCAGCGTGTTCTGGCTGCGGGCGACAGCGCCGTGGACATGTGCAGGGAAACAAATGATAAAATAAAAGTGGCCCAGTGTTATGCCCTGCTAGTGCTAGATCCACTCTGTGTTGTATCATTTATATCTGAAACCATTTCCCATGTTATCAGGAGTGTGTGTGTGCTTCTGTGTGTGTTACCAGCTCTCTTTTAATGTGTATATTTTCCTTAGGGAAGATAGCACTTACCGTTACATTTTGCTGTGTTTATGCAGTGGCCCATGCAGAATGTGTGTGTGTGTGTGTGTGTGTGTGTGAAAGAAAGAGAGCCAGCAGAGATACACTTCCCCTTTTTTTTTTTGTCTCAGACCAATTGTGGTTTAATGGGGAGCTGCTTTAAACAGTTGCAGGAGCAATCTGATTCAGTCACTGTGTGTAGTGCACTGCAGGTGTGTGTATGTGTGTGTGTGTATGTGTGCCAGTCCCACTAGTTCACCAGCGCTCAGCAACACTGAAGCACATAGTCATGCATGCTGCTCCCGAGGAAGAGAATGAATGAAGGAGTGTAGATTTTCGTCAGCCCTGGGCAGTCTACCCAGCCACTCCCTCTCTCCGTTTCTCTCCATCACAAGCCTTTCTCTCCTCCCTCTTTCTCTCTCTCCTTTTCTGTTACTGCATCCTAAAGCAGCCACTTTCTCCTGCTCGGGTGCACGGCAGAGCCCGGGATTCCACAGAGGCGAGAAGTCAGTGACCGAGAGAGAGAGAGAGAGAGAGAGAGAGAGAGAGGTGGAATGGATGGGAGGGGGGCGGGTAGGAGAGGAGGCATGTGGAGGATGAGTGTGAGCTGAGATGAGATGGGGGGAGCACTCGGACGGAAAAACGGCATAGAGTGGAAGGACAGAAAAGCGCATAAGGACAGCAAGAAGTCCAAAATCAACAGTAAGGTATCCTCTCTCTCTCTCTCTCTCTCTCTCTCTCTCTCTCTCTCTCGTCTTTCTGCTGTCTCTCTGATGTATGCATGTGTATGTTCATTGCACCACGTTCCCACTCTGTGTGTGTGTGCGTGATATATTAACACCAGAACACTTTCTCAAATTCCACCATACTAGTGTAGTCGAAGATGTTCTCTCTCTCTCTCTCTCTCTCTCTCTCTTTCTCTCTCTATCTCACACACACACACACGTAGACTCTCTTTCACAATGCTTTCTTTCTCACCTCCCCTGACACCTCTCGTAACACTTTCTCCGTCTCGCTGTCCATGTAAAGCCCCCCCGTGTTGTTGTTTGGATCGCATGCTGAGCTGAAGCATTAATTCTTGTTACCAGTCCGGCACCATGTGGCAGTGTGAGAGGGCATTGCCGCTCCAGGAAAAAAAAAAAAAAAAAAAAAAGTTTCTTCATGCTGCATTCTCATATCACTGCTGCTGCTGCTCTTTTTTTTTTCCACCCAGTCTTCCATTTAATAGATTTATTCTCTCAGTAATAAGAAGTACATAAATCTGGTTGTGTATGTGTGTGTGTGTGTGGGGGGGTTTGCATGTGTGTATGTGTAGGGTTAGCAGGAAATGTGTTTAATGGATTGATGCAGCATAATTGTGTGTGTGTGTGTGTGTGTGTGTGTGTGTGTGTGTGTGTGTGTTAGTGGTCCTGCTATGTTAAGCCTGATGAAGCTCAGCCTGATCTGACATCCACATACAGTAGACTGCCGCTTAATAGATGTGCCCTGGCATAAAGTGAACTTTAACCTTATCTCTATCAACTGCATCTCTACCACATACTGTATTGTACATCATATAATTTATTGTTGGTACAGTACTGGGCAAAACTCTTGACATCCTGTAAGACATTCCTTCATACAGTGGTCAGCACTGTCGCCTGGCACCTCCAGGGGTGGGGATCGATTCCCATCTCGGGTCTTGTGTGTGCATGGAGTTTAAATGCTCTCATAGTGCTTGGTGGGTTTCCTCCAGGTACTCCGTTTTCCTTCCACAGGACATGCAGATTAGGATAATTAACGTTCCCCAATTGCTCGGAGTGTATGAGTGTGTGTGCCCTAAATGGATCTGCACCACGTGTCATGCCCAAAGCCCAAAGTCTCCTGGGACAGCCTACGGGCCCCCAAGCAACCCTGAACAGGATAAGCAGTATAGAAGATGAATGAATGAATGAATGAATGAATGATGATTACATTGAACAAATGGGAACAAATACTTAACTTCAAACAGACTAAAGATACAATTCAAAAACTGGTTGTTTATGTAACAACCTCAGCAGCATCCTCATGTCCCCTCTCGTCTGTTCCAACCATTCAGCATCAGCAGTATACTAATCAACCGGTCATCGTCTGCACCGGTTTCTCACTGGTTCATGTTTCAAGTTATACGCTTCATTCAGTCCCTGTGTGGCTTAACAAACAAAAACATACCTCTGAAACTGAGACTGAACGAAAAATGAGAGCCAAAAAGTTGGTAAAAATTAAAGCTAAAACTGTCCTTGAGGAAGCCTGGAGAACTATTCCTCAAAACCGAATTGAAAATACAAGAAAGTCCGTTTCTATAGAAGCAAAATGTTAAATATTAGGGCAGTTAAAAGAAAGATGGAAGCGACTACAGTATGTAAGGCGAATTCAAGGGTACAGCTGTAACAAAATATATTATAAATATATAATATTTCAGTTCTTTTACACTAAAGTGCAGTAAAAGTCATTCCTTTAGCAAAAAAATATCTGAAGTACATTGGTACCACAAACATATTTCAAGTATTTGGTGGTAGAGTGCCTTACAGTTCAAGGGTTTGAACTTGAACTCGATTTGTGCGTAGTTTCACATTTTGTATGTCAGGGGTTCCTCTGGGTTCTCTGGTTTCCTCCAACACCTAAAAACATTGCAGGAAGTGGCTCTACATTGCCCCTAGTTATGAGTCTGTCTCCATAGTGCCTAGTAATGAACTTGAGTCCCTACCTGTGTGTGACCTTCGATAGACTACGCTGCCACTCCGCCCAAGATTTTAAGCTTTTGTCTTTGCATGTCTTTGGACTGTAGGAGGAAACCGGAGCACCCGGAGGAAACCCACCATGCACACGGAGAACATGTAAACTTTGTGCACACAAAGGACCCTGACGGAGCAAGCTGACAGTGCTAACCACTAAGCCACCATCTTTTTCGGATATGACTATTTACTTTACATATGGTTTGGGATGTCTGACAGATGATCTTAGTTTCTCCTGCCCTGAGAAAGTTCTGCACGCAGACGGTAGAGCCTTCAGTGGGGCGTTGAGTGTTAAACACTGTTGTGTTGTGTAAATAAGTGAAACACTTCAGTGGCCTGAATTTGCTGGGACGGCCACTCGCCACTCCTGGGAAGATTGTCAGCTGTCTCGAAGGCTTGCTGTTTGTAAACAATCATTTTCAAATTGTTTGGAGATGGCCTTATAACCCTTCCCAGATTGATGTGCTTGTCTGAGGTCTTAACAGATGGCGTCTTTTTGTTTTTCTTGGCACGATGTAGACACTGACTTGAGTGCTCCAGAACAAACTGCCAAAGGTTCTGATTTAATAGAGTAAATAGTCACACTTTTTGATGATGTATTAATCTTAAGGTCATTAGTGACACCTGGCTACTAATTACTGGGCTAATGACTGTACTTATTTTTCCCATGTATTTTTTATAAATGTTTGTGTATTTATTTATTTATTTATTTATTTAGTTAGTTAGTTAGTTAGTTAGTTTTGTGGGGAATGGCTATATTTTACAATCTGGTATGTATATAGATTATACGGGACTGAAAATCAGCATTTCCAGAATTTTCCTACAGAAAAGACAACAATAACAATAAAAATAATATTAATAACTATAATAATAAGTATTATTATTGTATATAATAATAATAATAATAATAATAATAATAATATTGTATATAATAAAAAAATTATGATGATTATTATTATTATTATTATATACAACAATGATACTTATAATAATAATTATTATTATTATTATTATTAATAATAATAATAATAATAATATTGTATATAATAATAATAATAATAATAATAATAATAATAGTAGTAATAATATTGTATATAATAAAATATTGTATATAATAATAATAATTATTATTATTATTATATTTATTCATTTATTATTATTATTTTTTTTACATTTCTTTTAACATACTTATGTTAATAAAAGAAGTTTCCTTTTCCTTTTACCAATCAGGAATCAATCAGGGATATTTGGAAACCCCTGGCAATTAAAATGGTCTAAAGCAGACAGGCATATTCCTTTGCATATAGTTACATTATTGCTTCATTTGGGGTTGATATAAAAACAAACCAGGTGGCTTAATGGTCATCACTGTCGCCTTGCACCTCTTCGGTCGAGGATTCTATTCCTGTCTCGGGTCTGTGTGCATGGAGTTTGCATCTTCTCCCCGTGCTTAGTGGGTTTCCTACAGGTACTCACAGTCCAAAGCCATACAGAGTAAACTAGCTGTCGTCCCCAAATTCCCTGTAGTGTGTGTACAATTTGTCACTAGTTCATCTTCTCTTTTCCAATTCTAATTGATAACCGCTATTGATTATTAATTGTTGTTTGTTGTCCAGTCACTCTGATCATACAGCAGAAATCACTCAGAGAGGACATTGATTCATATTTGCATACCTTCTGTAATGCTCTGCAGCGAGTCTGAGCCAGAGGATGCATGCGAATAGCCAGCTCATTCATTTAAATACATTTTCATTAAGAACACACCTGGGCTAATTAAGGCTGCCAGACAGATTTTGAAGATACATTCAGTGTTAAGCATGCACCATGATATATTGTACTTTTCATTTTTTACCAATACAGTACAGCATATGTACTTTCATTCCTTTCACATTTTGCTTTGGCGAATTGGTCAGGGACTTTCTTTTTTTTTTTTTTTAATTATCCAGTCTATACACAACATATGGAGAAGCTGTAATTGCTTCAAAGCTTTTCTGTAGTTAGAAAGAGAGAGAGAGAGAGAGAGAGAGAGAGTGCAAAATTTCTTTTTTTTTTTTTTTTTTTTTTTTTTGGTTGTGGACAGCAAAACCCACAGAGTTGATACCTCCTAATTTGTGCCAGCACAAAATAAAATGAATATTGTAGGTGATAAATCAGTAGTGAGGTTTACCTGTATGTGTGTCGCTGTCTGTGTATTTGATACACGTTCAAGCACACATGCCACTGCAGTTCTGTCTCAAAGAGTCTTCACTACTGAAACCCTATTAAGACAAATGGATCACTCCAGGAGCCATCAATCAAGCATTGAGTGAAGCAGTCTACTGGAAAATGGAGCGATAAGTCAGAACTAACTCACTGCGAGGCTACAGCACGAGTACGGGAATGTGTCAGCCACCCTAAGAAAAGCATCGTTATCAACATCACATATGGTGTATATTATGCAATAGGTTCTTCACACTATGTTATAATCACAGTTTGTCACCTAAGCTCAAAATATGCAGTGATTGCGTTCTAGAATATGAATATTACACAAATGATCTGCCAACCGCTGCAGTGGTAGATCTATTGATGTGATGTTTCATTAATAATGCATTGTTCGTTTATTCTGGGCACTGTCGAATCTGCTGTTGGCAGCATTAGATTAATTACTGTATGTCCTGGTTTCAATTATGTTGGAAATCTGTCTGTTATGGGGGGAATACATAAAATATATTATCACCTGCAGTTTTTCTTGCAAGTGCGATAAATGCCAAACAATGCTGATATGTGTTAATCAGTGGAGGGTGTAAAATACAGAGTGCATACTGTATGTACCCAAAAAAAGGAAATATTATTTACAATCTGGGTTACATGCACATTGTTGGTATTATAGTAGGGTTTAAACACTATTTGATTTAAGAACATTCTATACTTTTGGTTCTTTTTCCAAAACAGTGATGTAGTTTTCATGTGGGCAAATCACTTTATACAGTATATCCATCCATCCATTCATCCATCCATCCATGCATCCATCCATCCATCCATCTATCTAAGAACCTCTGTAGTCCAACTAGGGACCGTGAAGGCCAATGGTGACCACTGTATTTATCTCTGTACGACCATGGTACGACCTCCGTGCATATTGGGAACACCAATTAGCCTTACAGTATCTGCATGTCTTTGGGAACAAGAGCACCTGGAGGAAACCCACCAAGCACGGGGAAAACATGCAAACTTCATGCACACACTCAATGCGGGAATTGAACCTTGGCAAAAGTGGTAACCACTAAGCCACCGTGCCGCCATACAGTATATACTACTAGACACCACTAGGTTTATACAGTGTTGGGTACTGTACAGTATATTTTGAACACTTACAGTATAGTGTTTTGAAAACTTTTTAGTGTATAGTGTCGGGTATGTTTTGAGCACTGTTTGGCCTATAGTGTTGGGTATGCTTTAAACACTGTTGTTGTAGTGTTGCGTATGGTCTGAACACTTTTTACTGGATAATGTTGTTTTGAGCACGGTTGCATGTGTAGTGTTTGTTATGTTTTGAATAACACTGTTGCATGTGTAGTGTTTGGTTTGTTTTGATCCCGTTGCATGTGCAGTGTTTGGTTTGTTTTGAATAACACTTGCATGTGTAGTGTTTGTTATGGTTTAAACACTGTTGCATGTGCAGTGTTTGGTATGTTTTGAATAACACTTGCATGTGTAGTGTTTGTTATGGTTTAAACACTGTTGCATGTGCAGTGTTTGGTATGTTTTGAATAACACTTGCATGTGTAGTGTTTGTTATGGTTAAAACACTGTTGCATGTGCAGTGTTTGGTATGTTTTGGAACACTGTTTGGTGTATAGTGTTGGGTATATTTTAAACACTGGTGTACACTGTTATGTATGTTTTAAAGACTGTTTGGTGTACAGTGTTGGGATTGTTTTAAAGACTGCTTGGTGTACAGTGTTGGGATTGTTTTAAAGACTGGTGTACAGTGTTGTGTACGTTTTGTACACGGTTTGGTATATACTGTTATTGTATTATATTACATTATTGTTTATACAGTGCTGTGTAACAGCATGGCTAGACGATGTTGTTAACTGTGTTGTGCTGTTTTTACACAATGTTGGGTCTGCAGTTACGACTCGTATAATGGCCAGTGTTCAGCTCAGCAGGTTGTATTTGTCTCTGGCTCAAAAGCAGTGCTGAATCAGCCTCTGATTCTGTTCCTGACTGATGACTGTTTGCATTCCAGTCATATTTATCCGTTCACTCTGTATTCACACAGACATGTGCAGGCACACACACAACATTATACATATCATCAATGTACATATGGAGTGCTGAAGTAAGCACTATGGCAAGTGATTCTTGTTTAACAGCAGTGAAGTGAACTGCTGCGTGATGCTTATGAGGAAATAAACATAATGCACTCATACACAGGCAAAGCATGGCAGAGCATCCATAAAATGTCTGTTTACAGGATAAACTAAAATACGGTTAATCACACTCACATGCCCAAATCAAACATTGTGAAATGCTGTGTTAAATTGCTTATTCAGGACCTGTATGTCTTGGGATTTTTATATCTTGAAGTCTGCAGTAATCAATAACAGTGAATGATGCCTCCTCACATTTATAGAAAGCTTTTACAGTTATAGATGCATGTAGTAATAAATAAATAAATGAACTGTTCACACCCACAACAAATAGTTTGTTTAGCAAGGTCAGAGCAGGGAAAATTTTAACTCTTGTCCTAGAACACATTATATTTTCTTGTCTTGTCTTTTTTTTTGTTTTTCCTTCATTGGCCAGGTGGGAAGATTTTGCTCGAGAATTCTGGGTAATATATTTAAAAAAAAATTAGCCAATTTGTCTCAAGTGTGTGTCTGTGTTAGAAAAAGAAAATGTGTGTGTGTGTGTGTGTGTGTGTGTGTGTGTGTGTGTGAGAGAGAGAGAGAGAGAGAGAGATTTGGCCTGGGCCTTGTGTTGTGTTGTGGTGGTCAGTTGGTCAGTCAGCAGGTTTTGAGGATCTGTGTGCCGTGTGTGTATCAGAGCACACACTCCTGATCCAGCATGCTGAGAACACACAGAGAGAAAGTTGCCCGGTCTCCAGCACATGAGGTCAGAACGCCTTCTTCCTCTTTAAACTTCCCTCACATGATGATGACGTCACGGCAGGTCTTTCTGTAGTTTCATGCTATTGTCGGGATTCTGAATTTGTCTGAAAAAACACTTTTTTTGCACTCTTTCCGAATATCGTTTTGGAGTCCGACCTTTATGGCATTTATCATTGCGATATAACATGTTGAAGGGACAGGAAGTGAATTTTGTGGATGTGTGTCATTTTATATGTGGCATAGTTCTGAATCACTAATTAAACTAGTGCTGTGTCAGGAAGCTTCTGTTTTTTCTTTTTCTTTTTTTTTATTCTTCCAGGAGCACAGGCTCAATAAATTACTGCTTTGTTTTAATAAGATGATTGAGGTTTATACCAGTTGTTTATCCTTTAGGGAATTTATGATCATTGTTTGTGAGTATGTTTGTTTTAAGAAGCGCTGTCTCAGAATTCCCTGATGTCAGCACACTGCAGCCGCCAGGAATGATATACCACATGACATAAAGAGAACAAGAATGGGACTCCCGCTGACAACAACAGCAGCAGCAACGATACTTCAATAATAAACAGTGTGCAGTCATAATCAGGTTTATTCATTTTAAATGTAAAGTTTAGAACAAGGTTGAAAATCATGGTGAAAATCATTTCGTCATGGTGCTTCATGGGTTTTGCAAACGCACTTGAAAATACTGTTCTTGCAAGAACTATTCCAGAACAGCTGACCTTTATGTCTTAAAATCTTACATAATTACCCAATGCCATATGTGTTATTTTGTAGTTTTGAAATTATTCTCTAGTATTGTTCTAGAAAGTAGAAAATAAATCATCAAACAAAAAAAACATAGAATTAGAAGGTCGCTCCAAACTTTTGACTGGCACTGTACCTGGGAGTAAAGGAATAAAACTCGCCATGCTCGGTGAATGGGTGGGATGTCGTCTTTGTCAATCACAGCTGCACAAGTCAATCATCTGTGAGCTCATGTATTGCAGTTGTGAATAGGTATTGCTCTCCTCTAAGTGGTTTACACTGTCCTGTCATGCAGTATTTTGAAAAGATTTTTTACAAGATTTATGCTTTGAGTCATTTTTATCATTCAACATTTTCCATCCAGTATCATTTAAAATATATCCAACATTAATAGTGCTTTGTTCTCGCTAATGTTTTTGCTTTAGTTAACATGCTAACGTTCAACATGATAGAAACCCATTATATTCCCATTATATATCCATTTTATGTGGAGGTTTTGTGTCGCTTGCATGGATATGAAGCTGATCTTTACATTATATATATATATATATATACTGTATACCTCTGAAAAAAGTGAGAGGCCACTGCAATTTACTCCAGAAAACTTCTGGAATGTCATAAACCATCAAGCAAAGCTTTTTTCTTTTCTTTCTTTTTTTTTGTACAAAAAGAGTGGTATACAGTAAAGTTACCCAACAGCAATGTGAAAAACTGTTGGAGAGCACGCCAAAACACATGTAAACTGTAATTGCAAATCAGGGTTATTCCACCAAATACCGCACTGATTTCTTAATGTTATTTAGCCAAAGCATTAACACAATTTGTTTACAAATTATTTGCATTTTGCTTTATTTAAGTTATTAACGCTTGATGTGTTGTGATGTTGTCATTTCCTTTAAATATACACTCTAAATAACATATTTTGAATATTTATATTTAGAATTTTTGAAAAAAATATTGTCAGCAGGTCACGAAAAACATTAAACAAATATGTTCATCTCGGCGATACATGCACCTGTAAGAAAAAAAAACATAAGAAACTGATTATTTTGCAGTGGTCTCTATTTTTCTTCCAGAGATATGTGTGTGTGTGTGTGTGTGTGTGTGTGTGTGTGTGTGTGTGTGTGTGTGTGTGTGTGTGTGTGTGTGTGTG
>JAQQZT010000038.1:8084483-8101756 GCA_030068275.1 Clarias platycephalus | reverse complement strand
GTGATTGGTTGATTAGATAATTGCATTAATGAGAAATTTAACAGGTGTTCCTAATAATCCTTTAGGTGAGTGTATATGAAGATCAGATCATATTTTATAACAAATTTATTCAGAAAACCATGCAATTCCAAAAGTTTCACATACTATTTCTTGCCACTGTACAGGTATATAATTGTTTTTTCCCCGGGTCCATCCGTGACCACCTTATCTATTAGGTTCACATGTCTGTGACATTCAGTCATTCAGCCATGAAGTACTGTAAGCTGCATCACTGGTGAGAAGCAACTCCTGCTGGCTGACTTCTATGGAAAATAACCAAATTAATACAAGCCTGACAATCAACACTCAGTCGAAAGCCTCTAGAGAAGTGCTTGTCAGTAACCTTGGGCTGTTCCTGTCATGTGTCAAACCTGATCTGTACTTTTATCCTAGTGTTTGAGCCAAACTAATTACTGCAGACAAATTCTCAAAAGCCTGCCAGTTCACTCCCTAAAGAAACTTCCTACATCTGTGGAAATTGCAGGAATCCCTTTTCATTATGACATTCATCTTCTAAACTCTAAGAAGAAACTGTAGAAACCGAAGAATCTGTTCAATTTAACACTCGCATGGTGAAAGCTTCATGCTAGCAACTTCACATTGATGCCAGTCTTTCCAGTTGTTAAGGCCCTCAATTTACCAACAGGTACTGTAGAACAGAGAGACTGGGACAACAACAGGTTCCTTAGTACTCAATGTACAGCATGAATAGAACAGTTGGTTGCCTTGTACTGTAGCCAGCTCTAAAGAAATAAGGATAAAGTAGTTATGTCATCACCCAGAACGGCAGCCTAAAATATAAAATCTTTTCTAAGAAAATTTAGCTTTGTTAAACGATCACATCCAAAAATTTTCAACAATGCTCACAATTGTAATGGAGCAAGAATGGGGAAAATGGATCAGAGCATAAAAGAAAACACTACGGCAGAACCAGTAAACGAAGAAAATGCACTGAACAGCTCTCTTACAGCGGCGCATGGCAGCAAAGCTAAGACTAAGCCTCATTTAAACTACGCAGCAACTTTTTAAAATGACAGGACTTTCGCAAATGCATAAATCACCAAATCACTTATATTAAATTTGGGGCCATCAGCACTAATCTAAAAATATATCAGAGGCAGAGATACGAATTGAAAAGTTGGAAGACTGTGTTTAAAGTGTAGGCAAGTTCTTAACTGATGACGAATCAACAAGAAAAAAAAAAAAACCTACTTAATTAAAAAAGGGAGGTCATCAATATCAATATGCATAATGTTCCAAAAGGAACAGATTGCTCATTTATGGTGCAGGTTGTATAAAAGTTACTATGGGACTCTAGAGGTTCCCCAGACTAAATTGATATCTAGACACACCATGGTGAAATAATCAGATTTTTCTTCTACAACCCAAAAGCAGAAATGCCATACAAGGTTTTGGAAAGAAGGTGTTTTTAAAGGAGAGATTCATCTTCGAGGGGCGTTCATGTCAAACCGGGACTTTTTTTTAATTAAGGCATGCAACAGATTGTGACATCTACATAAGACTTCAAGCACAGTACTGGTTTACTGGCACAGTTTATTTTAAAGAAGGCCACACAGTACATGAAGGCTTGGGCTTTAACCCCACCTGTGATTTAGTGAGTAGAACGCCTGATCCTGAAAATCAACAGATAACTTGTTGAGAACTTGCATTGGTCTGTGAGAACTGTACACACAATCCTTCATGAACACAATTTCCACATTACAGGAACTTTGTGATCTGGGAGTTATTGCCATATCCCCCCGTACAATCCTTACCTCGCTCCAAGCCATTTCCACATGTTTGCGCCATCAAATGAGTTCCTGGGGAGCCAGTGTTTCAGCAGTGGTGATGAAATGTAGCAGGCAGTTCGAACATGACTCCGGTGTACTAAGAAAGCTTTCAACCTTGATGGTATCCAAGCTCTGGTGAAACACTGGGATAAGTGCATTAGTGTAGCAGGGGATTATATAGAGAAATAAAGGGAGAGTTTACTCTCATAACTCTGTTCTTTCATTCTGCACAATCGAAAGTCTCAGAGTGGCTGGAACAGCCCTCGTACTTTGATCAAGATTATCTTTAGGAAGCTAAATACAAATGTACTCATTTATTCCTATGTTAAGGAACAAATTAAAAGGAACCTAGTTGCTTCAATGATAATGGAGAGATTTCACAAAAAAGAAATAAAACAAGCTGCTGGAACTAGAAAAAAAAGCAAACGAACAGAGTTTGGCAATTAATACCTTAGAAGAAAATTGGAAAAGTCTGAAACAAATAGTTTGGCTACACAAGAAATCAAGAAAAATCCAATGTTTTGAAAAAGAGACACGATGAAAGTGATCTATAAAAATGTTGGTGCGGAAACTGAAAAAGGATAGCAGAAAATACAATCAAGAACTATACAATGACGTATCCAAGAACAAAAGTGATTTAAAACAAAATAAATTAAATGAGATCAAGAAAGCTTTTTAAATGTAAACTCAACTTTAAAAAGCACAAACCACTTATAGAGGGACCTTATAAGACTATAGTAAGAAGGCAAGAATAAAAATGAAATATGGATTTTTAAAAAACGAATATATTTTCTTAATTTATAGATAATTTTGTCCAATATCTGATCCTAATCTATAGATCATTTAGTCAAATACCTGCTCTTTAATTTGTGACCAGATGATTAGAAGTGGTCCTGCCTATGCCATAGACAGGTCTTGAATAAGAATGTAAGGCATTGTAGAAATTGATATACAGAACATGTGCAGTCACATCCATGAGAATTTGGAAAGTGACAAAATTCTTTGTCAAATCAAATCAAAATTTGAAATGAAGCAAACAGGATGTGATTGAAGTGTAGACAGTAAATCAAAGGTTTACCAAAATACTAAATGAATTATGCATGAATTATAGTTTTTTTTAAAAATATATATATATATAAAGTCCCTTTCACAGACACAACTGCACAAAATCGAATTTTCATAGATAATAGGGTCATTTTTTAAACTTGGATACAAAAACGTTGCGTACAGTAAATGACTGCCTGAAGTCTGACACTTTGCCAAATGCTGAGTTTCCTCCCTTGAGATGCTTGGCCAGGTGGTTGCTTGTTTGTGGGTCTTTCTGCCTTCCGTTTGTGTCAATTGCGTTGAGGTCAGATGACTGACTCGGCTTTTGAAGAACATTTAATTTATTTGTGTTTGGCTGCTTTTGCTAAATGTTTTGGGTCACTATGCATCTGTAGTGGGAGAAGATTTCCTACAACTCGCATCATTACCAAAACCCCCTCTTTCCATCACATTACCCCTGTTCTGCAGCAACTTCACTGGCTTCCCATAAAATACAGAATTGAATTTAAAATCATTTTGCTCACTTTCAAGGTAATCCACAATCTGGCCCCTCCTTATCTACTCGGCGCTCTAAAGGCCCTAAATATATTATTATTATTATTATTATTATTATTATTATTATTATTATTATTATTATTACAAGTTTTACTGAAACAATAGCTCTGTACACTGTAGAATTAATTCTGCTACTTTTACCAGCGGTCTACAAATCACGGCTAGTCTTATTTAATCTTATGTCAGAACTGGGCAGCCTTTTTAAAAGCATTTTCACATTAGGGCCCTGGGATCGTTTCTGATGACACTTGATCCCAAAAGTCTGGTTCGTTTTGGTCAATGAGTACATAATTGCTCCACACGTGGGAACCGGATAGTTTAAATCAGATATGGAAGTTAATCATACATGGAAACATAAGTAAAAGAGGCATCATCAGTGCCGCCCGACCTCACCGAAATCTCAGTGACTTCCACAGCCATAGCTCACGAAAGTGTTGCTTTTGGCATTTTCTCCAAAATATCAATAATACTAATAGACATATCGTGAAGATTGACCTTCTTGGTCTCTTCTTTTCTTTGTGTTTAACAAAAAAAAGCTCTCAAACCAACTAGGTTCATATTGCACCTGCTGTATTGGAGAGTGAAAATATGCAAATACACCTGAGTAAGGGGGAAAGTAATAATGTGAACGCTGGCCAGTGGTGGAGTAGCGACTGTGGGCATGTTAGAAATCAATCCTGCTCAGGTTTTCTCTTCTGGCATTTCTGTTCAAGTGTTACCATTTTGACGTAAACCCTCTAGTTACATTCATGAATGCTTGTTTCACTGTAAATGTAGACTTTGACCATGATATGCCAACCTCCACCAGAATGTTCTTTAAAAAATGCATTTAATTTAATATAAGCAAAACTGTATTTCATAATATAATATAAATAACTGTATATATTACAATGTACATTTTTAAACATATTACATTCAAACCACATGTACTGTTACTCTATAATAACTATCTATCCTTAATGTTCGGTCCTGAATGTCAAGGGACTGCAGGAAACGCTTGTCGCCTGGGGATTTCCCCAGAGTGTGTGCAAACTTCACTGAAATAGTTTGAACTCATGGTAGTGCAATTATTAGTGTCACCATTTAATAGTCGAATCTGTGTTAACAGTGAATATCTAAACATATAATAAAACTGTAAAATTGGCATGCCTGTACAATAAAGATATTTGCGAAAAATAATTTGGGGGAGGTAGGCGTTTGTCTGTTTGTTTGTGCATGGATCATGTAACAACTAGTGAATGAATTTTAATTGGTATTTCATGGCCCTTGTATCATTAAAAAAAAATCGACCTTGAACAAAATCATTAGTTCATCTCAAATTTCAAGAGATGCTTCTGCAGATTTTTTAATATGCACTTATGAGTATGCAGTTTAAATTCTACTTAATAAACCTGATCGCACTTCACAGTAGCGTAAAAATTTTAGTTAATTCCAATATTCAACAGATGCCATTGTACCATTTTTAAAATTCACTTATGTGTGTGCAATTAAATTCCATGTAAAGAAAAAGTCACGGGCACGTCTAGTATCTAAAATTTGTATTAAGCCGATAATATATTAAACCGTCAGAATTGCATGTTTCCAAACGTTTAGGTACAATACTAAAAACTAAATTATTATTATTATTGGAATTACAGTATAAATAACACACACCCTTATTCCTTCAATCCCTTCCTATTTTTTTCTCTTTACTCATCCCTGACTGCGTTATCCCTTCCTGGATTAAATCTGTTTCTATTGACTTGTAAATGCATTTAAATTAAATATAAGGTAAGAAAATCTCTTAAATAATATGCAGCATATCCCTTTTTTATAAAACAGAAGGGAATTTTGGGTTGGTAGAAGCTGTCAGTTTTATTTTTGTGGTTGATTTAATTGCAGTCCTGCTGTGTGTGAGTCACTTAACCTAGTGTTACAGGGAAAAAAGAAAGCCCTAATGCCTTAAGGGCATCAAAAGTGCCTGAAACTTGTTTCAGTGATGAGTAGAGTAAACAGTCCTGGGCGTCTGAACATACTGTGTTTCACTTAATTATTCTGTTCTTTTTTGTCTTTCTTATTTAATTAGTTCCTATACTCTGTGTATTACAATATGCTTAAATAAAAGTTAATGTGCTACAATACACTTGCATAAGTTCTGTCCTACAGTACATGCATACACATAAACACATAGAGATAAACACAGATGACATATTTAAGGAAAATACTCTGTCTAGCCAAAACAAAAAGTCACATGCTCTAAGATTTAGTTCAGTCCCCTTTACTTTTGATTACAGTGCACAATGTGGTAGGCAATTCATGTGTGAAAATTATTATATATACATCCATATGTACTGTAGCATTACCACCTCATCATTCAGTACATAATGTACAGAAGTCATCAGCTGACTTCATTTTATTACATATAACATTGATGAACCTAAACCTGACCAATTGAAACAACCCAAGATTACACCGCTGTCTCCCGAGGCTTGTACAGTGGGCACTATGCATGATGGGTGCATCTCTTCATGCGCTTCCCTTCTTACCCTGATGTATCCATCACTCTGGGATAAAACAGCAACGACAACAAAACACCAGTTGTATGAATGTTGGTGTTCATCCCTGAGAAAAGTACAGTATAGCATTAAAGTTGTTCTTGTGATTCACCTTATTAACACATTCCTTTTTCTTCCTTAATTACTGCCTTTACCTTATTGACCTTGAGATTGAGACTAAAAGCATTACGTGGTTAATGAAAATATTATTTATAAATACATACACATGCATGTGTGCTCTTTGCTCCAGATGTTTGACGCAGCTGTGTCTTAATTATTATGCCTGATGTTCTTCAGTCAGTCCTTTTCTCATCCTGATCTTTTCTTTTCCCTCATCCTTCTTACCTGTGTCTTCTATAGAACCTTAACCTCTTCATAGTGTAAAGTAATGTGATGTCTTATCTCACCACTTCAGCACTAGCAAAACTCATATGGGTCTCGTCTTTTCAGACTCATCCTACTGCAATTTTATGAAGGACAGTCTGTGCAGTTTATTCATACAACGCAGTTTACATTAAGATAAATTCTTCAACCCACCATGTAGTATTGCTATTTACTATCAAGCAAAAGATAAGTGTCCTTCATAAGGTTGCAAATGCAAACAGATGAGTGTCCGCCTGCAGGTTCTAATCTTTTGCCCTATGCTTAATGCATAGTTGATGTGGTGCATGATCGAGAGTTGACTCATTGCGGATTTGCTGTAAGTCGGAAAGTTAAACAAATAGTTTATTTTACGCATTTTACACATTTTATATAACACAGTGCCCACCCCACCTCACGGGATGTAGCAAACGTTTGTTTTTGTTTTTTTACATCGACTTGCCTTTTTAGAGGACTATTGACACTTTAGACTTAGATTTCTAACAATTTGACAGCAAAATGAGATATATCCAGTTTGGTACGGTTTGTTTGTTTGTTTGTTTGTTTGTTTGTTTGTTTGTTTGTTTGATTGATTGATTGATTGATTGATTGTTTTGTTGTGTTTTTCAAAAGAAGCCAGATGTAATACAAGCTGTCAAAAGATATATTTTGCATTGCATTTTTGAGTCACCACAGTGTTAAAATCATAAATTATTAACTCTCTACTTCTTTTTCCTTTGCAAATATAACTTCCGTATACATTGAAGTGCATCCTGCCTCCCAAATGTAGCAAAACCAGTGCTATTGATAGTTCAAACCTTCTAAAAAAAAAGATTATATAGTGATTTTAAACAAAGTATTTGGAAATATACAACCATGTGTGTCAAATATATTCATTTAGAGATTTTATGATATCTTAAGTAGTAATTTACATTGAAAGGTGATTATACAGTAGGAGAGTGGTGGGTGAAGGATATAACAACAGGTGTGACAGTTGACATGACAGTACACATAATACAGATGCAGCAATAGACTTGACACATTTCACAGGACGGGCATATACAGGGTAGTGTGGCTGTTGGAAATCTGTTGCAAGAGATCTGTTGTGGAATGATTCACTGGTGTTTGGTATATTGCTGATCATTAGTGTGGGCAAAGATTTAATTCAGCAGTTTATCTTAAGAGAGGGTTTTTCCATTGTTACATAATCGATTGTGGTTTTTTCAATGTTTAAAATTAATACTCTCCTTTGATTTACATTATTTATTTATTTTTATTTGATTGTAGCAAGTACAGAAGGCTTGAATAGGTTTTTTCTAAAGCACACTGATCATGCACAAAAAAACCTGCAGCAGATTAAGCCCTAATGTTTTGTTGTATACATGCTTAGTATACTGTACCATGTAGTAAATGCTTATTTCTAAAGAGTGTGCACGTGAACTGACTTATACATACTGTACAAAGAACACATCTCTCTTATGGTCAGAACCACTGTGACGACTCATAAAATAACTTTTAAGATGATTGCGTCAAACTGGTAAAAAAAAATAATAATAATGAAAAATAAAAAAAACGAATGATGCCCCCAAGGAAAAACCTGGACTTCCACTACGTCGTCTGTGTACACTCAACATCCAGGCAGGATAATAGTCTATAATACTACAGTATATAGAGAATCTAATGATTGTTCTAGGTCTTCCAGTATGAACTGTTGAGGATGTTTTTTTGGTTTGTTTTAATCACGTGAACATGTGCTAAAGTGACAATATACCACAAAACAGGTAGAACTCTATGCGATTGTCTACAATTTGATACTGGCAATGGGGATGCATGGCCATAGGGTTAAGTTTGTTAAGATCCAACAATGGCAGTGCTGGAACCCCCAACCCACTGATCAGCGACCCAGAAGCTCAACCACCTGAGCCACCAAATACCCCCACCCTTCATACCAAGATATATGCCTGAGATACTAATTAAATAATGGATTAATTCCATATTGTAATCTGGTAATTTGCTAGTCAGTCAGGCGGATGGACAGACTACCTGAAAAATATTGGCAGAGGCATAAAAACACTTCAGACATGTTTCACGAGTATATATATCAATGATTTAATGTTCTTAGCCTATTGTAAAAACTTTCTAAAGGAGCCCATACTTAAAGGAAAACCCTGAGCTGTAAAGATCTTCGTCGAGACTTTAAGTGGTCACCACTCGATTGACGACTAAAGTATATCTTAGGGAATCAGGTGTGTCTGTAGAGACACACGTTGATGATGACGATAGGATAGGATAATACATTAAATATTTTTTAAATGGATTTTGGCTTCCAAAGGGTTCTTAAAATGAAAAGCCTTTGTTGTCGAGTTCAAGTTAAGGGTCAACTTTTAAAACCCTCAAGGTAATTTCTTACTAATAGTACAGTATATTGAGATGTGCTGCTGAAGAGTCACATAAAACAGGATTTTCTATTAACACTGTTGTTATTCGTTTAAAAACAAAGTTTAATGTTAAAAATAAGACGTCTATCGATAAGATGCAGTACAAAACCCTAATGTACTACAAAGGATGTATTTACAAATTTAACCTGCAAATAAATACATTTTAAAAAAGCAAGCTTCACAACAAAAATGTCACGGTTGAGTTTACAGCACTGGCATTTTTGCACACTTTACTTTGTTGGATGTTTAATGGTGCTGCAGGAAACAGACTAAAAGTGACTGTTAGAGTCTCAGTGCAAAGAGCAGGCTATATATCAAACAGAAAGCGTGTCTGCTGTAGAGTTGCTGCTTATGAGCATTGCATTGTTTTTTAAGTACCTTTGTGTGAAGTTTCCTAAGCAATGTTTATCAAACTTTGTTCATCGATCCATTTAAATGCTAAATGTTCTTTCATGTTTCCAGGTCTAAATTCCAACTATCCATTTTTCTTCCATAATTGGCTCCCCAGCTACTCGTGTAAACATGCTGATAGACTGCCAGACTGCGGTGGGTCAGAGTGAATCTGCATAAGATAAACATGATGAAATACTGTCTCTCCCTCCATCTCACCTGGCTGCTTGTGATTATCTGAATACAGCGTGAGTAGTTTATTGTAAGCCCGGAACCTGGGTGTAGCAGATGGGTATTAGATTATGATGAGGGACACATCTGGACGAGACGCAGTTCGATTGAACGTGTGGCACAAGTCAGAATGACGTCTGATATGTCTATATATAAATCCAAAGTTTTTAACGACAATCTCATTTTTTAAAATAATGACAGTCAAGATAATGAAAATAAATGGTTACTCTCTACAATGAAATTGCTATGGAACATTCAGTATGTATTATAAAGTCCTTTATTCTTTAAAACCTGCTGGATCCAGCTGGCCATCGAGTCAAAAGGATGATTTCAGACTTTTTGTTTCACGGTCAATCCATGCCTGCTTGACTGCTTCCTGGTTTCTTGACTGCTACTGCCTTTCTAACCATTGTCCAACAGTTTTCTATTGGGTTTAGATCTGGAGATGACCCAGGCCATGGCTCCAAAAGCTCAATACTGTACCATTGGCACATGTATTGGTTTTCACTAGTTTTTCAGTTAATTAGGACAATTCTTCAACCAGATAGGCTCAAACTAATTAGTGAAATCACATTCTTTTGTGCACAGGGAGAACTATCATACATGGACTATGCTGTATTAATACTTTTGGCCACAACTGGATTGATTGATTGATTGATTGATTGATTGATTGATTGATTGATTGATTGATGGATTGATGGATTGATTGATTGATGGATTGATGGATGAATTGATGGATGGATTGATGGATGGATGGATGGATGGATGGATGGATGCCCCAATCAGCCATAACGTTAAAACAGGAGACGTGACTACAATCAATTACCTGTTAAGGGGTGGGATACAGTATGAGTGAACAGTAGGAAAAATGGGTAAGTGTATGGATGTAAGTGACTTTGACAAGAGCAACATCATGATGGCTAGAGAACTGGCTCTCAAAGCAACTTCCAAAACTTCAGTTCTGCAGTAATTAAATCCTACCAAAAGTGGTCCAAGAGAGGACACATGGTGAACTGATTACAGGATCATGGACGCCCGATGCTCATTGATGTATATGGGGAGAGAAGGCTGGCCAGGGTAACCCAATCAATCAGAAGAACTACTGTATCTCAAAGGTGTGAGAACACACAGTGCATTGCAGTTTGTGGCATATGAGGCAGTGTAGCAGACTAGTCAGGGTGCTTATGCTGACCCCTGTCCATCACCAACAATGGACAATCAGGATCAGAACTGGACCACAGAGTAATGGAAGAAGGTGGTCTGGTCTGATGAATCACGTTTCTTTTAAACGTTAAGTACTTATTTCCTCCCACCATATGTGTTAAGTGGCTTCATGTATGCACAGGCTGTTTGGATTAAAGCACTGCTAAAGGTAAATGTATGTTCATGAAAATATGCCAACAATTGTGACCTTAATTACATGCGGCACAATGGGCTAATAAAAATTAATATCCGTTACCTTAATTATCTTTTCCAACCCCAACCTGAACCGTAGTCTAATCTAAAACACCATAATGAGAGGTTTGCTGAAATATGACCAAGTGGTGGATTCTCCAAGTGTTTATATGACCATACACCACTAAGATGATCATATTTTAGTCATATGTTTTTATCTAAACTGCACTGAAAGCTACTTGTGCGCTCAATCAAAGGTTATAGAGTGGACAGATTTTTTTTTAAAGTGCATGATATACAGTATAGATACAGTATAGAGCATAAGATTATGTATTTAAAAAATATACAGTAGTTATTGAGACATGGGACAAAAATAAATATATAATATGTTATCTGTGGGTTTCTTGGTATTTTTGGTACAGGCTTTAGGAAGCATTTATCCATTAACCCCATCTGTGAAAAACTTTTACAAGTTGAGGAATAAATAACAAAATACACAGCGTAGATCATAACTAAGTTAGCACTGTCTCCTTGCACCTCGAGGGTCCGGGTTCGATTCCCTCCTCAGGGTCTGTGTGCATGTTCTCCCCGTGCTTGGTGGGTTTCCTCCGCGTGCCCCGGTTTCCTCTCCATGTCGAAAGACACACAGGTTAGGCTAATTGACGTTACCAAATTCCCAACAGTGTGTGAGTATGTTTGTGTATGTGTGTCCGCCCTGAGATGGATTGGTACCTCGCCCAGGGTTTACCTTGCGGTTTAGAGTGTTAAGACGATAAGTGAGTGATGTTTGTTCAGATTTAAATTGTTTTCTGTCTTCTAGATCACTGATCTTGGTGTGTGTTTTCTCAAAGTGTATTTGCACCTGGAGCTGAGCCAGTAAAAGCCCCTGCCTTTGGGACTTCAGGAGATGACAAGCGTGTTGTTTAGATTAGGAAGAACCATTAATGCCCGAGGCTGTAAAAATTAATTCATATGAGTCAGAGACAGAAACGGGCGGAGACGTAGTTTGTCTGCAACTTGTTTAAGTAGCACTCTCGCACGAACAAATACACACACAAACTCACACACATACACACAGGCAGGACTCCACTCTCCCGATGTGACGGCTAGGCTATCATTTCTTTTGTATCACATCTCCATAACAACAGCTTGAGTGACTCAGAGAGGGAAAGCGAGAGGAGAGAGTGAGGGAGAGGGAGCGCCACAGAGTTTCAGATGGAGAAAGTGGCAGCGCAGTGGTGTGTAAGGGCTTATGTGAGTCACTCGGATGATTGTCGTGGTGCCGGATAAGGGTTCGAGGATTGTGATGTGCAGGATACTATCAAAGTGATAGCAGAGATATTGGACAGTGTTTACCTCTGCACATGGTGAGAATCCTACAGCTTTTTTTTTTTTTTTTTTTATAATTCGGGTGAAGAATTTGTGTGTGTGTGTGTGTGTGTGTGTGTGTGTGTGTGTGTGTGTGTGTGTGTGTGTACAGTATATGTGATTGCGTGTGTTGCAAGACCCTTAAAGTTATGTAACCGTCAGTAAGATGGGAAATTGTGGAACGTTGCAGGTATATTACCATTGACTAAAAACAGTTCAATACTTTTTTGTAGAAAGAGATAATATCGTACATCATACATAATCTGATATACATGATATTTTACATTATAAAAAAACGTCATATTGCTTTTAATGCTCATTCCTTTGTGATCTATTTATCT
Organism: Clarias platycephalus; assembly: GCA_030068275.1. NCBI lineage: Eukaryota > Metazoa > Chordata > Actinopteri > Siluriformes > Clariidae > Clarias > Clarias platycephalus. The sequence goes on along the minus strand of JAQQZT010000038.1, from coordinate 8,089,268 downwards.
ATCTATATTGTGTGTCTTAATGTCCTTAGCCTTTGTCAGAGCTGAGCATTTCATTTGATCTGACCTTGGGGTGATCAAGCATCTCCGTTCGAGCTCATTTTCTGCTCCTTGTACTAGTGTGTGAATAACAGCTCTAAGCAAATGATTAAATGCTAACTTTACCAACAGGTACATCTAAGTGGATTACTTGAAGATCAGCAGAGTAGGTAGTGACTAAGCTTAGTGCCGATCATGTAACTAATCCTGTAGTGTATATTGGATTAGGAGAAGGAGCTGCTAAACATCAGTCTTTAACGTTATTAACACGGCTGCATAATTTGTCATGAGGCCTGATTGATATACGGTTATCAGCATCAGTGAAAATTAGAGAGATAGTCCACTGATATTATCCCTATACTTTAAATTCATTAGGGTTTGTTTTGCTTAGCACCTCGTATGTCCAGAGACGGGGGCTCGAGCTTCACCTCCGGTGCAGTGCGCGTGGAGTTGGTGGGACCTCAGTATGCTTATTGGGTTTCCTTTGGTTATTCCAGTTTCCTTTACAGTCTGAAAACTCTATGTCGATAGGAGGCACTTTGTGCGTTAAGTTTGTGTGTGTGTGTGTCTGTGCCCTGTGATAGCTTGGCACCTCAATCAAAGTGTACCCGAGTTCCTTGGTTCCCTGCATCTCTATACAGAGCAAGAAGTATAAATAAATGATGGGTAGTATATATTTTTGCTGAGCACTCTAGGTTGTGAGTGTACTTTAAAAATGATCTTGTTTGAGAAATCATAGTACAATCCATTTTTGTGTTACAACATTTAACCTCTAATGATTAAGTACCTTATTTATATGAGTTCGGCTCTATAGGTGTGCACCCACATTGGTAAACCAAATGTTTGACAGCAGAGACAATCTTAAGATCAACTTGCCCATGTTGTCATTTAGTCTCTGAAAGACAATGCAGACTAATCTTAAGCACATAGATTATATAAGAACTGGACCAATCCTCCGTAACGTCACTCAAATGTTTTCTGAAGGGCGGGAGTTCTGGTTTTCGGCAGTTCACTCTCGGCCTAAATCCATAATCCATAATTCATAAATAAGCCAATTGTGTAGAATGAATGCCTGGCTGTTGGTTGGTTCCCACAAGCTAGCTAGTTTAGCTTAATTAAAATGCTAAAGTGGCGAACATTTACTGTATATACTAATGTTACTTTTGGCATTTGATTGAAATCTGTCACCCACACCCTAAACGTCATCCCATGTCAACGGTTAAACTACAATGAACTGCATTACCGCTGTCACTCAAATTAGCCATGCAATTAATGTATACATTTTTGGCTGTGTATAATTATAAATGATGGGCTGCATACTGTAAATTCAGCATCCAGGGAAGATGCCTTCGATTTTATCCCATGTTGCATTATATAACTTACACGTGTAGACTGCAATCACTTATCTTCCTTCTCTTCATCTCCCCCACAGGCTAACTTGAAGAAGTTTATGGAGAATGTTCAGCAGAAGAATACTGAGAAGGTTTCAAAGTTTCTGGAGAAAGGCCTCGACCCAAATTTCCATGACCCGGAGTCTGGGGGTGATTATTATTATTATTATTATTATTATTATTATTATTATTATTATAGTAGTGATTAGTATTATTATTATTATTATTATTATTATTATTATAGTAGTGATTATTATTATTATTATTATTGGTGGCGGGACGGTGTCATAGTGGTTAGCACTGTGGCCTCTCACCTCCAGGGTGGAAGGTTTTATTCCCGCCTTGGGTCTGTGGTTGTATGTTCTCACTGTACTTGGTGAGTTTCTCCAGTTGGGTTTCCTTCAACAGTCTAAACCATGCAGATTTGGCTTTCCCAATTTGCAGACATTCCCAAATTGCCTGGAGTGTGTGAGTGTGTGTGTACTGTATGTCTGCTCTGCGATGGCTTGGCACCCTGTCCAGGGTGTACCCCTCCGCATGTCTGAAGTCTCCTGGGATAAGCTCCAGGCTTCTCGCAACCCTGTAAAAGCATTACAGAGAATGAATGGAAATATTTTGCCTAGAAATTAATCAAAGTATGTCTGGTATAATTTAGGCAGAGTTCTGCAGAGTAATCATATTTTTTTTAAACCTGTTAAAGAACTACTGTAGGCCAAAGAGTGAAATGTTTAATATGTTTTCTTGCTTTGATGATTATGACAATAATAATACTTTCAATGTACTGTATGATGCCTCAAATCCTGAATGACTTTACAACAGTTAGATAAAGTTTACAATCAGAATATGAGATAAATGTGATTAGGGTAGGCAGTGAACAGACACAGCAAATCACTTACAGTACATACAGTGGACAAAAGCATTAAGACAACATATGCCTTCTCACATTATAGTTCACCCTGTGCACAAAACAGGTGATTTCATTAATTAGAAGAGTTGGTTGCTAACTAACAAAATACTATGCGACATGGCCTGAGTGATCTCCAGACCTAAACCCAATAGAAAACTTGGATTATTGTAAAGAAGTCAGTAGCAGTCATCTCGTGTACATGATCTTCGGGAAGCGATCAGATAGGCACGGAATGAGCAAATGACACCAGAGTACTGCAGGGTCTTTTTGACTCTATGCCCAGCTGCATCCTGCAGGTTTTGAGTAACTTTATACTAAATATTGATTGTTATATAGCAATTTCATTGCATGAAATAACAAATGGCTTTTATTATCTTAATCATTATTTTAAAAAATGTAGAATGCCATTAAAACACTGAATTTCACTTTTGTCTCAATACTTTTGGTCATCACTGTACTTATGGTAAATAAATAAGAACAAAAAGAAAATTTGATTTTGAAACAAAAAACAGGTGATTTTTTAAAATATATATATAATTTAAGCAAAATAAGAAATCATTCCTCCAGATTTAGGATGCAAACAAACATGTAAAAAAGACAGAAAAATAATACATTTGTGATGACGGTCATAAATAAACAGTTACTCGTTCCTATGTCTGAAATAAACACTTAATTATGTTTTCCCTGCCAGACCTCTCTTCAAAGTTCTTGTTTGAGCTGTTTTGCAATGAACACATTTATTTCCACCCTCCTGAATACATGACCTCCCAACAAAGTCAGAAAGTGTCATATGATACAGCGTTTGAAAAAGATCATACAGCAGTCTTTTTTTTTTTTTTTTTTTTGCTTGGTGGATTCATGTCCGAGCACATGTACACCATATGCTACACCATGTGTAGCAGATTGTGATTACAAGCAGAGTAACAGGTAAAGCTGTCCTCCACCATAATCACATACAGTATATATATATATATATACATAGAGAGAGAGAGAGAGAGAGAGAGAGAGAGGTTAACCTTTTATTACAGCAAGTAATGTGGTGGTTAATTCATGTGTGAAAATGATTCCTTATGCTCCCAGAAGCACACTCCTTCACAATTTGACTTCTGGAATATGACCTGCCATCAGGGAATTAAAAAAAAACCAAAGATGGGATAACGTGGTCATTTATTTCACTTAGTCAGCTGACTTCATTTTATTTCCACATACCGTTGCTGGGCCTAGACCTAACCCATTGAAGCAACCCCAGATCATAACACCTCATAAAGCCTCCATAAAGCCATAACAGATCATAAAGCCTCCACATGCTTCTACAGCCACTGCACTGGGCACGGTGCATGATGGGTGCATCACTTCAAGCGCTTCTCTCCTTACTCTGAGACGTCCATCTCTATGGAATAGAGTCAGTCTCGACTCATCAGACCACAGGAACTTTTTCCATTGCTCCAAAAAGTCTTTTGGCCACAGAGCTGATTAGTTTCAATGCCATGAGTGAATTTTGTCACCAAGACGACAAAGACGACAATGAGGTTACCAAGGTGGAACTTTTCCTCAATAGCCAAAAAGGTGTTTTTTTCGAAGATGGTGTCCACCTGATCGTCCATCGTTTGGAAAACTGTGTTGCCTTACAGTAGGTGGAGAATATGTAGAGAAGGACTAAGCTCGTGACCAACATATGTTTACATTATATACATTTTTCTCATCAATAATAACAATTTTATGACCGCCCCTCATATTATATGATTACTCACTATTGTAATGTTGGTACTGAATACTAGCTTCATTTTCTTGTATATACAGTAAAGAATGATATAATTGTCCTTATACAGTAGTGTTCTTCTATATTAATGGTCAGGGGTGCCTTCAGACGTCTTTATGCATGCGTAAAAGTTGATTTTGGAATCGTGTTAATGTGCTGGCATGCCCATACTCTTATTAGTGAGATTTAAGCAGTCAGCTGTAGCAGAATTAGGCCTGAGACAATCATCTTTCTCAGCAGTAACTGGGAATAGAATGCATCATGTGTCATTGTCATGAGTTTAGCCTTTCAGTTTGAGCTATCTAATTCAATTCTGATAGCAAATTTTCATTTTTTTGTGTATTTTGCATTAGGTTTACATATTTGATTTTATGCTATTGTTGGGAGTGGGTATGCTGATTTGACTAGCCTGTGGCTACGTTCATTTTTCCATCAGTAAAATGAGAGAGAGAGTGAAACTAGTGGAAAAAAGGAAAGAGATACTGCATGGTTCTGCGTGAATGATCATGGACTGACCTCTGACAAAGCATTATGGGAAGACCAGACAGCTTTTTATGCAGATTAACTCATCTTTATTCAGCATTGTTCATTCAGTTGTTTTGTGAGACTTATGTGCAACCTTTGGGAGAGATAAATGTGTGTGTGTGTGTGTGTGTGTGTGTGTGTGTGTGTGTGTGTGTGTGTGTGTGTGT
>JAQQZT010000038.1:8067445-8078055 GCA_030068275.1 Clarias platycephalus | reverse complement strand
ACAGATAATTGCGTGAAAATGTAAGGAGTAGAAGTAAAAAGTCGGCTGAAAAATAATTACTCCAGTAAAGTATAGATCCCAAAAATTTCTACTTAAGTAAGGTAACGAAGTATTTGTACTTCGTTACTTGACACCTCTGCATACTGACCATCATGTCTTTAAATTGTTGTTTTTACTTCATTACCATAATTCCATATGTTATTTCATAGTTTTGAAAATAGTTTTAGATTGTAGAAAATAAATCCAAACGTGTGTCCAAACTTTTGACTGCTACTATAATATAAGTCTAATGCAATAGTTCTCAACCCTGGTCCTGGACATATTTTTTGTATTTTCTCTTCCTTATCACACCCACTTCGATTCAGAAAAGACTATTAATTAGCCTTTTGAGCTGACTATTAATTATGCTACACATCTCTACAATGTGCAGGACAGGTGATCCTCCAGGGCCAGGGTGGAGAACCACTGGTCTAATGTAAGTGGATGAAAAGTGTCTTTCTATAACTGTGTGGGCCACGAACAGCAAGCTGACAATTACTGTAGAGACATTTGGCAAGTCAACTTTATTTTGAAAGCACCACGAAGGCTGCCAAAGTGCTGTGAAATAGAATGAATAACTTAACATACTGTATACTTATACAGGGACATCATAAGAAATAATAAAATTATCAAACACAATAAGATAAGATAAATAAGGGAATGAGTTAATAAAATAAGGTTAATGAGTAACAAGGGAATGAGTTAGTAAAATAAGGTTAACAACAAGGATTAAGCACAAAAATAAAAAAATTAATAACCAGGAGAAGTTTGTTGCACTAGGCTCAATTCCCGTCTCTGTGTGCATGGAGTTTGCATGTTCTCCCCGTGCTTGGTGGGTTTCCTCCGGGTACTCCGGTTTCCTCCCACAGTCCAAAGATATGCAGGTTAGGCTAATTGCCGTTCCCAAATTGCACGTAGGGTGTGAATGAGTGTGTAAGTGTGTGTACTGTATCTGTGTGTGTGCCCTGCGATGGATTGGCATCCTGTCCAGGGTGTACCCTGCCTTGTGCCCTAAGTCTCCTGGGATAGGCTCCAGGTCCCCCGCGACCCTGAATACAGGATAAAGCGGTATAGAAGATGAGAGTGAGTGAGTGAGTGAGTGAGTGAGTGAGTTTGTTGCAAACTTGTAAATTAAATTTTTTTTATTATTAAATAAATTCATCAGCACTACACGATGGGGCTACTGTATAACACCTCAATAGCTAGAGAGGATAGAAATGCTTTCAAGTGACAGCTATGTAAGATAGATAAGATGATAATAATTTCACTGTGCTACTGTATAAGGTACTGTAGATGTGACAAAAAGTTTAATCTTAATTTAAATAAGAGAAAATAACAGGTGAAACTAGGTGATCTCAGGTCAGAATTCTGGAGGATGGTCGAGACAGAAGATCTGAGGCAGAGCTCAGGGCCAGCCTGTGTACACCTAAAAACCAAACAATACAATCTTGTACTGGATTCCAAATTCGACAGGTATGCATGCTTTCGTCCCAGTCTAACCTATCCATTCTAGAGTCCATTCACGCACACACATACAAATCGCAGCCTTCAGAGACATTACATTATCGCATCCTGTAGCCCTCTATCTCTCACTGTCACTCCCTCTCCACCTCCTCCTCCTCCTTCTCCTTCACCGCTCTTGTGTTCCCCTCTAACCCCTCTCTTTTTCACTCTATCCTATCTCTCTTAACATGGCAGTGAGAGCCTCTTGTGCAGTTTTTGAACCCGGTGTTTTTACACCCCGCACTTCATTCATATGCAGAGAGGCCATAGCTGAGTAATAGAGGATTACATTGTGACATTGATAATACAAAACAATTGTGCTATCTCTTATATCAGCTGTGTGCACAGGGAATAGTAATGCAAGAGAGAGAGAGAGAGAGAGAGAGAGCGAGCAAGAGGACAAAAAGAAAAACAAAAGAACGAAAGAGAAAGCAAACAGAGAACAAAGAGCTACACATCTTTAATTTTTCTAGAAATAATCACTGGTACTGTTTTGACATTTCAGTAAATGCAAACTTTAATTGTTGGGTACCCACACTCTTTTTCACATTCTTGTGTGTGTTTGTGTATGTGTGTGTGTGTGTTGTCATCATCAGGCCTGTCGTCATGGCCACGTGCAACATCTGGAGCATCTTCTTTTCTACGGAGCCGACATGAGTGCGCAGAATGCTTCTGGAAACACTGCCCTACACATCTGTGCCCTCTATAACCAGGTAAAACAAGTCTGCCATACAGTGCCATGCTAAACACATGTGCATTCTGGTGTAGATTTAGAATAAAAAAATGTTTTGTGAACTCTAACTCTAGGCATAAATGACAGAGGACTACCTATACACCTGGTATACTGCATTATCAATCTTGTTCAGTAATATTTTGTGCCACCTAAAGTCTACATTTACAATTTTTGTAATTGTAATACTGTACATCATTAGCTACAGTGTGGTGTAGCAAGGCATACTGTTAAACTAAGGCATAATACACCAGCCAAGAAAGGCCTATAATTTGGTATGGTAAGGGCACGGATCACCGATTCCTTAGAAATAACTCCACAGCTGGGTGCCATGGTCACCGACCAGCCATAACATTACCACAAAAACCATGACCATATTAACATTAATTATACAGTACTAGTAAATTGATGACAGAATCACTGGCACCCAAGGCTCACCAATGCCAGTAAGAAGTAAAAGTCAGTGCATATGGTCCAATCCCACAGAAAAGCCAATGCAGCACAATTCACTAAAAAAAAGTCAATGCAGTGCACCAAACACCCCATGGGATGCCCCGGACAAACAAGATCCATTGAGGGTTCAACCCACAACACACAGCACCCAAAAGAATCCCTGCAAATGTCCTCATGCTAGACACCACAGCACACCTCCAGAGATCTTGTAGTGCCAGACCTCGAGAGGCCAGAGTCACTCTGGTGGCATAATGGAAACCCAAAACCTGGGTGGTTATAATGTTATAGGCTTTTAATGTTACAGCTGCTCTTGTATAAAACATGAAGTGCTCTGGCATGAAATCATTAAACCTACTGCTCATAAATTTTCTGATGAGATTTGCAGATGGTACTGATTTTAAGATGCACAAGTTATTAACAAAAATTACAAAAGAAAATTAAAGTTCACTAACCGTTGGTTCAGAGATACCGTCCACCCACTTAAATCACCTTGACATTACATGACATTGTGTCCCTACAGTGAATATGATTGAATACCAAGAGCCATTAATGTCCAGGGATGTGTTTATGGAAATACAGTATATAGTGGTCCTACGCAGACCTTCAGGTCATAAAAGGGTGTAGCTCCAACACAAATCTCTTGAGCCTATCCGTAAAAAAAATAATAAAATGTAGCCTATGCTAGCGAGCCAGCGACCCGACACAGCACAGGAAAGCCAGTCTTACCGTACACCTACCCAATGCTCAATAAGTTTTGTAAATTTCATAGCAATCAGTGAGCAAAAAAAGCTTGAAAGTAGTCACTGGGTTTTAAGAAACAAGATTGCAAAGCTTGACATACGTGAATATAGAGCCAATCATCATTGTTCAAGGAATTGATGATTTCTGTTTGGCTGAAGACAATGGACAACTAATAACATATTATTCTCACGGTATATGAGCATTTTCAACATCCAAAACATACAGTATAGCCTGCCAAGTCAGGGGTACAGTACAGTAGCTCAGTGGTTAAGGCATTGGACTATGGTTTGGAAGATCTCAGGTTCAAACCCCCTGATCACCAGGTTGCCACTGTTGGGCCCTTGAGCAAGGCCCTTAATCCTCAACTGCTCAGATGTATAATGAGAGAAAAATGTAAGTCACTCTGGATAAGGGCGTCTGTCAAATGTCAAATGCCAAGTCACATTATTCATAATCTATTGAATGAGTTGTAACACCAAATCACATAGAGCATTCAGCTTTGATCATTTTTAATCATTTAATGTCTGGCCATAGACTGACTGCTTGAAGGTCTTTCCAACTAATCACACTTTTGCAACAATTTCAGACTACACAGTTTTTACATGATGGGGCCAGACAGTAAAATTACTGTTTTTTACTGTTAAAATTACTGGAATGGTTTTCAGTTCTCAGGTGTGCCTTATCAGGAGTTAATTTGTGACATTTCTTGCCTTATTAATGTGCTTTAGACCATCAGTTGTCTGGTGCAGAGGAAGGGAGGGGATAGAGTCTAATTCTATTGATTAGTGCAGTCACCAAAACCATCAAACGCTATGCTGAAACTTGGAAGACCAAGAGCTACCTCTGCTGCAGAGGATACGTTTAATAGAATGGCCAGTCTCAGATTAGATTAGATTTAATTGAGATTAGTGTTCTCAATTAAACACTGATGATGACGATTATTATTATGATTATTATTATAAATAGTAGTAGTAGTAGTAGTAGTAGTAGTATGCTACTCTTTTTTATTATTGTTTCAATTCACATTCCTTTATTCTATTGATTCCAACTAGGCCAAAAAAAAAACACAAACTCTTAAGTTTCAGTTTGTGGGAAACTGAAAAAATCTCAATAAACAAACATCAGGCCAAAAAACACAATGCAACATTGACTGACTTCACCAGCCATCTGAGAATCATGCAATCTGGCCTGTGTTTACTGGCACGCGCATCCTTAAGTGGTCGTTAACTGGCAGTAATTGGCACTTCTCTTAGTAAATATGGATCTAAGTTGTGTGTTTGGATGCCTAGAAGAATATCTAAGCATTCGCAGCAGATGTTGTGCATGTAAATTCACACGGTGTGTCTCATTGCAGCTCCTCTACCGCAGTGCCAGTCACATTCTACTCACTGACACTTTCTCACTCATCTGTAAATGAAAACTTACAGAAACACAGACTTGTGGATTAGTAGAGGATGGGATTTCTGCTCAAGCTATTAAAAGTTCGTATAGGTGTAATGTTTATCTCAGTGCACACTGGATAAATATGTATGAGACGACAGTGGAGTCAATAATACCACACACCATTTGTTTGTTTTTTTGTAACAGTTCCTTCTTAGACGCTTTTTTTTTCTATGGAATGGAAAGTTCTAAAATATGTGGCACTTGTGACACAAGGGCCTCTTAATTCCATCTATAAATTAGCTTAATATTGTAATAATGTTTTTTAAGACATGTTTAAGAAGTATAAGAAGAACTTTTTTTTTCGGGGAAAATAAAATCAAGAACATTGCCTGATTTTATAGATTAGGTTATAGATAAGTAACTACTAATGCCATTTATTCACAAACTACTTTAACGCAAACTCTTTTATAACTTAACCACATTAGACCCCACTGTCCTCTTATGAGGACACGACATTCTCTCATAACTACATTCTGTTGGATATTAAACTCCTTCCTGTTTAAAGACACTGGTCATACTCAGCAGTACAGTTCAGGTTAAAGCTGTGCATTTTTCCAGTCCATTGACTTCTCTGAGAAGCTTACTGTGTCATGATCTTTAAAAGTTTTCCAGTTGGCCCAGAATAGGTTTACAGTACATTTAAGATTACTAAAGAAGTGTTCAAGAAATAAAAAGGACTCTCTGTGGCCCATTTCCAAAGACTCTGGGGTGACCATGCTGATATTCAGTACAACAGCACGAAATAAAAACACCAAGTTGTACAAATGGCATTTATTATTAACAGATTATAATTTGTTTGCCAGTTTTGTGTACCCTGCCTTGTGCCCTAAGCTCCTGGGATAGGCTCCAGGTCCCCGCGACCCTGAATATAAGGATAAAGCAGTATAGAAAATGACTGACTGACTGACTGCCAGTTTTGTTGCACCAACACATATTCGTCTGCACCTGGCGGAACTTGTGTTGAGCTGGTGACTGACAGTTAGTCACTGACAATTAATGCAAAATTCTTTGAGAAAGTACTGTAGTTTGAAAAAAACTGGACTATTTTATGTAGTCAAAAGGTGAGGAGAGTACACCAAGGAGGTTGTTGTCAATTCTAAGAAGGCTGAATACCAAGCTAGTGCACTATATAGGGTGGGCAATGACATGTTCCACTCACCTAGTAGAGCCCTTCAGCAAGGGTTAAAGAGAGATTTGATATTTAACCTTGTGTTAGAAGCTAGTTAGTTTTGAAACTCGCATTAGATGTAAAAAAAAAAAAAAAAAAAAACTAAACATGGACAGTTCAAAAGCAATTCTGGACAACTTTAAAGCAAAATGTTGTTTAAGATGGTGAACCGTTTTTTGGAGGATCCTTTTTTCCAGTACTATGGACCGAACCAACCTATCTTCACCCATACTCTAAACAACAATTAATGTTATTAGTAATTGTTAGAACACCTGTGCTGCAATATATATATATATATATATATATAGTTAAACACCCCAGTACTGCTCATCACTCATATCTCTACCCTATATATAACAACTAACAACGTATCCATTAATTTTCAAGCATCAGGTGTTCCACTCGCTGAATGTTCATGGGAATGACTGGAGTGGGCTCTGACACTTTTATATTTCTAATTCTAATCTAATTATATAATAAACTAGAATTATGATGTTGTGAAATGTGCAAATATAAAATGATGCTTAATACCAGCTGTAGCTGTCATTATAATCATATATTGCATCAATGATTCATAATTTTTACTTTTTTTTTTAGATAAAGACACAGCACAGATGATTTAAAATATAGCAACTCAGTTATAAAAGAATGTGAAATACTATAATCCATCATTAAATCAGACCGTCATTAAATGAAGTGTTTCAGTACATACTGTAAACCACTTGATCCAGAGGTTCTTGCAGATGTGAGCTGGCTTGGTTTCTGATTGATGCTCTTATTCATAGCGCCTTTCAAAACAAAGCTCCCCAATGGGGGGCATGCATTTTAATTGTATTAATTATTCATTTCATGAATGAGTCACCAAATGCAAAAGTAAATAAATGATTTCCTCTGTATCTAAGTAGCTTAAGCGGTAGACGTGTTTCAGAAGCCTAGTGAGTTAAAAGATGCGTAAAATCAGGTCAGTCCACTTAACTAGACTTAGCATCTCACCCATTTACATGATAACAAGCTGCATAAATGTATTTATGTGGTGTTAGTTGTAATGTGTATATCAGGAATATACTGTATTTTAAATATAACATATCCTAATACATATTTGATAGTCACATAGAAGTCATGTAAACAAATGCTCATGCAAGTCTTTTAAATTTGAGAGGTGACACCTGGACCAGAGCTGCTTGAAAATTCAATCTTCTGTTTGTGAGCAGGTCATGTCCTGTATTTATTCAAAGCAGGTCTGATTTTATACACTGCCTAGCCTAAATATGTCACCGTTTGCATCAGGCAAAGAAAACAACTAAGGAGATTTGAATTTACTGGAATTGAGCAAAGAACATTGGAAACCTGGAAGCATAGTGTGATCAGAAAAGAAATTATGAATGGAAATCAATTAAACACTTGGTGAAGTTGCACAGTAAAATCTCAACAGTAAAAACCATACAGTAGCTATGCTCAGTAGTGAAAGTAAGTGCATTGCCATCCACACACACAATGTAATGAGAACTCTCAGGATTGAGACTAAACAGCTGTAGAGACTCATCAGAGAAAAGGCTCTAAATTGGTAAGGAGCCCAAAGATTGACATTAGAGAAATGGAAAAAGGTCAGGAGGTCTGATCTGTCCAGACTGTGCTAATTTGTGAGTGATGGGTGCGTCAGGTTAAGAGGGGAAATGTATGAAGTGATCAATCCATCGTACAAGCCTCTGGAGACAGGGTTATGATCTGGGGTTGCTTCAGTTGGTCAGGTCTAGGCTCAGCAACGTTATGTGGCAATAAACTGAAGTTAGCTGATGACCTGAAAGTACTGAATGGACTGAACGACCAGCGTATCACATCTACTGTATGTGTTTTTTTCCCCTGATAGCATGAGGCATATTGCAGGACTCAAATTGTGAAAACATGAACTGGCCACTATATTGTGTGCTGTAGTCAAAGCTACTGTATAGATAATAGCATGAAATCTTACAGCATGTAAACTAGTTAGCATTAGCTACATTAGCTACTGTACTATCTAGCAAAACTCAAAAAATTACTCATGTGTTTTTAAGAGTACAAACACATAAGAGTGGTACTACTGATATACTGATACTGTATGATCACCATTTCATCTGTATGATCATCTTACTGTATGTTAAATGTTAGAAAGTCATTTCTAGTACAAAATGTTCTATCTATTTTGATATTTTGGCTGTACTATTTTGTAGTTTATTATAATATACAGTACATGATTCATCTATAAACAGTTCATAGATACTGAAAACCCTACAGCATATTTTATCATTTTTTAATCTAAAATGTCTAAAATGTAACATCTAGCCAAGTAATGCATAAAATGTTTCATATTAGCTGTTTGATGAACTGAGAATGTTAGAAATTACTTTATTTTAGTGGAAAGAGTCGATATTTAATCTAATAAGAAAAGGCCAACTTATTTATTACTCTAATTAGGCACATTAGGGCACACCACATATTTGTTTCATAATTAATATTAGCACTGACGCCATGAGTGTTTTAGCTATATGGTTAACAGGTTTACCCTCCAGGGCCATCTGCTTTTAAATAAACGTTTAAAGTCCCATTAGGATCTGGAAATCTGGAGCGGTTATTAAGTTTCACAAAGATTTAGCCGTCCTTATTTAATAACTATTATGTTTCATTTTGTTTGGTTTGCAGCAACAATAATAATTAAACTGTACTGAAGTATAAGAAACTGTTTTAGACTGGCTGTGTGGTTGCATGTAGACTTTTTTTTTTTTTTTTTTTAATCTGTCTGGAAAGTGACTAAATCACAATTCCAAACACAGATGCATGTGCTGGTTATATTCAATTCAATTTAATATTATTTATATAGCGCTTTTAACAGTGGTCATTGTCTCAAAGCAGCTACTCAAAATTCATCAAAAATAAAAAGAAAATTTGAAAAGAAAATGTATTGAAGTGTGTACAGTATGTGTGAGAAAAATTTGATTGTCCCTGATGAGCAAGCCAAGGGTGAAGGTGACAGTGGCAAGGAAAAACTCCCTGAGATGGCAATAGGAAGACACCTTGAGAGGAACCAGACTCGACAGGGAACCCATCCTCATTTGGGTGATAACGGATAGAAATTATATAACATCATGTGTGTTATGCAACTGAAAGGTCAATATAAGAGAAGTTGTAAAAGATGTCTAAATTCAAAAGATTTCTGAATCATACAGTATGAGGCAGCTACCAGAGTTACTGTACGAAAAAGTCCAAAGAGTGGGTGTTGTTGAAGGTGCAATAGCGTGTACAGTCCAGCCACACACAAAAAATAACCATAGAACTGAATGTACACCTCCTTGACCCTTTCTCAAGAGAAATAGCATTATATGTGTTTCACAACACTTATGTCAGGGCTAAAGTTCAGAAACCTTGTGTATCAAAGGGCAACGCTGTGTCTGAAGCTGACTAACGTGGTGTAAAGAGCACAAAAATTGGAAGGTTAAGAAGGAAAAGAACATAATAGAGTTTGCTTCCCTTTTTTTCCTATTTGAATGTTGTGTGCATTGAAATCACCATCAGCTGTAGAGCACAGTGGGGTATCTGTAACAGTTTGGTCTACCACCTCATGGAAATCTTTAGGCCTAGTGATTGGACAGTTGTATAGCAATCAGTAGGATCAACCTGTCTTCCATGGCCTCATCAATCAGAAAATGTAAATGTCATTAATTGGCCACTTAACATCAGATTTGAAGCATAGACCAAGAATTAAATATTCATCTCATTCGTCACTTAAAGAACTTAAAGGAAAAACGCCAGACTTGCATCAATGTTTCTCGACAAACTGCTCAGGACTTGTATCACAGAGGTAAACTCCCCAGAAACGTGATTTAATATATTGAGAGGTGTTTCTGTTAGGGAGGCGCGGTGGCTCAGTGGTTAGCACTGTTGCCTCACATGTCCAGGGTTTGGGGTTTGTAGTTTATTACTGGTCTGTGCACATGTTCTTCATGCGCTTTGTGGGTTTTATACAGATAATTTGCTTTTCTTCACAGTCCAAAGACATGTGAACAGTTTGACAGCATAATTTTATAAATGCCATTTTCCAACTTTGACTTGTTTTGGCAAATTATAATTTTTTCTGACTCACAACGTTGTCTCTAAATAAAGTTTCTTTTTATAAGCTTGAAAATTCCATATTCCGAACAAAGCACGACACATAGCCACCGACATGTCGTGACAAGCCAGTTGTACAGTATCACTTCTTTCTGTCACATGATCAGTCAAGCAAAGATACTTACTGTGCAACACAGCAGGTGCCGCAAAGTGGTTTAAATGGTTTAATGGCTTTTTGGAGAATGTTAACCAATGGCACGTAATTGTTGCTTTATTCAAATACAATAATAAAGTTTTATATCCTCAGGAGGGGTCATTACATTGTTTTAGTGATGTTTAGGTGCTTATGTTACCATAACGGAAAAGTGAAGTTGTCCAGCTGTTTAGTGTCACCATGCAGATGTTACACCCCGTGTAGTTACCGAAATCTTTGGTTTAGTTCTGAGTGGCCAC
>JAQQZT010000038.1:8023143-8041359 GCA_030068275.1 Clarias platycephalus | reverse complement strand
ATGGGACGTTACTGCAGAGTTAGGCGATGATTTTCAGTGCTGTTTATTATGGACTGGCACTTCACACTGATCGATATAAGCGAACCGTGACAACAAGGAGCCCTCCCTCTGTGTGTGTGTGTGAGTGTGTGTGTGTGTCTCTCTCTCTCTTTCTCTCTCTCAGTGTCTTCATTCCCTCTCCATCATTACGTCTTAAAAGCCCATCTTTCTGTGCTCTGCCTTGTCTCATATCTCTTCTCTGTCCTTACTCATCCTCTTATGTTTTATGTGTTTCCTCTCTTCCTCTTCCCTTTGCTCTTTCTTCCCTCTCTCTCTCTCTCTCTCTCTCTCTGGTTTGCTGCATGTTTGCAAGCTGCAGTCCGTCCGTTTCATGCATCCCTGCAGTAATTGGAAAGCCGTCACCAAGCTCACCATCCACACTGGGCAAAGAAAGAGAGAGCGAGAGAGAGAGAGAGAGAGAGAGTTTATCTCTGAGTCTTTTGATGGATTTTGCTGGTGAAGGAAAACATGAAATGAATCATATATATAGTACAGGAAGCCTGATGGAGGGAAAAAAACCCCATAAATGACTCAAATGAGAGCCGGGTGAAAGTTAAAGCAGTGGATGCTGATAGATGACAGAGAGATTGGAGGAAGAAAAAAGGCGAGCATCACAGCTGAACATTGTGCTAGGGGAAAAGAAAAGAGGAGAGAATGGTGTTATGTTAATAAGCATACGTGCTGGGATGATGCACAGGTTATTCTTTCTGTGTTACTGTAAGTGGAGGGAAAGAGACGTGTGCACGGGTGTGTGTGTGTGTGTGAGTGAGTGAGTGAGTGCGTGCATGATGAATGGGCAAGTGGGAAGGCTCTGAGATGAATGAGACAGACGTAGAGCAGCGGCTACTCAGCCTGCAGCTGCATTAACATTCAGAACCTGTCTCTCCACGAGAACGAGGGACGGATGGAGAGAGAGAGGGTAAGCAGCTAGCACGCTGTGGATGGAAGAAGAGAGAGAGATGGAGAGAAATAGCAGGAGAGGGGAGGGCAGGAAGTCTGAGAGAGAGAAAAGAGAGAGAGAGAGCGCGAGGAGGGGCGTGTGTTGATTACGGCAGTGAGAGCTGTGTGTGTGTGTGTGTGTGTGTGTGTGTCCCCACTCTAATCAATCCAGACCCCCCTGGCACCAGCGCGTTGTCATTGCTGACGCTTGGCGTACGGGTTAGAATGTGCAGAGAGGGAGTGTGTGTGCGGGAGTGTGTGAGCCCAGGCACGGCGAGAGAGCGCAGCCGCGTCAGTGCGAGCGTGTGTGTGTGTGCGTGCGTGCCAGTGAGAGCCGTGGGGAGCGGACATGCCCAGCTCGCCCGAGCTCTCGGCGCGCCGCACGACAGGCAGCCGCTAACGGGCGTGAGGGAGAGAGAGAGGGAGGAGGAGGAGGAGAGGGAGAAGGGAGGAGGAGGAGGAGGAGGAAAAGAGCGGGAGATCAGCGAGCTGCTTTTGCATGACGGCCTGGCCGGTCCAGGACTATTGAGAAGAGGACCTGCACACACCGAGCGTGTGTGTGCGCACGCACCTGTTTATGTGTGTGTGTAGCCACACACACCCGCTCGTACTTTACGGGACCATGTCAGTGACCACCGCGTTTGGCTACCAGCTGCCTGGCATCACCACGGTAACCTATGTTTTTGTTTACAGCCCTGGGACGGTGCAGCGGGACGTCAGCCCTCCGCCCGCGGGGCCCTCGCACACGCTCGCCGGCGCCCGCGGGCCCAAGCGGAAACTCTACAGCGCCGTGCCCGGGCGCACCTTCATCGTAGTGAAGCCCTACACACCCCAGGGGGAAGGGGAGATCCAGCTGAACCGTGGAGAAAGGGTCAAAGGTTAGTACCAGCCTCCTTGTTACACCTGTGAGCAGGTCAGGTGCAGGACGAGAGGTGCAGGGTGTGTAGTGCCTGAGGGTGTATATAGTGTGTGAGTGGATTGATAGGATGATCTGTTGTCAATATGGTAATTCAATTTTCTTACAAAAGGCTTTGATGTTAATGTGGGTATCATGGGATGACTGACATGTGTTTAATGGAAGAAAAAAAAGATGCTTAGATCACCAACAACTGCTCACTGATTGCTATTTTATTTTATTTTATTAACATTTTTTATGAGGTTTACTTACCCAGACCTTGATTTTTTTTTTTTTTTTTATGTTTTAAACTTATTCTTTGATATTTGGTCCCCCTGCAATTATCAGTTTCTCGCTCACTTTTTATTTATTCTTTTTTTTTTTTGTCACAAATTGAGTTATTCACACATTTGGACAACATATTAACATGATAACATAACATGAAGTTTACAACTTATTCTTTAATATTTGGTCCCCCTGCAATTATACGTTTCACTTTTTTTTTTTTTTTTTTTTTTTTGGTCAAAATTGATTTAATTTTGTTTTTAATTTTTTAATCTTTAGTTTAAAACTTGTGCTTTGATATTTCATCACCCTTGGATTTATAAAGTTCTAGCTCACTTTTTTTTTGTTTTTTTTGTAAAAGCTATTCACATGTTCTTATTCATGGACAACATATCATAAAGTGATTTTCTTTGAATTATTATTATTATTATAAGTAATATGAATTTTAGACTCTTTATTTAGAAAATAAATTCAGTAAAGTCAAAACCTGCTGTATGAAGTCATGTTGTCAGGATATATCAGGATGAACTGGTAGGTTTGAAAACTATTCATTCTTCGTAATAAGCTGCAGAAACTCCCGCAGGATCTCTAAGCTATGTCTCAGATCACATATTGTAAGTCCCCTACATACGAACGAACTTTGTTCGTAAGCCGAATTTGTTTGTAAGTCCAACAAACATATATATATATATATATATATAATATTACAGTGCGGTGTTCTTTAGAATCGTGTCGATGGTTGAACGATTCGTGTTAAAAGAACGAGCAATGTCTGCCATCTTTTAACCTTCCTCCATTCTCTCAATTATTTTCACTTTTGTCTCTATACTTATTGCTTGGTGCTTGTTAGCAGTACCGGCTTCATTGTCGCTTGCTTCCGGACATCCTGGGATTGTACTGCACTTGCAGAGGATGCACGCTGCATGCACTTGATTGTGTACGCCAGACTTGTGATCTAACTTCTGTGACTGAACCTGTGCAAATGCATATTCATATATTGGAAGGTTTGGAACTCAAATGTTCATATGTACAGTATGTTCATGTTATGGGCATATGAACTACATTATGGAAAAAGGGAAAATATTACATCAGATCATCATCTGCAGTGCCAGTTGTGTCCCTGTCCCAGAGTTGTTACTGTTAACAAGCTAGATGTCAAAAAGAAAATGTTGTAATTGGTTGGTTAAGTTAGCTACTGTAGCTAAGATAAGAAATGGTAGTAAAGTCACTTCACCAACCTCGCTCCTCCACAGAGTGCATGCCTTAATTTATATACAGTATGTCAAGTGGGTTATAATATAGTTTATAAAAACTAATAATAGTTTTGTTCAAAATGGAAAGATATTACGTTTTGTTGCTTGATGTCATGAAGAGAGAAATGAATGGAATAAACACGGTAGACTTCCTCTGTGTGTGTGTGTGTGTGTGTGTGTGTGTAAGAGAGAACAATTACAGTATGAATGAGCTCAACTACCTACCGTGAGAAGTTCACACTCTTTGTACCTCCTTTACTCCGAACTTTTTTACCCCCTGTTTATGAGTTTATGTGTATGTGTGCATTGCAACATTGCTCATGTTCTCGGCTCATGTGTTACTCTGCCTTTGTGTCCATACATGCTTCATCCCAGAAATCCTCTCAAACACAGTGGAAGGTAAAGACCATTGCATTCATCCTCCTGCCATTGCTCACACACCCTCATGCTAATTTGCCCCCAGGGTCTGTCTCTTGCCCTGCCCGTCATTTAGATCTTTTTTCCTTTTCCCTTGATCTGTTTATCGTTTCATATAACACGCTAGCCTTAACTGAACTTAACTACACGCATGCAAGCATCTAAATTTATCCTGTGCACAGATCCTCCAAATGAGAACACCAGAGGTCACACTCACCCCATGCCTGTGCTTTAGTACCGGGCAGCAGGTGCCATTGAACCCGGCGAGTGCCAGGATGGCCGCTGTGCTGCCGGTGGACATGATGCTACAGTGTGAGCTGATGGCACTTTGCCTAAAGTCAAACAATTTGCCAGCAAAACCATATGCCAGAAATACATCAGAATGTTCTGACGTACAGTAACAGGGCCATATGGTAAAAAAATTAAAAGTCATACTTTTCAAATGCTTTTCACCAACAACATACCATGCACTGTACAGTTATACGGTAAAAACTTTTTTTCTTTTTTCTTTTTTTAATTAAAGAGTTACAAAAACATTCAGAGAAACATAGAGCGTAAAAGGTCAACATGTACCTAGTGTACTGTAGGTTCCTCAGTTAGACAAGCACTTCCTGGGGGAATAAAAGACAGCCACCGTTTCAGAAAGGTCAAATTATTAGGGTGCATCACGCAAAGAAAACTACTAAGGAGATTTGAAATTACTGGAATTAAGTTAAGAAGTGTGCAACACAAAGGATAGTGCGGAACCAACAACCACATGGAAGAAATGTGGGCAGAAAAGAAAAATCATGAATGAAGAAGAAGATCATTTAAACGCTTGATAAAGTTGCATTATAAAAAAAAACATGGCACAAATCAGAGCAACGTTTAATACTGAAAGTAAGAGCATTTCCACACTTACAATGTAATGAGAACTCACGGGATTGGGACTAAACAGCTGTGTGTTCAGAAGCAAATCACTTGTTATTCAGGGACAAAAATGTTTCAGTGTGGTAGGAAGGATAAGGATGGAGCAGTCATGTGGTCCGATGAGTCCAGATTGACCCCACTCCAGAGCGATGGGTAAGAAGGAAAGAAGATGAAGCGATGCACCCATCATGCGTACTGTAGTGCTCACTGTACAAGCCTCTGGAGGCAGGGTTATATGATCTGGTGTCGCTTCAGTTGGTCAGGTCTAGACTCAGCAACGTTATGTGGCAGTAAAATAAAGTCAACTGACGACCTGAATGCACCGAATGACGTCGGGTTTCTCTCCTGATGCTTACTGTATATTTCAGGACTCAGATTGTGAAAGAGTGGCTCTGGGAGCATGAGGAATCATTTTCACATATGAATTATTTTATGTGAAATATTGGCAACAAATCCAAGCAAAGGTAAAGGCAGTCAGTTGAACAAAATCTTAAAGTGTGTGTGTATATTTTATTTCATTTTATTGTTTTTGGCCAGACAGAGTATTTCCATTCGCCATTAAAAATCACGGGCAAGATTTTTCATTTATATGAGTACTCATTGTGATAGGATAGGATAGTGGGTGCACTTAATGAAGCGGTACACAAAATGCCGTGACTTAACGCAAACTAGTGAACAAAAATGATGAGTAAAGACAGAAGTCTTCATGCAAAACAATAATTACTTACAGTAATAAATCTCCATTTATTTCTTTAAGTATCGTCCTTACTTATACTGTATGTGTATCTTCACATTTAATGCAAAATACATTTAACATTGTTCCGGATATTTCTGTACATGCATCACCACCGGACGAAAGCTCTGTGCCATTGTTCTCCAGCTTCGCGAGCGCTCCGAACCCCAGCGGCCGTGCTCTCTCACCACCATCACTCTCCTGATCCATTTATAATGCCCTTCCTCTAATCTGCATTCATTAATGCAGAAGTTACTGATAGTTAGAGCCATCTTGACTGCTCCATTTTCTGAGCGGAAAATTCATCCACTTCACTGACCTAAAAGCTTGACATGCAAACCTGCATGATTACACACCTTTACACAACCCCTGAGTTTCAGAGCGCCGCATGGCCTGAACGAGATCTCGAAGCAGTAGGCTTTCACCTCTTGTCACATTGTTTGCAGTTGTTAATTCTATAAAGTGCTTTTTTTTCCCCCACCCTGGCTGAAAAAACTTAATGAGGAGTGAAATCCAATCGCTGCTAACTTATTTTCGGGCTCTTCAGATCAGAACGAGAGAATGAAATTTGCTCCAAGTCCTGTAATAGCTGTGTAACTGCGTAAAACACAGGCAGAAGGATCCGAGGTCGTGATGAGGATATGTTCTGGAAATACAACGTAGGTTTGTTTTGATTGTTTAGCATTTCAATCTATGTTGACCAACACTATCATGCTGTGAAATCTCCCACACGTTCTCACACTTTCCCTTTGCCTAACGCGATTGCTCATCTCGCATTCTCCTTCTCTCATTGTCTGGTGTTGACACGGGGGAAAATGCACACGAAGAAATCCAACTTGGCAAACATACGCTTTTCCTCATTTTCCCATTTTTATCTGTTCATTTATCCTAAATGTGGACTTTCCTGGAATGTTACACCTTTATAGATTTCTTTTTATTCAGTAATAATACATGTTAGAAATAAAAAAAATTTTCTCTTTTTAATTTTCTTTCTGAAGCTCCAGCTTGAGCTGCTCTGGATTTGTTCTGGACTTTTTCTAAGCTTCCTTGACATGTCTTGGGCTTTCTGGATTCTAGTCTCTAGTTGTTTATTGCTAAAACAACCTGAATATAGACAAATGCATTCATGGGTAAAAGTAGGCTTGTACTCTCCAGATCAGCGGTACTGGGTTCCATTAAAAGATTCACGTATGGTCCGCAGTACTGGAAAGAGGGGAGAGCAGCTGTCTACCAAAACCCGCATTCCAAACCAATCACGGAAACACTTCACCGCATCACTTTGTTCACAGCTAACACGAGAAACAGAGTCAACTAGCTTCTTACACAAGGCCGAATCCCACATCTCTCTCTAAGCCCCATACAAGTCTACGTTGCAGACTAGCTACCAACTAGACTATTCTAAAGTTAGTTATCTGAGACTATGTCCACCCTATATAGTACCGGTAAGAATTCATCCCTGGATGAAAATCCATGCAATCCATTCAATATCGCATGAGAGGGAGTGCCGTTGTGCTGGATATCAGCAAGGCTGTGATTTGTTGGTAGACACGAGGGCTAGTCTGCGTGCATTACAACTGTGATGATATTCAGCACAACAGCACAACCTCGAGTGTGATATTGCTTTTACAGGTATATACAGTAACAGTTTCTCAACTACCTTTCCTCATCAACGGGTTATGATTTGTTTGTTTATTCAAATCAGTTATTTTGCTCTGTCAATACATATGGAAATAAAGGTGAGTAGAATAAACCATGGAGGTTATGATTAGTCCTGTAAATCTCATAAGTTTCTTTTTATATTTCCATGTATTCTGCTTTTAAATATCAGCTGTTAACTTCCTGGTTCCGGAATCGAAATACCAAATGGAAAGCTAATGCTCTATGTAGTTTGTACAGTCCCTTGTTCCACACACTAAGTAGTGCCCTTGATTAGGGGGTACAGATGGATTTGGGATTCAGCCTTGTGTTAGAAGCTGGTTATCTTTGTAGCTCGCCTTATGCGCAAATAAAACAACACGGAGGCAACTTAGAAGAAATTATTAAGGAGACAAGATTTATTAAGATGACATTAAGTTATCAGATGTGTTTTCTTGCTGAAAGTGCTTCCGTACCTGGTTTTGACAGACAGCTGCAGATCGTACTGACCTACGTACTATGTACACCCGTGCTGAGAACCAACCGTTTACATAATTAATGGTTATTAGTACACTTATTAGAATACCGGTGATGTTGATAATGTGCCAGTGCTGTTAACTTCTATTATCACCACTTGTGGAATGGCTCTCAACCAATCAGATTACACGGTTGGAACTAGTGGTTTTTATTACAAGACAAACAATGACAAATATTACTCCAATTTCTCTGCTTTCAATCTTACAAGGTGTATTGACTGCTCTGAAATGCCCCTTAGCTGTGATGTGTGTTTGTGTTCTACTGTATATATGTTTGTATACCGCGATAGATTAGCGTCCCATCCAGGGTGTATTCGCACCTCAAGCTCGGTGTTCCTGGAATAGACTCAGGATCCAATATGACCCTGACAAATTACTGTTTTGCCTGCTTGAACAAACCTCCATTCACTCGGGATGAGATCGGTAATTAGCAGATGAGCTGAAAAACAACAAAAGGCTGCAGTGTTACTCTAGACTGTCCGGGAAACCTGTAGACGCACTTAGGTCTGTCTGGAGGCTGTTGTGCTCGTCTAGGCTGACACTTCTAGGACATTCCACACAGACCATGTAGGTCGACTGTTGTTTCTCGAGAAATGGTGGTCAATAGACGCATCAAAGGAGGATATGAAAGATGAGTTATTTATACAGTATGTGTGTTCAGTATGTATGCGTATGAATTAATGCACGTCAGACGTACTGTATGTCTCGCTGCTTTTTATACAGTAGGTAAAGAGAAGAATATATATTAGAACATTTTATGTTCTTACATTTCCTACATTCTCAATGGTACTTTCTTGATTTTTTTTCTTTTTTTTTTTTGGTTAATGGCATATTTAGGAAGCCAATCTGAGGATAATGATGATAAAGGAAATCCTGTCCATATACCATGTCTCTAAAATGGTTATGCTTTAGGTTTTAAAAGAAATAAAGACATAAAGGACATTACGAGCAAAGCTTAACTTTTTTTATTTTTTTGCTCTTTTAATATAGCATACCTCATCGTTTTTTTATAATCCACATTTTCACACCTTAGAGTTTCTGAATAAACTTGAATAGTCTATTGAAAGTGTTAGCGGTCCAGGTTATCTGAGGTCAACGAGACTCTCAAGAAATCCAGCTCCTTTTTTTCCCCCCTCCTGGACAGTGATCGCGATCAGTATACTGCGGTTTTACTGTGTTGTTACTGTGAGTCTCTTGTTGCATTCATGATTGTTAATATTCTGGCCACACTGAATGTCTCCGAGTCATTAATCATGTGTGTGAATGTCTAATCTGGCTGTTATTTGCAGCCGTCCCATTTTCCTGGCTGTGTGGAAGATGCATAAGTACAGATGACGGAGAATCCGGCTCTTTTGGTACCAGTGAGGCAATGGAAACCGCTCTGAGATGCTGCTCCAGCTCAGTACCGTACGCACTGAGCATTTTAACCGTGACTGCTCCGAGATCCAAGTAATACACTAGTTGTGAGGTTGGACATGTGTGTGTGTGTCTTCTTTTCTGTTGCTTGAATTAGTGTTAAATCAGAATAGAGAATTTTTAAGTGGATGGACACTCCGTTCCAATTTTTATATATATAAATATGGATTTTTTTAAAAATGTGATTAACACAATACTCTTAAACTTTGAAGGTGCAAAATAGTTTTTATTATGACACAAACAATAATTAAGACAAACAAATCGAAATTGCATAAAGGACTGTATTCAGTCCCAGTCATCAAGCCACCTTTTACGGCAATTACAGTTGCAAGTCTCTTGGGGTATGTCCCTATTAGCTTAGCACATCTAGCCACTGGGATTTTTGCCCATTCCTCAAGTCAAAACTGCTCCAGCTCCTTCACTTTAATTGGATTGCATTGGTGTACAGCAATCTCCAAGTCGTGCCACAGATTCTCAACTGGATTGATTCCAAGACATTTCTCTTCCTCTTTAAACCGCTCCACTTTGTAGCTTTAGTACCATGTTTAGGGTCATCGTCATCCTAGAAAATAAACCTCCATCCCAGCCTCAGATTGAAACAGCTTCTCTGCAATAATTGCCCTGTATCTTGTGCCATCCATTTCCCTTCAATCCTGACCAGTTTTTCGGACCCTGCCGATGAAAAGCATTACCACAGGATGATGATGATGATGATGATGATGCCACCCCCACACTTTATTCTGGGGATGGTGTTCTCTGGGTGATAGGAAATGCTGGGTTTGCACCACACATATTTTCCATGATGGCCAGAAAGTTTTGGATTTTACTCTCCTCTGACCAGAGAACCTTCTTCCATGTGCTTGGTGAGTCAGCAGCATGCTGTTTGGCAAATTTAAAACGTGTTTGTTTGTTTGTTTTTTCTCTTTACGCAATGGCTTTTTCTTCTGGCCACTCATCCGTAAAGCTCCACTCTGTGGCGAATGGCTTAAAGCGGTCCCATCTCGACAGTGAATTTTTGCAGCTCCTTTGGTGTTATCTTATTTTTTTATGCAGTAGTTTGCATCCCAGATTAATGCCTTTCTTTAGGCATTTGGTGGACGGCCTTAATTTTGGTTCCATTTAGGAGTGGTGTATTGCTGCTCCATGGGATGTTCAGAGTTTGGGATCTAAACTTCTCAACAACTTTGTCTCTGACCAGTTAAAAGAGCTTCTTGGTCTCCAAATTCCTCGTATAATATTGTTACAGGTGCCTTTCAGACAAGGTGTATTCATATCATGATATCATGTGACACCATGATGTGGACCATATTCAACAAATTATGGGACTCACTCACTCACTTATCGTCTATACCGCTTTATCCTGTATTTAGAGTCGCTGGGGGGCCTGGAGCCTATCCCAGGAGACTTAGGGCATGAGGCGGGGTACAACCTGGACAGGATGTCAATGCAGGGCACACACATACAGTATACACTCATTCACACACTACGGACAATTTGAGAACGGCAATTAGCCTAATCTGCATGCCTTTGAACTGTGGAAGGAAACCGGAGTACCCGGAGGAAACCCACCAAGCACGGGGAGAACATGCTCCATAAACACAGAGACGGGAATCAAACCTGGCCGGGAATCAAACCTGGACCTCATTAAAATAAATTTAACATAGCTATAATGCTTGTATGTGGATAATGTGCAATTCTTGTCTAAAATCAAGCTTTGTGCATTGTTAGAATTTTTGCCCATGATGTCGAATGCAGCTGTAGTTGTATTCAGGAAATGATCGCGCATCTTCACGTATCTTAGCAACAGGTGCCTCTGGTTCACTTTTATATGTGTGCTTGCCAAATGATGTGACATTTGAAGTGATGCGAAAATCTCTCTTTGTTAAAACCGGGCCTGAATTTGGACTCTGTGACCCAAATAAGCACTTAGGGAGGGATAAAGTTGTCTCACATGCTACTTCAATTCTCCCTGGAGCCAAATAACCTATTGAACCCGAAGACGAGTCCGTTTTCTGTAATAGCGTCTGCTCTGAAAATCTGTACATTATCTCTGGTTTATTTGTACACATATTGGGTTAGGAGATACTCCGGCTTATTGCCATTGTAAAGATAATGGCATATCAACCAGACATGTGTGTGGATGGTATAAATCAGCTTACTGTAGTTTTGATTTAGACTGAATAAATGTGCCATGTCATCAGGAAGCATAAAGCAATTTTTATATCTGCTATTAGTATTATCGGTTGCTATTTCACCGGCCTGCTCATAGCACAAATGTATATTTCTGCTGACGAGTCTTTATAAGCACATACCGTGCCCTTTTGGTAACTACGTTCTTAATAAATTCATTCGTTAGCCCACTGGACCAGTGAACTCTCCATTGTGCTCCTCGGTCTTGCTTTGGTTGCCTGGAAACCTCAGAGGTTAAAATGTAGTAGTTGATGTAATGTGCGCTGCTTGTCCAGGAAAAAAAACAAAAACGTTGCACACTCTAGCATTGATTCAGCGCGCATTGGCCATAGCATTGTGGTCAGAACCTTGTGTAATGACACAACGTTCATTTTTGGCTCCAGGTGCATTAAATTTTGGCTTAGATCTCGTATTGATGACTGGAGACTTGAACTACTCTGAAAAGTCTTCTCCAGTACATCTCAAAGGCTTTTATCAGAGACAAGGTCAGGACTCTCTAGTGGCCAATTCATGTGTGGAAAATATTCCTCATACTCGCAGAACCATTCTTTCACAATTTGAGAGTGATGAATCTTGGCGTTTTGATCCTGAGATGTGCCTGTGCAATCATTGGGGGAAAAAATCTATATGTGTGTGATAACCTGGACATTCAGTATATTCAGGTCGTCAGCTGACTTTATTTTATTGCCACATAACGTTGCTAAGTCTAGACCTAACCAACTGGAGCGACCCCAGGTCATAACACTAGTCTCCAGTGGCTTGTACAGTGGACACTATGCATGATGGGTACATCTCTACGTGTGCTTTCCTTCATACCCTGACGCCCCCATTGCTCTGGAATCGCGTTATTCTTTTTTCCTGGAGTTTTTCCCATTGGTCCAAAGTCCAATCTTGATGCTTCTGATAAGTCTCATCAACAAGTGGTTTTCTTTGCTCGATGCAGCCTGATATTACTTAAATACTTCAGAAACACAGTAACATCATATCCATGACCATGTGATAGGTCCTTAAAGAAATGTAAAGCTATCCACTGCATCAGTAAAGGTCAGTTAGAAACATATTAATTACTGCTCTTGTTGTTAGTCTTTTGGCTGATCCCTTTGAAGGGTCGGCACAGCGGACCAACCAACCTGCACACAACTTGGCACAGTTTATACACTATGCTGTATATTATTGCATTTTATCTGGGCTTGGGACCGGCACTGTATCCAGTAACTGGGGTTTGGCCATTGTATGGGAATTAAACACAGGATTTCCGCACGGTAGGCAAGAAACCTTCCATTGACGCACCAATGCCCAACCTATATTATTTACTGGCGTAATTATTCAAAAATGCATTTAATTATATGTTTATGTAGATCGAAACAGTGATTTTTTTTCGGCCAGGCAGCGTTAACACATTGAATTCCTACAACGAATACCATACTTTCAGCTGTGCTTTAAAATAAAATTCTTTGAGTCAAGGTAACGTCTTTAATTTCGCTTACTGTACATTGCAAGGTGACTGCATGTTGTCCTAACAGAAAAGGGAATATGACAGATTTACACTGTTAATATTTGTCACTCGCATGTTCAGGATTCTAAAGGTCTTTCATGCACATTAATTACACCAAAAAGAAAAGAAAAAACTGTTTTTATTGTACTGGTAGTGAGACCTCAGTGCATGTGTGTACTGCAGCAGAGGGTGGGATTCAGAGTGAGCAGTGTGCGCTATAATTACAGCATCGACGTGTTTCACACCACAGCAAAGCATGTTAAGTTTAAACATAGCCACCCGGCCAAAACAAATTGCTTTATGAAAGACAAGAATGCGTAGGGATTTTTTTCCCCATACTTTTTCTGGTTTGTTGAATTTGTCTCTTGAGACACTGCAAATTAAAAACTAATAGCCCGGACATGAAATCTGCTTGTCCCAGGCAGAGGGTAGTGATTTGTCCACAGTTGTATCCATAAGGACACTAGAGTGGAACATGAGGTATGGAGCTGAAACACACTGCTGGTTATATGTATAGCGAAGACAAGATGCAGTAAAATATACTTAGCTAGCTGACACCACACACACACACAAACACACTTAATGGCATAGTACTGGATTGGGTCCCATTTTGCCTTTAGAACTGATTTAATTCTTCATGGCATAGATTTAATAATGTGCTGGAAACATTTTTTTGAGGTTTTGGTCCATACTGACGTGATCGCATCATCAAGTGCATAGTCCCTGTAGATTTGTTGGTTGTACATCCATGATTCAGATCTCTCATTCCACCGCATCCCAGAGGTGCTCTACTGGATTGAGATCTGGTGACTGTGAAGGCCATGTGAGTACAGTGACCTCATTGTCAAGTTCACAAAACCAATCTGAGATGATTTTAGCTTTGTGACATGGCACCTTATCCTGTGGGCATAAAGGGATAGATATGGCAGATAGGCTGTGGCATTTAAACGATGCTCAATTGATACTAAGTTGCTCAACATGGCCCAACAAAAAAATCCCCCACACCATCAGCCTGAAGCATTGATACAAGGCAGGATGGATCCAAACTTCCATGTTGTACCACTACTCAGACGAGGCAACATTTTCCCAATCTTCTATTGTCTAATTTTGGTTAACAACTGCAAATCGTAGCCTCAGTTTCCTTTTCCTAGCTGACAGGAGTGGCACCCGGTGTGGTCTTCTGCTTCTGTAGCCCATCTGCTTCGAGAATCGACAGAGATGCTCTTCAGCATACCTCCATTGTAATGAGATATTCTTTGAGTTATTGTTACTTTTCTATCAGCTCGGACCAGTCTGGCCATTCCCCTCTGACCTCTGGCATCAACAAGAAACCTCCCACTCACTGGATAGTGTCTTTATTCCAGACCATTCTTTAGAAAAAAAAACGCAGCAGTTTCTGAAATACTCAGACCAGCCCACCTGACACACCCCAACAACCACCATCTCTTCCTCATTCTGATGCTCGGTTTGAATTTCCACAGATCGATTGACCACGTCTACATCCCTGAACGTATTGAGTTGCTGCCATGTGATTGGCTGATTAGATATCAGCGCTAACAAACTGTTGAACCCAATGAAGTAGCTGGTGAATGTACTGTACATAGACACTTATTAAAAGACTGATACTTACCCCCAAATGCTGATGCTCAGCCAGGGCACTGTTGGTGTTCTAATATTTGCTCTGGGACTACGTGACTAGACAAAACTGAGTCACACAAAATCTTCTCTATAAATAATTCCTCCCTCACAATAAATATATGCCTCAACCCACGTCCAGTCCTTCAGTAATATCAGACCTGTTGTGTGTACTTGATTGTGACACTGTGGACTTATTGGAATATATAAATATAAAAAGCAAACTTCAACTACTGTATAACGTTATTGACACAGAACATCTTAGACAATCCGTAGTGATTTTTTTGTTTCCAGATAACTTCAGCATTACATGTAGTGTGGTTGGTTAACATGATTGTGTTACACTACCGATGCCATAGATTTGGGATCTACAATGAAACTACTATGATTAGGATAAAATGCCTACTGAAGGTCAGCAAGTAGACAAATAAACAAACGTGTAGCAAGATCAGTGACTTTATGGAGCATGTGTTTATGGCTGGCGGCACGGTGGCTTAGTGCAGGGGTCTCCAAATCCAGTCCTGGAGGGCTAGTGGCCAGCACAGTTTGTAATTCACCAACACCTAAACACACCCACTGAACCTACAGTAGTAATTAACAGATTAGATAAATCAGCTGAGTTTGAGAAGAAGAATCACCAAACAGTGTTGGACACTGGCCCTCCAGGACTGCATTTGGAGACCCCTGGCTTAGTGGTTAGCACGGTCGCCTTGCACCTCCAGGTCTGTGCGCGTGGAGTTTGCATGTTCTCCACATGCTTGGTGGGTTTCTTCCGGGTGCTCCGGTTTCCTCCCACAGTCCTAAGACATGCAGATTTCGCTGGCTCCCAATATGCCAGTAGTGTGTGAATGTGGTTGAGTGTGAGCCCTGTAATGGATTGGCACCCTGTCCAAGGTGTACCCTGCCTCTTTCCCTAAGTCTCCTGGGATAGGCTCCAGTCCCACACTGATAAATATCCCAGTATTTATACCTGTATTAGCTATGTTAGCCATGTAGGTTCTATCCGGAATTAAAGAAGTGAGAATTGGGATGGAGTGTATAAATTTGCACCCTTTTCGTTTTTCATCCAATGCTGTTATATCTGTGCGAGTACCCTTTTACTCATTTCACTTTGTCATTATGTTTCTTTTTTGATTCACTGCTTTATTTATTACATTTTTTTTCCTCAAAATTTTGATTATCCTAGGGCTTTTTTTTTCTCTCTCACCGCAAAGCATGATTAATAAAGCACTGTTAAAGAAGAAAGGAAGTTATTTTACGCCGCTGATTAGATCTGTGCACACGAGCAAGTGTTTGTGTGTTCATCCTGTTTGATTAATTGGCTCACTATTAGCTTGATGGGGATAGACTGAGCAGGCACACGGCGATGTTATGGCTATGCACTGGCGCTAACTGTTTTCGTACTGATTAACAGCTGGTCGCTTAAGATCACCTGTTCTGAGGATTAATTAGCATTGTTCTTTAATTTTAACATCGATGGTGACAGATCTCGGAAAGGTCATGCAGTCTTAGCGGTTATACCCATGTGTGCGTTAGTGTGTATATACTATGTGTGTCTGTGTGAGATCTTTAATCCCAAGGTTAATGTGGATCTGACTTCAGCGTGACTTCCTTGTAATAGTGCAGCACCTGCACCACTTTATAACCTTAACTCTTTTCAACCCTCTGCCCCCTGCCATCCACACCACCTGTCTCTCTCTCTCTCTCTCTCTGCTTTCACACACACATTCATCTGTCCCATATTTTCACACTCATGGCCCTGCGCTCCCAGACACAACCTGTCCAACACAAAACAACCTTCTGCTCTCGGCATGTCTTACATCATCTCCCTTTCTCTCACTCTTACTTACTCTCTCACTCTTCACCCCCTCTGTATTTCTTCCATTGCACCAGAATAGTTTCTGACCATGGGTCAAAAACAGGTTAAAGACACAGTGATTTATTCCTGTCTGTTTCCTACCCTTACCTCAGCTTTGCATTTGATCCTTTATGCATTAGCCTCACTGACATGCTCTTTGAGATTTCTTTGAGTTCTGACATCCAACACGTTGTTGACATCGGCTCTGTCTCAGCCTCGAAGTGTCCAGCTTTACCGAGCCTGTTCCCAAGGACAGACTACAGGCACGCACAAAAGCTAATCGATTAGCTGTCTCTGATTGATGTGCTGATAAGCCGAGTGTCATGGATGGACTGGAAAAGGCTGTGGGTGTGGGCCAGATGAGGTTTGACTCTGCAGCAGTCATCTTCCGATTGGAGAGGCAGTTGAACTCACAGGAACGTTGGACCGTATTATTCATATTAGCTTTGGATTAGTTATGGAATAATTCACTGTGATTCCTGAATAATATGTTAAAACAATGGTATGTGAGGGTGTGACATGCATGGGTATCACATGGGTATGCGTGTGCCAACACTGATAAAACACATATGGTTGACAAATTAAAGAAAAATGAAACTGTTGCTTCCTTGAAAGCTTTTCATTCGAATGTTTTTCTGTGGCTAAGATCCTCGTCATTGTACGGTGCTTAAAGTCTTCTGTAAATTTCAAATCGGTTTTATGACCTCATTCACGAGAAATTTCATCACAAGTCCCGTTTTGAGTTGAACACTCCAAATACAATAAAGGTGAATGCTACATGTTCACATATCGATACTCTTTCAGCCTTTTTAAATGTAAATTATAAAACTATAGATGTATTATGTATGCGAAATTAAAATTAGTTTTTGCCGTGGACCCATTTGAGTTCTTTTGTATGTTCTTACTGTACAGCTGTCTGTCTGCATTACAAACAGGAAGTAATTAATTAGCTCATTATTCACTATTCATCATTAACTAACCGAAAGGCCATCAATTGAAACGCAACTGCAGACCTTGTAGGTAAGATTTTTATTCTCTGCTGCTTTATCCTTTTATTCTCAATGGTAATGTTCCCCAATTTTCCTTAATAGTAATGTTCTCCATTTCTCCCAGCCTATTTGCACTCTGTTCAACCCAATGCTTAAGACAGAGACACAAGACTCTCAGTGTGCATCAGCCATGAAAAAAATTTAAAAAGCCTTGTTCAGATTGCTGAGTGCATGGCTGCGGGTCTACCTCACCTACCTACATGCTGTCAGAGGGGGAAAAAACTGAATGGCTTTTCATCTTTCCTGCTTTCCTTTACCTTTCTCTTGGAGCTAGAGAGAGCAAGCAAAGAGAAGCAGAGCAGTTTCCATGGCTGTATGTTAATAGCCTCTGTTCATTGTGAAGCATTTTAAAATATTAACTCTTTTAATGAAACCAGTTTACTTTGCTGTTGTAGTTTCAGGTGGTACTATAACTTGGTCAAATGGAATGCAAATAACATTCGGCCATGAAAAAGGCCACTTATTGGAATGGAAAAGACATGGCATGCAAACAAAGTAATTTTTGTCTTGATTTGTGAACTGTTGAACAATAGTTTACGCAGCGATGCGGTGGGGAGGGTGTTGTGGTGTGTGGGGATTGGGTGGGCAAGGTGTTGGATTGTGTATGAATGTGTTGAGGAAGATGGGTGTGTGGAGTGTTTGGAGATGAAGTAATGAGGGTGTTTGGGTGTGTGGCAAGAGGGTAGGGAGGCTGTTGAAAGGTGTAGGATTCGGTAGGGAGGCTGTTGAAAGGTGTAGGATTGAGTGGGGAGGCTGTTGGAGTTTGGGAGAATGGGCTGGGGGTGTTGGAGTGTGTAAAGTTGGGGAAGATATTGAAGAGTGTAGGTAAGGGCATGAAGTGTTAGGATGGGAGTGTGGGTATGGGGTGGGGAGGGTGATGAATTGTATAGAGATGGGTTGGGGGGGGGGGGGGGGGGTTCCGGTGTGCCGGG
>JAQQZT010000038.1:7954007-7965202 GCA_030068275.1 Clarias platycephalus | reverse complement strand
TGTAGAATGTAGAAAATAAATCACTAAACACAAACAAAGAAATTTGCAAGTGACCCCAAACTTTTGAACGGTAGTGTATATACTGTAATGTTGCATAGTTTCAACAAAACGTTACTGGATCTAGGCAAGATTTCAGACCAGCTTTTATATTATATTTTTTTAATTTTCTGTATTTATAACTTTTTTCATGCCTGTCTCAGACTAGAAATAGCACCGGGACCCCATGGGACCCAACAAAAGCCATGTGAGCTGGTGTTTTTTTTTTTTTTTTTACTTTTATACAGACCAGAACATGCTGTCAGGCATGACGCCTGTGGAACCAAATGTTCATTAATATAGGAGTGTATTGTGTCCTCATTCAATATTATGCAATTACTATATTCATTCATTCATTCATTCATTCATTCATTCATCCATCTTGAGCAACTGCTCTAACCTGGTCAAAGTTGCTGAGGTTTAAATGAATAGTTTGTTAATAAGACACACAAACAGTAAATTTAAAGTCTTACGTACTGTTACAATTTTTTGGGGGGTCCAATGCTACAGTATTTTCACAGCAGTGCTCTATTGGTGGGTACAGTGAATTGCAAACACCCTCTTCTGGACAAATGACTAAAAGTAGCATATGTTTTCCAAAAATTTATAAAATTTATAATTTATAATAAAGTCAGTGTTTAGTTGTTGTTTTTCTGTATGTTTTTTGCCACTAAGGAGAAATACAGTATATAACCCTGAGCCATCATCCATCATGGATAAAAGGACCAGAGCAATGGGATGAATGCCCAAGGACCTCTCACTGCAAGGAGAGATCTCCGAAATAGTCTACTGAGAATTTAAGCATTATACAGATAGACAGATGGCTCCAATTTTCCAATCGAAGACAGGAATAACCTGAAATAAATGAAGACATATTGTCTGTCCCTGGAGCCCTGAGCCCATACGGTGCCTTTCTGAACACCACAGGGCCCTGGAATCTAACGTGAAAATATAATATACATTTCCTGGAATTTGAGCAAATTCAATAAATAATAGAACAATTCCAAACCACTTCGAACGTCCTTAAGTGAGGCTAGATCAGCATTTGTCTTCCTCTCAAGCACTTCCTAACGTGTAAACAGCACATCCGACATCGTTGCACTGTACTGTTTTAGTACACTTGTGAAATGCTTTGAGATGTTCCATCTTTCTGTGTTTCTGTTCCAAAATTCGATATGAGAATTTATTTATTTATATATATAGTCAAACCGGACTTGTAATGAAATTTATCATGAATGAAGGCGTAAAAGCGTTAGACATTTCCAGAAGACTTCAAGCACAGTGATGAAGGTGATGAAGCTCTTAGCCGCTGTAAAACATATAAACAGAGCAAACGTTTTGAAGAAGGCCAAGGTGAATGTTACACACTAACATTCACCAACACCATTCCTCATTAGAGGAACTTGCCTGCATAGTCCTGACCTCGCTCCAAACAATTTCTACATATTTGGGGCATTAGAGGAGTTCCTGGGAGGCCAGTGTTTCAGATGTGAAACAGGCAGTCCGATCAAGGCTCCTGAGAACTAAGAAAACTTTCTATCATGATGGGATCCAAGCACTATTGAAGCGCTGGGATAAGTGCATCAGTGAAATAAAGGGAGTTTTTACTGTGATCTGTTATTCTGCACTTGTATGTATCATGACTGTTATACCATTATAACAATTTCAAGTGCCCTTGGGGCATTAACTCCTGTTCATATGTCTCTGATTCCTTTCTGCCAGCTGTGTTAAGACAACAAACCTAAACGAATAATTTTTGGGTAGAAGTACATTTTCAGGATCATGTGATAATAATCATTCAAATACATTTAACATTGACTTGAAATTGAATCCAGACAGCATGAATGTCAAACCTGTGCATTAAGTTCAATTCAATTCAGATTTATTTATACAGCATAGTGCTTTTAACAACGGTTATTGTCGCAATGCAGCTTTGCAGAATGAAAAAAAGTGTACGGGAATATGTATAAATCATAATTATCAGATTATCAGAGAGTGAAATAAAAAAACTCCCTTAGATGGCAATAGGAAGAAACCTTGGTAAGAACCAGACTCAACAGGGAACCCATCCTCATTAGCAGGGATTGATTTGCAGTCATGCTGGAAGTTCAGTATAACCTGAGCGGTGTGTAACTTAATGAGGAGTCCACTTTCATTATTGGAGGCTCAGGTACAAAACTGTAAGTTGAGGACCTTACTGTAAAATACTGTACGTCTGTGATGTGAAAGCGAAATGTGCAGCTCGCCTCAGCATGCAAATCTCATCTGGACTTCTGTAGAGCATCATCCTCATCCTTGTTACCCGAGGCACTAACGCAATAGAATCATCTGTAATTGATCTAATTGATTCTTCACTGCCCAATTATGTTCCTGTCATTTCTAATGCATCAGCGATAAAGACCCCAGAGAAAAAGAGAGAGAGAGAGAGAGAGAGAATATAATTCTGCATGACAAAGATAGTAGTCAGGTTGTGATCCGTGCAGCATGTAACTCAGCAGTAGTTCTGTGCCATGACTCGCAGACGCAGCATTAAGGCTTATGTCAGAAGTGCTTCCGATAAACAGCAAGAATAGTCGAACAGTAGGAGCTTTGTAGGTATGTGTAAGCTGTCCGTCAAACTAGGAGGAAAAAGTATCATGCGAAATGTGAGTATCGTCCAGCATGACATTACTGGCAGACATGGGCTGCATAATTATATGTTTCTTCTTAGGATTTTGATTTCTGAGCAAACACTCCCTTTATCATTAGCTACAATACTGCAATACTGCAATACAGTACCATAATTATTCAAACAGCATTCAATTCCTGTTCTATGTTATTGAAGAAGAGTTTGCCAAGTGGCACAGGGCACTAATGGGCGCGTTGTAAACGGGCTGTTTGTATGATGTGAGATGCTGGTCATGTTTGTACAGTGAGTCTGTGCTCCTCTGAGCGAGTGATCTAAAAACAGAGCTGCCTCAGCTGTGTGTACTAATGCATCCAACTCCAGTCATCTCTGTACAACCAGACAGATGGCTGCTGATGGAGTAGAAAAGAGTGTATGTCTGCAGGGTTTTTTTTTTTCCCAACCAAATGGGATATGTGATGATGGGAATACATGACAAGATGGTTGGCTTTTGGCTGGTCCTAATATATATATTTGTGTAAATAAAAGGCAGGTGACTACCCTTATATTTCAACTCTTGTTTCTAATAGCATAAAAAGGATGATATTAGCATTTTGTCCAATCTCTTAATTCAGTAATGGAGCCTGCTGTGAAGTAGTGCACTGGGTCTAAAAGTACTACCTGAGCATTTTTTTCATTGTATTCACTTCACCCCTAACTCAGCTTTTATCCTGATTGGCTCATCAGCACAAGAGCGGGACTTTTTTTTTCCGACTTGACAGAAACCTGGGTTACTTCTGTACAGTAATGGTGCTGGATTGTGATCTAAATGCCGTCCTCTTTCTTTGCCAGTGATTACATCATTGAGGAGAAAGATGCCATGCTACAGAAGAAAGAGAATGAAGGCTTTGGATTTGTCCTACGGGGAGCGAAAGGTAAGCATGACCTGGATCTACACTCGTTAACCCGTCCTCAGCTTGTTTCTGAGCTGAGTGACGCCTTCATTCATTGGCTCTAGAGTTGTAATATGGCAAAAATACAACCACATTTAGAGCACAGTGAAATAAAACTGCTTATCAATCAAGGCTTTCTTGTTTGATTGACATCATGTGTGGTCATATCTCGAAAATGGTCTATATTCTGAGTCTTACAGGGACATGTTGCTGTAGGTTACGTACAGTATATGTATGTGATGTCCTGTGAAAATTCTGCCCACTAAATACGTGTATGCGACAGTTAATTCAGACCGAGTGATTTGATTGGACGAGAGGCACTCCATGAGTGGTGATATAGTGCATAACAGCACTGGGATGTTTAACTGGTTAAATAAACAAACAAGTAATAAAAATATGTCGATAATAAATAGTGCTCGTGGAATTGTAGTATAAAAGCAATATCACACAAGAGGAAGTGCTGTTGAACTTTAGTTGCATCACAGCTGTGCTGATATTCAGTTAAACAGCACTTCCTCTCATGTGATATTGCTTCATTATACATACAGATGTGGTCGCATTTCGTCTCGCGG
This sequence comes from Clarias platycephalus, assembly GCA_030068275.1. Classification (NCBI taxonomy): domain Eukaryota; kingdom Metazoa; phylum Chordata; class Actinopteri; order Siluriformes; family Clariidae; genus Clarias; species Clarias platycephalus. Next base: position 7,961,036 of record JAQQZT010000038.1, on the reverse strand, counting down.
AGTGCCACTAAATCCCGCAAGCACCATTTTAGAATTGAAATAAATGTGTTGTGCTTCACAGAATATCAGCCAGATGGCGCATGGAAGGACTTCACAAGTCTTGCTTTAAAATTCATAATAAAAGGTTTGTCATATAGTTTTTGTAATGTCTTAACAGGGACAAAACAATGTAAGACATGGCAATGTCTCGGTTTAAATTGTCTTAAAATTAATTAAAAAAACTATGCGAATGTCGTGATTCGTGAGTATGTCAAAAACAACATATCTGCGTTAAAACGTTAAAATGTGTCGAAGTTGAGCACCACTGGAAGACATGAATGAAGAAACAAAAAAAAAATCTATATTTTCAAGTATATATTCTTATATGTACATAAGAATCTTTCCCTGAGAAAATGACGAATCCGTCACAGCTCTGAAAAGAACATAAGAGACCACTTCTGAAATGTCATCAAGAGGAAGATGGAGGGTCACAAACCATCACGCAAATCTGAGCTGTTTGCATTTTGCAAAAAGAGTGGTATAAAGTTACCCAACATCAATGTGAAAAACTGGTGGAGAGCCAAAATGTGTGAAAGCTGTAATTACAAATCAGGGTTTTTTCCACCAAATACTGATTTCTTAATGTTAGGCAAAGCATTAACACAATTTGTTCATAAATTATTTGTATTTTGTTTTATTTGAGTTATTAAAGCTTTGCAATTACTGCATGATATTGGGTTATTTTGTTGTGTTGTGATGATGTCATTTCCCTTAAATATACACTCTAAATAACAATGGTTATATTTTGAATGTAGGAGAAATATTGTCAATAGTTCACAAAAAATTTAACAAAACTGTTCATCTCACCGATACATGCACCTGTAAGAAAAAGTAAATTTCCCATATATGACCCCATAGATGTCTGTGATTGACTAAAGTCACTGTGGTTGGCAGGAAAGAGAGAATATGCAACCTGACGATGAATTCCTGACAATAGGACAAAGCTTTTTTTCTGTTGCACCATTTAGAAATATGCATGTGTTTTCACCTTACATTAAAGTTCACTTAAAAATGCCCTCTAACTGTAAAGCTCCTGATATACAGTATATAGAAGTAACTAGAGTTCAGGCTTGTGAGGTCTATAAATAATTGCACCGTGAGTTTTTGTTGTTTTGACTTTCTACTCCAGCACAATCAATCTGCTGGAATATTAAACTGAATTACAGAAATATGTCAGCATTGAAGCTGAATATACAGTACTGTGCAAAATATTTTTCTTTCAAAAAGCCAGACTTTCTTGTATTTTTTATTCTTGAGGAATAGTTCTTCAAGCTTCCTGAAGCTTGTCTAGTCCTTGTAACTGAACAGTTTCAGAGGAATTCGTTTTGTTTGTTAAGCCACTTAGTGACCTATGAATCATTCAAGCAAAAAAAAAGGTGCAGATGATGACAGATGATCAGGCCGGTGACTAGTATACTGGTTGTGTATACAGTATGCAGAATGCTGAGTGGCTGAATCAGATGAGAAGGGAAACGAGGTTGCTGCTGAAGTCGTTACATAAACAACCAATTTATAAATTGTATCTGTAGGCACTTTGGAGGCTATTACAGTAAAACATGTGTTCCCTATTTCTTTAATTTAATCTACATGATTGTATCTTATTTAATAGAAAGAAATGAGTGGCGACTCATAAACTCAAAACTACATGAGTATATGACTCACATGATTCAGCTGGTAATGTGTTGCTCCAAATATAGTTACAGTCGCTTGATTACAAGAAATACTACATTTACACAGAAAAGCAACAGAATTTTTTATACTTTCACACAAGGTGACATTTAGATAGGAAGTCTGCGAGACTCCCGAGACCTGATTGCCACAAGAGTAGGAGAGAGGGATAACTGATATCCCTCATACAAGACAGCACTGCACAGGAGCACACGAGTGACTTGTTTTATTTTTTTAGCCAGGAAAGAAAGACAGAATGACATTTCCAACATATGAAACGACATGAATTTTATTCAATTTTATTCATGTTTCATTCTTTATCCATAGCATTCTCACATACAGTATATCTCACGTAAACAATTTCCACTTTTTGTACTTTTTTGTATATATACAGTATATATAAAACACTATAGCATTATAATGTTGTGTAATGCGTTATATAGGGTATACCTAATGGTAACTTTATTAGGGGCAAGTTAAGCTGTATAAGACAGATATTTGATATAAATAATATACAGTGGCTGGGTTAGCCCTTCTCGAGGACCTGATAAATCGAGCACTGGGGAGAGAATGCACCTTACACCTTTCACCTTTCTGAGTCTCTAGTTGAGAGATGATAAATGCCTCATGAGTTGATATAAAACACATTTCGGTAAGCCTGTGCAACGACTTAGTTGCAAGTCTTTAGAGAAGAAAGCGCTGTAATTGTGTTACATACTGTAGAGAGCTCTCCACTGTGGGGTTTCTGGATACAGGTACTTTTCTGCTTTTAACTACACTTCTCTTAAAAGAATATCGGTGTCAAGCCATTTTTATCAGTGTGAGCCAGAAATACTAATATGCAAATGTGTGAAATGACAGGTGGAGGAAAGAAACTGGCTTATTTGAGGTCAGCTGCATGAGGAATACTGTTTCACATTGCTTTTTTCTTAAAGGCTTTGTAACCCTCTGTTCTTTTTAATCTTTTTAGATCATCACATGATGTTTTTTTTTTTTTTTAAACCTAATATTATTCATCATTTTGTCAGCTTCTATTTACGTAATTGATTTCTTGATTCAACACCTCTTTCAGCAATCAGGCCTGTTTGCGTCCATTAAATTAAATTAAATAAAATTTTATTTGTATAGCGCTTTTAACAATGGTCACTTTATGGAAGTGTGTATGAGTGGGAATAAATGTGTTTAGATAATAATGAGATTGTCCCTGTACTATTGTCAAGTGAAATTTAACTCAGATTCCCAGAAAATGTAGATAATCACAGTTTATTCATGTTTTTTTTTTTTTCATATTAGTTTTCATATAGGGCCAGGTATAGTAAGTTTGGACATCTTTTTTTTTCCCTTTGCATTTTTTTATTCACTTGGGTTATCTTTGTATAATATCTGAATCATTTAAGTGTGACAAATATACAAAAAATGCGTTTTTCTGTATAAGCATCAGATTCCTGTTCTTGGCTGACAGGACAATCAAGACTATCGAAGGTCAAAGTCCCAGGGGCTCGGCGGCTCCAGAAATACTGAAATCAGCCTTTTCTAATCATGTACACACTAAAACATTGCTAATCTTGTCCCATATGTACATCGTTTTAGCTGCTACCATGTGATTGGCTGAACAGTCAGGTATAAAGATGTGGACGCTGAGTCTAGATTATTCAGTGCTAGGGTATTCCACGAAGAAATGGATAGTCAGGTTGTGTTGCTGTATATGGTTTCTAGTTTATGCAATGAGCCTTCTGAAGAGGAGTCCGGATATAACAGAGACTGAACCTGAGAGGGTAGAACAATCCACTAATGCAGACTTTTGTCTCACGAACATGTACAAATGTTAAAGAAGAACATGCCAGGTGTCCTGAAGACCTCCTGCCGAGACCCCTGTGAGGCACTGCAATAGTCATACCTCTTGATATATAACCACCAACATGGGCTGAGAGTGTGTGTGTGTGTGTGTGTGTACATGTGCCCTTTCTTTGTGGTGGAATCATCATGGGTAGGTGCTATGAGTTCCCAAAGCCATCTGTTACACATGGTGTCATGTTTTCCATTTTCTCTCCATCTCCCTCTCTCTTTTTCTAACTGTTGTCTCAGACTGTCCCATCTTACTTATCCTGGTTGTAACGAACCTCAACAACACCCCAAACATCAGGACCATTGCTATAGCAACACGATGAAGACGTTTGTGCGTATGCTAGATTCTCACAGGCTGCTGCGACTGAACTAGCATTTACATTGTGTGTTTGTGTTTGTTTGTGTGTGTAGCGGAGACACCCATTGAAGAGTTTACCCCCACGCCTGCCTTCCCTGCACTGCAATATCTGGAGTCGGTTGACGTGGAGGGTGTGGCCTGGAGGGCGGGGCTAAGGACAGGTGACTTCCTCATCGAGGTAAACGTTGATTATAATTTGATAACGTTTTTCATACAAAGGAACCATGGATGAGGGGTCGCTTGAGACATTCGTCTGGGTATTGCAGGTGAACGGAGTGAACGTAGTGAAGGTGGGCCATAAGCAGGTGGTTTCCCTTATCCGGCAAGGTGGAAGTAATCTGCTGATGAAGGTGGTCTCGGTGACACGCAAACCAGAAACGGAGGACGTGGTCAGGAAAAAAGGTGAGACTCGCTGCTGTGTGCTGTTTAGGACAAGTATCAGGCATTTCTAAATTCCAGTTTGCTTGTTGCTATGGTTTCCATGACAGCACTCAGCTAATCTAGTGGATATCTTCAGATACATGAGGATAGATGTACTGTATGCAGAAACATACAATATATATTCCCACACAGTCTAATGACATACAGATATATCGTGTATGCAAAAATGTCGAGACTACATTACAAATTGCCATTTTTAGTATTCCCTATAGTGTGTGCCCAGTGATAGACTGGCGCCCAGTCCATAACGGCTGAAGAAGTAATTTCCCTTTTAAGTTCTACGTACAGTATACTGCATGTGTACAAATGTTGCTTTAGGCTACATTTACATTACAAGCCACATGGACGTGTACTGTACGTACTCTGAAATGGCATGCATCGGCACATCAGTACGTCTTTGCTCACGTTATCTAGTGTAAGACACATCATATCTGTGTGGCTATTCATTGATTTCAACCAATCAACTCTATGTTAGCAAAAAATATGCTTGGGATTCTGCTCTGGAGGACGCCAAGCAGTTAGGCAGCTGTATTTGTTGTTGAGGTCCAGAAGAAGAAGGAAGAAAGCCTAGTTGTTTTAGCAGCTGTTGATCACATTGCTGTGAAATCCCCACGCTGCCGGTGCTGACGCACATCAGCAAGCACTCTTTGCATGCATACATGACCACATATCGGATATATATCTGATCTAGGATGACATACGAAAGTGAGATTACGATTACTTTTTAGAAAAACCGGAAGTGTGGTTCTGAGAATAAGGCCAATGGTTCTGTGTTTGTGGTACACACACAGACAACACCCCATTGTGCATACCCAGCAATTTTGAACCAACCATCTGCATGGCACAAAGTTTTGCATAGGTTTTTAGCATTGCAGTGGTAAAGAGATATAACAAATGCATGCATGCTGTTTTGGTAAAACTGACATTTGAAATATTAATCAAAAAAAAAAAAAAAAAAGAAATCACACACCAGCATAATGACTTACATGCTGTCCAGCAGCTCCATTTAGGGCAGCAGGGGCGTAGCACAAAACTCTGGGCACTAAACATAGACGGTCTTATTGGGGCCCCTTTCTTTCTTGATCCATATGACGCCACTGAGGGCAGTAAAATTATTTTCACGCAGGACTTACACACAGAAAATGACAATATTTGCATTATATGATAATAATTATAGTTATTATTATTATTATTCTTATTATTAGTTAATGAATAAATACAATGAAATAATGAATTATTCATTATTAATGATTAATAATGTTTAATTAATAATTTAAAATGAATAAACTATTAATAATAGTTATTAATAGTAGTAGTAGTAAGAACAGAGAAAGTACAGTAAAAAAGAATCACTATTCATTTTAAAAAAGAAGAGAAGAAAAGAAAAAGAAAAAAAGATTCTGAATATAAACTGTAATTGTGCTGCATGCCTGATTGTGAATCTCTCTCTCTCTCTCTCTCTCTCTCTTGCACGTGCGATTCTCTTTAATCAAGTTTGTTAGCCTCTGAGTGTTCCTATGAATATAAAAGTGCTACATGATTAAACTCCGTGCAAATATTTTATTGTCACTGTAAATATGCACACACATTTCCCTCTTTAGATAATACTATGTCACTCCCCAGACTCAATCCTTTAATGCTTCAGCCGGTGTGTAACTTTGCTGGAGATTGTAAATGCATTTGAATGTCAATTTATTTTATTAGATTGTTGATTTGTTTAGCCTATAATGATTGTTCCAATTATCCCTTCTTTTGCATTTGATTGATGCGTCACGCAGCTGTAAGTGTGTGTTAATTTGAACCAAATTAGGCAAATATTATTTCTCTTCACTTGGAGAGAAAAAAGTGGCGAAGCATTGTTCCGGTGCACTCCGGCTGCAATACACCTGTACATTCAGGAAATGCATGTAGGAACAATGTAGCGATTTGATATTAAACATAAAAGATTTTGCTTGCGACAGGCAATCGGTTTGAATATGAAAGCGTGAGAAGTTGGTAGTGTGGCGAGAGAGTGTGTGAAGATACAATTCCAAACCATGTTGCGCCAGCCAACTGCATCTTGTCTAACTGCTCGCTCACGCACCATTGGTGGGAGCATAACACACTCGGAGGGCAGCGCTACCCGCTCCTCCCTCTTTCGTGAGCTTACACATGCCCATGATTGGCGTCATTAAGTCGTGATTGATGTGAGAGCACTAAGTGCCTCCCATCCCACCCTTGCTAAGAGAGCTCAGCCAATCAGCTCTCTCTAGGCCCCCGGCTGCAAGAGGCTACAGCATAACCGGGGAATTGAACTAGCGATCTCCGAATGATAGGGCAAGTACTTCAAAACTGCGCCACTCGGGGGCATAATTAGCGTAAACTTACCCGCCTGCATGTAAAAACTCACTGAGATTTTATGTGTAGTGTCCAATTATCTTCAAATGTTTTTGTCTGCCAAAGTTTCAAGTGCACATTGTGCTTAATCATTACTTGCTTCACACAGATCCTTTCACAGCCACATTTGTTTGAGTATGGTGACAGAGTTGAATGGAGGTTGCATCAATTCCTCTTCTGAGCATGATTGCGTACTAGTGATGCGCGGGTCCCGCCTTTATGAAGTTATTTGGCCCGCCCCAGCCCGCCCCGCACCACTGTATCTATTTTTACAACCCGCCCCGCCCCGCACCCGCGAACAT
>JAQQZT010000038.1:7934914-7948892 GCA_030068275.1 Clarias platycephalus | reverse complement strand
GACGATTCCGCAGCGCAAGAGAGAGAAAAACCGTTGGCTCAGTTGTGATGACGTGACGCTCGGCGTCAAAACAAGAATCGCATGCGTGAAACATGATACTCGGTGCTCGTAAACCAAGACAATGCTCGTTTATCAAGTCAAAATTTATTGAAAATCTTTGCTCGTCTTGCGGAACACTCGTAAACCGCGTTACTCGTAATCCGAGGTTCCACTGTATATATATAGATATATATAGATATATATATATGTGGGATGTATATGCACATCTGAATACAGAGGTGTTAATTAAAACAACATAAACATGTTATATAACTCAATTTAAGTTTTATAATTACTTACTGGCCTTTGTCATTGCTTGTGTCTCACACAACCACACACAGTGATTCTCGCAATTTAGCTGCATCAACCCAGGCCTTGCTCCTGCCAGAGTTGCCATGGTTACTACAATGAACGTTTGAATTAAGCATTGCATCAAGCCTTCGTATCTCCCTCTCTCTCCCTCTCTCTCCCTCTCTCGTTAACTCTTACTTCTACTTTCCTCTTTCTTTCTCTCTCTCTCTCTCTCTCTCTCTCTCCGTTTGGTGAGGTTTCTGTTATAGCGAAGAAGGAGTGGAGAAACCAAGCCATATTTTCTTCTGGAACTTTGTATTAATTTTCTTGTGGTTCTCTGCATCTTCTCTAGCTTTGCCTTATTAGGGCTGTGTCTAGAGCGCAGTGTTGGCAGTGTTACCTCAGCATGAGCGTTGAGCTAAAGGCAAATTCAGCTTACAGAGGCAATGGGAGCATCCAGAGGAAAGAAGGAACGAGAGAAGAGGAGTGACGAACAGAGAAAATGAAGGGATGTAAAAAGAGAAGCGTGTCTATGTGCGGTTGGAATGTGGACGCGAGAGAGCTAGGGAATGGTATGGTTAGCTGGCAGACTTACACGAGGGGCCTAGCTGAGTGACCTGTGCTGTGTCGTGTGTTTGTGTGTGTATGGGAGTGAGAGAAAGAGCAAAAGACATGAAGAAGTTTGCGTCAGACCGCAGTGTGAATAACGTGGCACGGCCGCAGAAGGTGTCAGGTCTTGCCGAGCCAAGCGAGATGAAGGTGCACAAGAAGCGTTGGCAGTTTCAGGTAGGAAACAGGTGGGTGGCAATGCGCCACTACTCCTCATCCTCTCCCTGCCTTTCATCCACAGCACCACCACCACCCAAGAGAGCACCCAGTACCACGCTCACACCAAGGTCCAAGAGCATGACTGCTGAGCTTGAGGAGCTGGGTAAGACACACACACGCATACACACACATTTGCAGACATACGCACAACTAAACATACATACTGTAGATGTGCACTTACTTGTTCCCATTTGTAGACTTTGTTTTCTCAAATCTCTCACTGTATCCATCTTTCTTGCCTTGATTTCTGTCTTTCTCATCCTGTTTTCTACTGTCTGTTGTTTGCATGCTACACTGTGTCATCTTTCTCCCCCTGCCATTTGGGCTGTTCAAAACATCAGCTGTTTCTTCCACTCAATCTGTCCTCCTATTCTAACGTACACATAAAGACACACACGTTGACACACTTTGGCAAAAAATAATGAAAACATAAGAAAATGTATGAATGTGGCAGTAATTAGGCGCCATGCTGTTGTACAGTATATGTGATTGATCAATTGTGTTAAAAAATTACCTCAAGGAGAACAGTCTTCATAAATGTAAGGGACCAAAATGGCAGAATTCTTGGCTATATCGCTGAAGATGGTGTTGCCAAGGTCCAAGTGGAGTTACAGATTTAACTTTTAACCATGACTCCTCCACTTCAGGAAGCTTTTCCGGGTTTGATATACTGTACACTGCCCTTCTTATTGTGCACGCTGTAATTGGTCTACATATACTGTACTACTAGTTGCCGTCTTGTTGTTTTAGAAAGGTAACTTGCGTCTGAAACATATGATATTGGTTTGATAATTTTCTATAATTAACCCATTTGGTTTATAGTAGACTCTTCACTACAGAACTAAATATATTGACTTCTGTGAGAGTATATTAGAAGAGTGTTTTTGTTTATTCCATGCTAAGCATCTGCAAGGAGAAGGCGAGGAGGTGAGTTATTATATTTATGTTTGTTAATGCTTGCATCACAACTACTCACTCAAGAAACAACCATCCTTATAAATGATCAAAATACACTTTAAATATGTTTATATCTCATTCTCATCTCTGAATCTCATGGCATGAACAAAACCTGTCAACCATTGTGCAGTGCATATACTGTAACACACTATCGTGTAAAACAATGAATATGAAGTTGCCTGGCATGAATATTGCTGTAATCCTGTCTGTCTGTATGTGTTTATACTTTGGCGTGTGTGTGGGTGTGTGTGTGCATGCATTTGTACAGAAAGACTAGATGAAATCTTGGCCTCGCAGGAGTCAGCAATGAGGCCACAAGTGGAGGCAGACTACAGAGCAGCCACGGTGAAGCAACGACCAACCAGCCGCCGAATTACACCAGCAGAAATCAGTGTGAGACACTGTACAGATGTTCAGGCTTATGCTACTAATCTGTTTTCCATGCTAAGCCTGTTTTGATTATTAGTTATATAACTATACTAATTTTGTGTGTACTGTATATGTGCGTTCCCAGTCTCTTTTCGAGCGGCAAGGTCTTGCTCTTCGTGGTCCTCTTCACCCAGCGCTGGAAAAAGCCCATATTCAGCTGCCCAAAGGCATGTCCAGAACCAAGTCCTTCGGTAATCATTCTTCTTCTATGGATTTCTACACATTTTTTTTTTTTTTTACAATTTCCACATTTTGACCCTTTCTACATTTCTGTTTGTCCATTAATGTAGAGGCATTTGTCAGTTTGTTACTGTCCTTATATCACTAAATGTGTTGCTCTAAATGTTGAGACAACTGGTCTAGTGTGACTGATTGAAATTAATTATTATTGGTGTTCTATCCTTGTGTATACAGGAGCTACTGAGGAGGACCGGCTGTCTGCCCTGGCGGCGGAGCACAGGTTTCCACGGAGTTCCTCGATGACAGACACCCTGAGAGAAAGCCACAGCATCCCTCCTCCACCTCAGACGGCACCACCTCCTCCACCCTCACTCTACTACCTGGACATGGGTCCACCTCCACCTTTCTGCCCACCCCCTCCTCCGAGCCGTGTTCATGACCCCAGTCGCTCCAGCTTTAAGCCAGGTTCAGAGCCTCGACTGCATGGCTTACCACAGACAATGTCCGCTGAGCTGTATGAACCCCCACGCCACAGTGCCCATTTAGAGCGACAGAAGAAGGCCCATTCCATGATTCTCCTACAAGATTCGTCCCACCATCCTGTAGAGCCCACAGACATCCCACGACCTGGGCAAGCATCCACCCCACCAGAGAGAATCAAGCGCAAAGGACGTGTTATTGACAACCCTTACGCTAATGTGGGCCAGTTCAGCATGGGCCTGTACACTCCACCACCCAGCAAGCCACAGCGCAGAAAGAGCCCACTAGTAAAGCAACTGCAGGTGGAGGATGCCCAAGAGCGAGCATCGCTGGCACTGGCTTCAGTCCACTCCAGGGAGCATTCACCCACAGGCAGACTGGCAGCTCATCATACTAGCAGAGCAGAGTACTACCAGCAGCAGCTACTACAGGAGCGCACTCGAGCGCAAGCTGAGGGTATACTGCATGGCAAAGGGCATTTTGCTTCTGCAGTTGCTGGTGCTGCCAAGGATAGGGAGCAGCGTCTTGAGGAGCGAAGAAAATCCACAGTCTTCCTGTCTGTGGGCACCATGGAAGGCAGCTCAGCCCCACCGCTGGAATCCCCCTTACTCACACAGTCTCATTCTGTTGATGAACGGCTGCTCACCAGTGAACTAGGTCAGCTCCCTCCCCCTGCTGTGGCCCTGCGCCCCTCTCCAAGTGGCACAACTTTCATCCACCCACTGACAGGGAAGCCCCTTGACCCCAACTCCCCTTTGGCACTTGCGCTGGCCGCAAGGGAACGGGCTTTAACTTCCCAGAGCCAATCCCCTGCTAGCAGCCCTGAGCCTAGGACTAAGCATGAGGCTGCTGGTGGGGTGCTGTTCATGGACACCCAGACCAAAGAGGCTGAGGGTGAGAGGGATCTACCATCACTCTCTTTTTCCCCTGGAGAAAAAAGGAGTTACACATCCACCCCTGCTAGCAAGATCTCATGGGGGACACCAATAACAACAAGAAAAGAAACAGAAATGGGAACAGAAAAAAAAGAGGAAAGGAAGGTAGAGGACAAAAAAAGCATGATCATCAGTATCATGGACACATCACAGCATAAGACTGCTGGGCTTATTATGGTTCATGCAACCAGTAATGGACAGGCAGTTGGACTGGGCAGAGAACATGATTCACTTCCTTCCAAAGGCATCACTTCAGAGACCCCAAAGCCCACATTAGCTGAACTCAAGCGGACCAAGTCCCCCAGCCCCGAAGCACCCTCCACACCAACTACAACCCCTGCCACACCCTCAACCCCCCAAGCACCCATTAGTCCATCCTCAGATAAAACACCCCAGGCCTCCTCTAGCCCATCTTCAGATAAAACCCTGGCTCAAGGAAGCTCAGAAGAAGATGTGGAGTCCTTCTCTGTTAACTTACCACCTGCCATGCTGTCCTCTAGTGATGAGGAGACACGGGAGGAACTTCGTAAAATTGGTGTGGTTCCTCCACCAGATGAATTTGCAAATGGTCTCCAAGTGAAGGCACCTGCAGCTCCTGCTACACCTGCAACAGCCAAGCTAATGACACCCTCAGAACCATCCTCAGTCCCAGGTCCAACCCCTCCAACTGCAGCTGCTACAGCAGCACAGGCCCCTGCCACCAGCGGCCCACCAGCAGCCTCAGGGAAGCCATCTGAGCCCCACCTGGGCCCAGAGTCTGCTGCTGACTCTGGAGTAGAGGAGGTGGACACTCGCAGCTCCAGCGATCACCACCTGGAGACCACGAGTACCATCTCCACTGTCTCCAGTATGTCCACCCTATCCTCAGAGAGTGGTGAGCCCACTGACACCTACACATCCCATGCCGACGGCCAGACCTTCATCCTTGATAAGCCGCCAGTGCCTCCAAAGCCAAAGCTCAAGTCTCAGCTCAGCAAGGGCCCAGTAACTTTCAGGGACCCCTTGCTCAAACAGTCCTCGGATAGTGAGCTGCTCTCACAGCAGCATGCAGCAGCACTGGCTGCTGCCACGGGGACCTCGGGCCCAACAAGACCCCGCTACCTCTTCCACAGACGCTCCAAGCTATGGGGGGACCCCATAGAACCCCGTCCGCTTGCAGGCGCAGAGGAAGGCAAACCCACTGTGATAAGTGAGCTCAGCTCCAGACTGCAGCAGCTCAACAAGGATACATGCTCACTCGGTGAAGAGCCTCTTATAGGCTCACTTGACCCTGGACGCAAGTCACCTGTGGCTGGTGCCAGGTGAGTAGTGAGCTTCATAATATAGAGCTCAACTTCATCCTGATCACTTAGTATAGTTTTTTTTTTCTTTTGTATGTTATTTTGCCTTAAAGCATTACCATGAACATTTTGCAATTTACCAGTTGTCACCATGCAGCAATAATTTGCTTGTTTGATCATTTCAAATGATTTTTGGAATTAACAAATTAAACAGAAAAGTTTAAGGATTAATAACTGCTTAAATTTACTAGTTACACAAACTACATGGTCATTGTGTTTTTTATTATAATGCTTATTAAATATAACACACATTTGCCTGACAAGACCTACTGTAACTAGACTATGCCTGTACAGTTGCACAACTAGGGATGGAAATCATACTTAAATAAAAGTAGATATTCAGCCAAGGTATTCGGTCAAAAATGTGTAAGGCGAAAGTTTAAAGATACTATTAAAACTGTTAGAATGTTTTTTTTTTCTTTTGTTAAATTTTTCTTTAACACATTATTCAGTTGGTGGTACGGTGGTATACTGTAGTAGTTTGCACTGTGGCCTCATACTGTACCTCCAGAGTTAAGGGTTCAATTCCCACCTAGAGTCTGTGTGCATGGGGTTTGCATTTTATCCCTGTGCTTGGTAGGTTTTCTCTGGGTACTCTACTTTTCTCCTACAGTCCACAGACATGCAGAATAAATTAATTGGTGCTCCCAAATTGCCAAATGTGTGTGTGCCCTACAATGGATTGGCACACTGTCCGGGGTATGCCCTGCCTCGTGCCCTAAGTCTCCTGGGATAGGCTCCAGGCCCCTGCGATACTATGAACCGGATGATGCGGTATAGAAGATGAATGAATGAACATTTTTCAGTAGTTAAGTTGACAGAAAAGTGACTATTACAATTTTATATCCCATTCAAACTATGTACAAAAAATAGGTAAACTTAGTTAAATGTAACAAGTTAATGATTATAAATTCATAAACATGGAAAAGATTTTTTTCTACATTAGTGAATTTAATTGAATGCACAACTGAAATGTATTGAAATAATTGAAACATGTAAGCCTTTTATAGAGTACATTTTATTGATGTGTAAAATACCATTGACTGCATAGGAGAAGATTAGACCTTTAAGAGATGTAACTAGTTCTTTATAAGCCTTAATATAAATGTAAGCAGTAATATGTGCTTTTTTTCTTGCAAATGTATTTAAGCAAGAATACCAGCATTCAGAGGTGGATATCAGGCACTTCAGTGGATTTATTTATTTATTTGGCATGTAATATCAGGGGATTTGGTTTATGCTTTGTTTATTCATAACTGAGTTATCTGAAATAGCAAAGCTCATTTATTAATATATGTATGTTTTTAGTTTTTGATTTTTGGCGTCACGTGCAGTGTAACCAAATAGAAGAAACATAATCTTATCAACCGTTTGACTTTATCAGTTCATAAAGCCAAAGCAACACTGTAAATTTGATCAAACTGCTGTATGACAAGAGCGTGAAGCAAGTAGAAAGCTAGATATAACAGGCCCTACAGGTACTGTTAGAGTTACAGCATTCCTAGAAATGATGATGAAATAAGTTGCATTCCTCCATGAGGCAAATATTTGAAAGTATTTTTAACTATTGTATCAGTTAGATCCGGTTGAATCTATAACCTGCAAGAATGATATTATAATGATTTGAAAGAACCTACATCATACAGTACTCTGTCTTTTATGTATTACTGTTTTAAACATTTTGTAATATTGAAGGACTTTGGTTCATATTTATTTTTTTGACCGACAGACATCTTGTGTGTTTTTTTGTTTGTTTATTTATTTTGTTGTTGTTGTTGTTGTTTTTATTTGACATTAATAATCCTAGTGAACAGGGAGTAGACCCTTAAAGATCCCTCAAAGTGAAGCACTATGACTGCGTCTACTGGCTTGCCAGATATAGCTTGTCCCAAATGAAGAATTACAACTTGCAGATTTGCGCAGATGCTAATTTTGGCTGGTGCTACTGTATGCTGATTATCAGAGATCTGTGCATTACCATTTGTCATTTGATATTGCTTAAGCTTCTTCTTAGTGATGTTAGCACACCAGAATCACTCTGATTATATTTTGTCCTTAAGGCATTAGTTTAAAAAATATGAGAAATACTACGAGAATTGGGATTTACATTTATGCAACTAAATTACAAAAGCACGGTGCTGACATCATAGACAGCACTCATCCTGACAACACAAACGCACACACACACTGCAAACTATACTATGCTGCAGTGGTGTTCAGCAGTTCTCAGCCATGGTCCTGTCCATTCGTGATTAACCTGTTCATTAGCTGATTAGCTGGATCCAAGTATGTTAGAGGAGTTAGAACCACAAAATGTTATGCATTTTGCAGTTTTATTCCTGGATCACGGTTGAGAATCAATATATTAAGTACCTCTGTAAATTTGGCTTCCCATAAAAAGGGCATTTTTGTGCTGATTATTATTATTATTATTATTATTTTGTCTGTATGCACCTTTTGTGCAGAGCGTTCTGTACAAGGCAGCATTGAGGGAGACCCCACTGCTACACATCACTGTGACCTGACATTGCACAAATAATTTTAATGCTACTAATGACCTCCGCGTTAAACCCCCTCAAAATACAGAAGTGATCGTACACTAAATCATACCTTCTGGATTTAGTGCTTGTTAAATGGCATGTTCAGTATTCATCCTGACGCATAAATTTTAAGCTGTGAAAAAGTGTTCGCCTGAGTCTTTTTGTCACACTTAAATGATTTAGATCATTTTAATATTACACAAAGGTAACCCAAATAAATACAAAATGCAGTTTTTACATAATGATTTCATTTATTAAGAGAAAAAAGCTGTTAAAACCTATCTGGCTCTGTGTGAAAAAGTTATCGGCTCCTAAACATAATAACTAGTCGAGCCACCCTTGGCGGCCACAACTGCAATCAAGTGTTTTTGAGAATTGGCAATAAGGTTTTTACATCACTGTGGAGGAATTTAGCCGTAATCTTCGCTGCAAAATTGTTTTAACTCAGCCACGTTGGAGGGTTTATGAGCATGAATAGCCTGTTTAAGGATCTTAATCTGATTTAACTCCGGACTTGGACTAGGCCACTCCAAAATCTTTTTGCTTTGTTTTTTTTTTTTGCTGTTTAGAGGTGGACTTGTTGGTGTGTGTATCAGATCATTGTCCTGATGCATACTGTAAGTGCACATGAGCTTGAGAAATTAAGTTAATTACTTTTTCACACATCGCCAGGTAGGTTTAGACAGCTTTTCTTTTTTTTTTCTTAATGAACGAAAAAAAAAATTAAAAACTGCATTTTGTACTTGTTATCTTTGTGTGATATTATAATTTATTTAATTATATAATATTATAATATTATAATTTCATTTACGTGTGAGTGACAAATATGCAAAAAAGACTTTTACAGCACTGTAAAAGGAATTACTATGCATCCAGCTATTCTTTTTCTCACTAAGAATTTGGGCAACACTATAAATCTGCTACATCCTAAGTACTGCAATATATGATGGAGTGGAAACTAGTGCTGCACAGTTAATCACATAAATTAGAAATCGCAAGTATGAATTTTTGCCAATGATTTAATCGCAAAATTTGTTACAGGTACTATAGTCAGGAATTTATGTAGAGTTTATCAATAATTATTTCTAAGTATTTGTATAAGTTGAATAAATATTCGCAAACTTCTTCTTAGTGAGATCATTTGTCCCATTATTTGCTGTTAGCCTAGATAAATCTTATACTGTAAATAAAAATCACATTTTCAAATGCAATCGCAATAAACATTAAAATAATCACAGTGTGGATTTTATTTTTATTTTTTTCAATTGGGCAGCCTTAGAGGAAATGTATGT
This sequence comes from Clarias platycephalus, assembly GCA_030068275.1. Classification (NCBI taxonomy): domain Eukaryota; kingdom Metazoa; phylum Chordata; class Actinopteri; order Siluriformes; family Clariidae; genus Clarias; species Clarias platycephalus. Next base: position 7,939,581 of record JAQQZT010000038.1, on the reverse strand, counting down.
GAAATGTAACCTTTATGCATAACCTATATCTTAAATATCAAACCAGCACAAAACATGTTATTGGATTTTATTTCCATATGGTGTGCTAACATTACAGAGTGACCCATGCTTCTCAGGATATCATATACTCTAACGTTCAAATTGTTTTATTTCATTGAAAAGTTTGGAGCTTCAGCAGTGTTTCAGCGCACGACGGTTTCTGGTAAGTTAAAGAACTGTGATGTAGTCTGTAGGTGTACTGTAGCTCCTGTAGACCACAAGTGTAGGACTTGTAGAGCAAACTCCCAGAGCAGATCCTCTGTAGAGACCAACACTCAACAGGAAAATATATGTACAACTTATGTTGTTTTCTGCTCATATACAGTATATAATAGTGAAATGCAACTGAAGCCCTTTATATTTCTACAGATGTGACAAGGACATGGAAGAGACTAAGCCTTAGCTTTTAGCCACTAGGGTAAATCCAACCTCATTATTATTCTTTTCTCGTTTTGAATAACCTATCCTAATTTTATGTAATCGAATCACCTTTTTTTTTTTGTTGCTGACACTGATTTTTAATCATCACGCCTCCAGGGTACTCCACGAACACTTTCGTGATTGGCCTCGCATTGTGTACTTTAAAGTGTGCACTATTCCTGTCCACACCTTTTTGTGTGGGATAGTGGACAAGGAAATGTGGACTGTGGAGTGTGTACACGTTACCAGAGCACCTGGAGGAGTGTATGATTATATAACCCTCTGATCTTTTCTAAATGATTCTAACTTCTCCTACTGACCCAATTCCTTGTTTCTGTCAGTACACAAATGGATATATTATACCTGTGTGATGTCAGAGGGACAGATACATGTACTGTAGGTCAGTTATTTCCTTACTGTATACTGTACAATAGACAGTTCTTCGTATTCTTCTTATTCTTTGCTCGTGTGCTTGTTCACAGTGAGATCTGGGACATGTTTTGTGTTCATGTTAAACTCTGCAGCTCTTTGAATCATTCCTAACTCTCCTCCTGTCACCGCTTGAGCTTCTCACTGAGAAAACAAAAAAAGAAAAAATGCTGTCCTCATGTATCTGTAATATGTCTTGAACATTGATTTGTTATTATGCCTTTTTTTTTTTTTTTAATCACAATGGCACCTGGCCCTAGACATACATATAAAAATAATGATATAAAAAGACATAATCTACAGTATGTTAGTGTTAAAGGTCACGGAATAGAACCAGCTTATCCAGACCATACGATGGAATTCTGAGGGAGAAGCTGAAGTCTGGGGCCAGCTGCTAATTCGTCTCATGGCTTTTATTTGGTTAACATTTTTAATGTGAAGTGCCTGTCTGGTTTTGCTCTCTCATGGACTGATGCTAACCAATCGCTCTTTGTTTGTCATTGCCTCTGTCTCACTCTCTTTTTGTCTCTCTCTCTCTCCTCACTCTCTCTCTCTCTGCATGCCACGCTGCTCTGTCTAGAACTGAGTCTGAGGCTAAGCCCCGGAGGGCCGGGCACCTGTGTAAGTGCGCATGTATCATCTCATCTTCCTTTTTTTTTTTTCTTTTTCTAGCCCCTAGCTGGCCACCTTTAACCGACTTGCTCTTTATTCTTCGCCCATATTTATCACCGGCTACGCCTCTCACTTCATGTTCACAATTCCGATCATGCCTCAGAGACTGTGCTCCGTGATTAAGGATAATCTGAACCATATCTCAGCTTTTTAGGGTCCTTCAAGATCATGAGCCCTAGATCGGGGTTTGAGATCTGGGCGAAAAAATGATATTTAAGCAATAAGGAGTTCGGTAATAACAGACGGACAGTACGTGCATGTTGTGATTACTCACAAGCGGGCCACATTTGTTGTGTGACAGTTACAGACTCAATCTATTTATTTGGAGGCCGTGTGTTCAGTAATATGAAGGCTGAGCTTGCCATCCTCCTCCTCCTCCTACTCTTCCTCGCTATGCTTTTTCTCTCTTTCTCTTTCTAGGCTTTATCCTCAGTCAGACGGACAGGTCTGTGGGCTGTTCAGCTGATGCATGTCACGTTTGCTAGATTGTCTCGAAAAAAGACAAAAAGAACTGAATTATTAACATGTTGCATTTTAAAATGTTACAATTAATATGCATCACGTTTAATTCGAGATACTTAAAAATTTAAATGATTCATTTTAAAATTGAACATTGGTTTCATGTTTACTGCATTGAAGAAATTCAGATCCTTTTGTCTACTTTCCCATACAGCATATACATTTTTTTTTTTGTGTGTGTGTGTAAATGATATACACAGAGTGGCCGGTTTATTCATTCTCATTAGCCACATTCACGCTTTCTGACCATTTTTATATCAGGTCCACATCTCATCTAAAACATCATGATCTAATCAATATCAGTTTAATGACAGTGAGGTTAGTTGTTCTTCGCTTGACTTTGACAAACTTATTAAAGAAAGTATTGCATAGAAGTAGGTGGATTTCACTTGTATATTTTTCATAATTTTTTTATACAGTAGAAAAATGTACCACTGATTCAACTGACATCCAAAAAAAAGAAAATGTCAGTACTTGATTGTTTGATCCCTGATAAACATTCAAAAGACGATGTTCGCTGCTTTATGTTAAATGAGCGTCTGGGATAGTGAGAGACAATCTATCATCAACCTTAAGGAGCTGGTAAATTATGTTTTTGTTTTTTTGTTTTTTTGCTGGGTGTTCAGTTTCCTTGACATTTCTCAAATGACTCACACTTTCTGTTCTGGACTCTATAATCCTCTTGCTTGTGTTCCAGCTAAACGCATTAATGAAACATCGCACTAACACAGTGTTAATGCGTTTACCGTGTCTCTGGCTAACTTATTTAAGTGTTACTGACTTCAAATAACTGTTTTGATTCATGATCCATACATGAAGGTTGTTGCATGCTGCAGGAAGGAGCAACTACAAATTAAAATTTTCTTCTAGAATCCTCACTACGTGCTTTTCTTTTTTTTATCCCTGTTTCCTCTATCTTTCAGACTCTTCAGCAGTCTAGGAGAGCTCCACACCATCTCTCAGCGAAGTTATGGCACCACGTACACCATCCGACCAGGCAGCCGTTACCCAATGACCCGTCGGACACCCAGCCCCGGCTCTGCTTCCCCAGATCGTTCAGATCCACTCGGACCCATCCGAGGCTTCGGCCTGGCTACCTCGCCCACAGCGGCCCCCACCATCTTAAAATCCTCCAGCCTCAGTCTACCCCATGAGCCAAAGGAGGTACGCTTCGTCATGAGGAGCTCCAGCGCCAGGAGCCGCTCTCCGTCACCCGGACATTCCCCCGGCGTGCCCTCGCCACTTCTTACGCTGCGCCCCTTCCACCAGAAACCCCTGCACCTGTGGAACAAGTATGATGTGGGTGACTGGCTTTCCAGCATTAATCTAGCTGAGCACCGTGAGCGCTTCCAGGAGCATGAGATCGAGGGATCCCATCTCCCTGCCCTCACAAAAGAAGACTTTGCCGAGCTGGGCGTGACACGCGTAGGCCATCGTATGAACATTGAGCGTGCCCTAAAACAGCTGATGGAAAGGTGACCCCTCACCCCACTCTGTCTGTAGCTAGTCTTATTAATAAAGTTCTTTTCTTATTTTCTTTCCTTTTTTTTCCCCTTTTTTTCTGTTTTTGGGATTTAATTCATTACTATCCTCATCGGGTCCATGAAAGCAAGCCCATCTTATTTAGTAGCAAATTTCTCCAAATTCCTTCCTGTCGCACCATCAGCAGGAAATTAGCCAGGTTGTAACGGAGCTGTGAAAAGCCTGAACATATTTAGGCTTGCATTATTTGGTTTTCTCTTTTCTCCAACCACTTTCCATCTATTCCTGTACACTTGCCCTCCCAGGGGAGGGAAAAAAAAAACCCTAGCTACCCTATTTCTTACAAAAGAAAGGAGGGACGTTGTTGGATGAGGGTTGAAGTTGAGTTGCCTTTCTGAATATTTTGTAGTGAATGAGCAGAGTGGGCGTGGCTGGGTCGTCCCTACCTTCCGCCTGCCCTCTTCTGGCTGAGGGACATATTACACCTGGAGAATGTTAAACCAACACTAGTGGCTTTTTTTCATAATCAGACTTTTCCTTTGGGGGACCAAAGGGAGTGTGACATTAAGTAGGATATCTCAATGTATTAACATAGCTTTGAAAAAGGTGAGAGAGAGAAAGAGCGAGACAGACAGAAAACAGATGAAACAAGATGAACTGTGCATAACTGCACTAGTCTCTCCCCCTTAGATGATGTGAATTCCATCAATAATTTATTCATTTTTACCAATTATATACATATATATATTTGAAAAGTATATAGATATATGAATATAACATTTTGTCATAAATATAAAACTTATATATGGTATTCTATTTAAGGACACTGTCGATTATTTTTTTTTTTTCCTAATGTTCATCCTTTTATGGACTGTAGCATGAAAGTCACATGATGCCGTGTGACAGCTATCAGATTTGTTAACAGTGAATTGAACCATGCCCTTTTTCTGTTTTCTTACTTTCTGGGTTTTATTGCGGTTTAACAACAATCGGTCTTCCGTCTACTTTTAGGGCAGCCCACAGGGGACAGTGTGTTTGACTGACTGATCCCACCCCCCCCCCCTGCATCTCACACACAAATACACACTGCAACGTACTTGACATCT
>JAQQZT010000038.1:7920126-7934904 GCA_030068275.1 Clarias platycephalus | reverse complement strand
AGCTCTTCATGCACTTACACACATCCATATCAAATTTGAAATTTCATCCTAACCATATTTTAATTTGGTGAATTAGAAATGAGCTGTGCAATAAAAGAGTGTGTGTGTTGGGGAGGGGGACGGGGTGGGTGCCTGTGTGTATTCGTGTGTCTTATGATGGGGGCCACTGTGGGAAAAGATACATTTCCCATACATGGTAGCTAGCTCAGCTGCATGCTACTGGGAAATGTTCGACAACTTTAAAAAAAATAATAAAAAATGAAGAAGACAGACTTTACAAACGTAAGAGATTTTCTGTGCCACTACACAGGGGCTTGTGTGGCTCAGGGGCTCTTCAACTTTAAGCACTGAAGCATTTCGGCAGTTCATTTGGGTTGATTATTTTTACTGATTTCTTTTTATCGGTTTTCTGTTAAGCCCCGTAGTACGTGGATTTTGTAGCTTGTGAAATATAATGCTTAGGATAATTTTTATCAATTACCTTAGAATGAATTTTAGAATGTCTAAAAGGGTTAAGCTGAAAAAAATAAATAATAATACATGTCCTTTCCAAACTTATAACTGTATATATGGGCAAATTATGAATTGTTTTTTTTTTTTATATCGATCACAAGCAATGTACATATGATAGTTTTCATATAAATTTTTAAAAAATCAAAAAATATATAGATCTATATATGAATGTTTGGCATATATGCATAGTTAACCACCTGTGGAAAAAGGTGAAAAGATTTTATTCTTTGTATGGACTGAGTTTGGGGATGATTTGCACAAAACAAGGTGCTAGCATTCAAGCCATTCATTCTCGCGTCTCTGTGTCCGCACTTTCCTCCATCCCTCCGCGAAGAAACTATAAGGAAGAAGAAATATACGAATATGAAGAAATGTGCATACGGTGGACAACTGTCTGTGTGTGCACGCACCCCAACCGCATTAACACTAAGCCACACAGAAGCGGTGAATACGCCTGTAGTCGCTTATCTACATGCAGCCAAGGAGAACTGTTCTTCTGCGTCTCTCTGATGAAGCTTTTTGGAGCCATGCCCCTTGCACCAAGAAAGAACACTGTGTCGTAAGACCTCTTTTCGGGCGACTGTATCATTTCCGAGTCACCACCTTTCATCGCGTTGGCTGAGTCCGGATCTAAAACGCGGTTTCCTCCGCTGTGCCCTTCTAGCAGACAGGCCTAGCAGAGTGGCGACTGGCTTTGTGGCGGTCATTAAAATCCAGCCTCGCTTCCGGAAGGTGCTCGTCATCACAGGATGTGGAAAGAGGGATTTCTGACCATAATAAGGCTTGAAAAGGGAAAGGAAACAGCCGGTTTCAACCTCAGGTGCTTCATCCATGGGCTACAAAAGTTCAAAATGTTAAGGGTTGATTGTTCGGTGCACTTTGGTTTATACGCATTTTGGCGTGCAAGTCTTCAACAGGAACAGGAATCATGTCGTTTTATTTTGAGCTAGCATCAAGAAAAACAAGATTCTCTGATTGACTACAAGGACAACTACGGTCTGTGGTTGGTTGCAATGTCAGTCGTGTTTCCTGTTTCTCTTGAAGGAGGCGATTCTCGTGCACGATTGTTTGTGAAGAAAAAAGTACCAGACTCTCTAGTGTATTAGTGTACTAGAAGGATGGCTTGTGACACTAGACACACCAAACCTCATAGATTTAAAACAATAAGAAACTGTCAGAGAAGTTTATTTTTAAAAAGGAATCCAGGAAATTTAAACTCTTTGTCTTAATCGTCCCACTAAATTAACTCATCAACATAATGGATTTTTAAAAAAACAACTACAGACATTAAGTTCATGCGATGCCACCGTTTTGCATAAAACCAATTTGAAGCTAGAATGGCACCGAGTAAAACTGGGTTTAGAATCAGGACCCTGATAAAACTGTGACTTACACTCATATTTGACACTGCAGACCATCATCGAGCCTCTACGAGACTTGAAATTATGCATTAAACATTGAATCTTTTGATTAAATACTAGCATTTTTTTTTTTTAATCAGTAATTTCAATCCAGACATGCAATTTGAAAGCAAGATGTACAAGGTTTGCCATAAGGTTGTCTCATACAGGGCTCTTTCTCAGAAGCCAGAGATGATTAGTGTCTGTAGTCGATGTAGATCAGCTCATCTCTGACGCTCTGAGCCTTCGTGCCACGGTCATCCGTAATCTCTTTCGTTTTTTACCGGTCTGCCATATCCATCTCCCATGACTCTCTCTTCTCATCCCCGTTACCAATTCTGAAATATTTATTTTTGTGTTTGTGTCTATATGGAGTGCTTAGTAATAATAATTAAAAAAAAAAGTTAAAGGTTTAAAGAAAAAAATAAAACTATGTGCCAAAAAGTGATTAGTTTATAGCTATTCATTGACACTAGTTCTGTTGAGATTTAAAAACTGTTAGACTCAGCACTATAGTGCCACCTCCTGGAAATCTTGAGAACTCCAGACATCATGCTTTTTTTTTCTTTCTTTTTTTTTTCTTACTCTATTAGACATTTTTATGTTTTGTAGAGTGTTACTCTAACTTGTAATCGGTCTAGTTCGTGAGGTTTTCATGTGGTTTGAATATCAGTTTTGTTCTTTGGGCTGAAATCCAGTAAGCCTTTGAATGAGTGACTGCATTAGATAGCTACCTTTAAAAAGCCTTCTCTCTTCCTCTTCAGCCTCAGATATAAGACAAATTTGATCCTCTAAAAAAAAAAAATTCTAATTAAACAGAAAAAAAAACAACAAGAGAATGGAAATGATTTCTTTGTAACTTTAACTATATTTAACAAGCAAGTTGGGGGAAATGTTAAATAAACCGACATCATTAACATTACCATGCTCTGTAGAGTTGTCACTCGTTTCCTGACCAACAAAAGCACAATAAAAATGGCAAGAAATGCACTGGGTATCCTTTTTTTTTTTCCTTCCTTGAGCACTTGAGAATTTATTTTTAGCGTGTGTGTGTGCGTGTGTGTGTCGATTCCAGGCAATAAGTCTTTAGTCTTTAGATTATCCTGGACTCTAAATTAAGAAACAAGCACTATATGACACTGCAGCACTGTAAGACAAACTAACAAGCAATCTCACTCTGTACTGGGTTTGCCACATTACCTCTGATTATGCAGTCTGACCATATGAACAGTACTGATTAAACTGTCAGAGCCGGCCCACGGCGTACCCGAGAGCGAAATAAAAGCTGTTTAATTGCAGCGCATACCAAAATGCTCTTAAATGAACACTGAAGGATGTGTTAATACGCTGCCACGAGATGACTGCATTTCCAGTTCCACTTACACACACACACACACACACACACACAGTATAAATATTGTTCCGACTTGATTAAATGTCACACCAGACAGAAGATTTCTACAAACGACTTCTTTTCACAGTTTGTGCAAAACGATGCGCTATTTATACATCCTTTTAACGCTGGATCTGAATGATCAGGTACCCCTGGAAAAAATGATTTTAATATTAAATGACATTTAATATAAATTTCCACAATATAAATACTACCAAAATAATGCAAAGTGTCAATATCGTTATCAAGACTTTCCACTGTGATGTCACTGATGAGGAGAAAAAAAAATTTGATATCAAATAGCAGGATCTCTTCTCACTGATTCCTATTTACACACATGGCTGTTACAAACTTACACACTTCCCACACACCACTGTACATATAATGCCTGCAATGTACTTGTATAGCAAGCATTTCTAAAACCATCTAAACCACAAAAACATAGATTACAGCGGATATTCAGTGTAGCAGGACGCAGCGAGGGATCCAACACACGAGGTAGAGTCTGTCCCCATTTGGTTTCATTTTTTGTTATAAACGGCTCATGATCTCTGCAGGACAGATGGTGAGCAGCCGTGATTTTAGCAGCACAAAATGATGCCGAGACAAACCGTTCGGCTCCCACCGCACGCTGAGAGCGTCAGTCTGCTTTTCCCTCATCATCTTCTCCTTCATCAGCCGACTCTTCTTTGCCCTCTAAATGAAAATTCTGTATTGAAGACATAATCAATTACCATCAATAACTGTAAAGTCTCGCAACACAATTGGAAATCATACAGCTGACACACACACCTCAAGTTCGCTCATAACCACATCCATGAAGTTACTGGAGTTCTCCTTGTAAGACAAAGCCAAGTTTATAGCATCTTTGAAAACCTGCAGGCAGATCACAGTGCGAATATTGTTCAACCAATGAAAAAAAATCAATTAATTAATTAAGTGTAAAAATGCATGTTAAATCCCCCGTGTTTTACAGCGAGTTAACTGGCTGAAGAGGCACAGAGCTGCAAACATTCAGCGAGTGTTCGACTCACTTGATTCTTGAAAACTGACACATAACTTGTCGCCAACTTGCATAAGGGAAGACATTCCAACTATCTGCCTGTGCGAACTGTACACGCAATCAGTCACGAACACCACTTGCACATTTCAGGAACTCCGCTGTACAGTCCTGACCTCGTTCCAAGCCATTTACACACGCTTGAGCCATTGAAGGAGTTCCTGGGAGGCCAGCGGTATAGACGTGAAGCAAGCAGTCGGATCATGGCTCCGGCGTACTGAGAAAAAGTTCTACCTTGGAAGAACGCTGAGATGAGTGTAGGTAGTTTTTATGTGAACTATGTCTAGTCTAAATTTTTTAATGATTTACAAAAAGCGAGGGCCTATGTACCGGTGTACGTATCAAATATGTACATATTAGTGCAGTGAGGTGGATATTCCAAGAAAAGTACATTAACGAACAATGCACTGATTCTATGTACATTTTAAAACCTGTCCAAAATGTGCAAAGTCATTAAAGTGACTAAGACTATTTTGAGAGGGGGGAAAAATGATGGTCACAGCGATTTGCTTAAGCATTTTTACTTATTTAAAAAAAATGCCATGTTTTTGTGATTTATTACTTTAATGCCGTTGAACATCCGTGTCACTGTTATCACATTCTAATAGTTACAAACACTTAATATCTCAGCAGCCTCTATTATTTTTCCTTCGCTTATCACAGTGAAAACATGCAGCTTGTCACATAACTCAGATACCACGTTGCGCTTTCCCATGATGGAAAAATTCTTCACAAAATGTTGTACATTTCTTCACGGAAAGCTTCACCACTTTATATCTGTGAGGGTTAGGTCACAGTATGTGAAGCATGTACAAGATGTTGCTGCAGGCCAAAATTATTGAGACAAATATGGAATTTGAAGACTTGTTACTTGACTGCTGGTGCCTTCTGCATCATCTTCCAACAGGTCTTCTATCGGGTTTAGGTCTGGAGATGGACCCAGGCTATACAGTAGCTCCCGAAACTGAGTACCATTGTCACATAGCCAGTTCTGCACTAGTTTTTCTGTTAATTAACACAAGATAAGCTTGAACTAATTAGTGAAATAACACTGAAATGGTATACACTACCACTCAAAAGTTTGGGATCATTTTACAAATCTCTTTGTTTTTGTTTAGTGATTCATTTTCTACATTCTACTACAACACTGGGGATTTCAAATCTGTGAAATAACACATATGGCAGTAGGTAATTATGTAACAACAACAACAACAACAGTCAGTTGTTATTTTAAGACTCTGACGTCAGCCTTTCTGAATTAGTTCTTGCAAGAACAGTGTTGTGTCAAGTACATTTGCAAAACGCATCACACACCATGATGAACCTGACTCTCATGAAGACCTTCCCCGGAAAGCAAGACCAAAAACTTACCTCTGCTGCAGTGGAGAAGTTCATTTAGAGTTATCAGTCTCAGAAATCACCAATTAACAAACAACACCTCAGATTAGAGCCGTTATAAAGGCTTTACAGATCATGGGTAGAAGATACATCTCAATATTAACTGCTCAGGGGGGATTATTGCATATCTACATTTTACAGTGTAAAAAGAAATAATAATCAGGAACGACCATGGAGTTAGAAAGTGATCCCAAACGTTTGAGCAGTAGTGTATGTTGTGTATGTTAACACACAGTATGATGCAGATCAATTCCTGCTTTCCGTTATCACCCAGATGAGGATGGGTTCCCTGTTGAGTCTGGTTCCTCTCAAGGTTTCTTCCTATTGCCATCTCAGGGAGTTTTTCCTTGACACTGTCCCCATCGTCCTCGGCTTATCTTATTCAGGGACAGTCTTATCTTTTTATATCATACACATTCACATTTAATAAAAACTTCAATAATTCTTTTGATTGTGCAAAGCTGCTTTGCCACAATGGCAATTGTTAAAAGCGCTATACAAATAAAATTGAATTGAATTGAATGTTGTCTTAATACTTTTGGCCACCACTGGGAATATAGATATGTTAATACTAAAATTCACATGTCAATCAAAACCTGATTTTCCCTTTCAGCCAGCACGACGATCAGAGCCACTGTTGTATAAAATTAATCAACACCTTTAAATGAGTTTAAATCGAACCTTGACAACGTTTGTTCCATCAGCAGCAGATACAAAGTAGAACGGCAGTCCTTGCTTCTTCGCAAAGTTAAAGCTCTTCTGTGTCACTCTCATGTCAGCTTTTAACCGGTCCACGAACACGGATTTAAGAAGAGAAACAGAAAGAATATACATATCAGAACGACAGGTACGGTATGTGTTTCCCTGATTCATTAGAAAATTAAAATGAAACTTGGAAAGTGAAGCGAGACGTTTCCTCACCATCTATTTTATTAGCCACCACCAGACAGGGAATTTCAGGTCTGTATTCTCTCAGCTCTTTATACCAGTTGGAAAGATTCTTGTACGTTATTTTCCTCTGGACATCAAAAACCTATTACCAAATAAATATTGACGTACTTCTCGTTTTTGAAGTCGCATAATTAGATTTATAAATGCGGTCGAGGGAATTACAAAATTTGTTAATTTCATTATTTCTACAAATAAATATTTGACATATCAAAGACTAATATTTAAAATGTTCCTGAGAGTCACATTTTGAAATTAATGCGTTCAAGTCAAACTGGGACTTTCTTGTGAATGAAGGCGTAAAACTACCTGGCATTTACAGAAGACTTTAAAGAAGGCTGTACGTCTGTGAACGACAGTCCCTGCCGAGGTGGCTTGAGCACTTATTCCTGAGGCACCCAGGGAAGGACGACCTCCAGCTGGATTCTGCTTCATGATGGTTGGGAGCTACACACGCTGCTCCCGGGCTCCCAGTGATCCAGACCCCCTCTGTCCTCTGCACCTGTCTGACTAATCCTGGTGCTGACTTAGACATAACTTAGACATCTCCTGATATATTGAACTTCCAGCAGCCTAACACACAGTATGCCAGCAAAAAAAATCCTGCTATCCGTTATCACCCAGATGAGGATGGGTTGCCTGTTGAGTCTGGTTCCTCTCAAGATTTCTTCCTATTGCCATCTCAGGGAGTTTTTCCTTGCCACCATCGACGTCGCCCGTGGCTTGCTCATCAAGGACAATCTTATCATTAAGATCTATACACATTTTAACTTCCTCCTACACACTTCTATAATCTTCTTTTAATTGTATGAAGCTGCTTAGACAATAACCATTGTTAAAAGGGCTAAATAAAATAAAAATAAATAAAAACATTTAATGAATTGAATTCCCATGAAAAATTAAGCAAGTGGATCAATCTCAGGGGGGAAAAAAAGCCTGGTTGAGAACCAAAGTTGTTGTATTTCTGCAAGACGATGCACAACCTCACCCTGCCACTGACGGAGCTCCTGGGAGACCAGTGTTTTAGACATGAAGCAGGCAGTCTGATCATGGCTCCGGAGTATAGTGAGAAATCTTTCTAACTTGTTGGTATCCAATCACTGGGTTAAGTTCATTAATGTAGCAAATGGGTTATATAAAGAAATATAGGGAGTTTTTTGTTAATATGCACAATGAAAAGTCCCACTTTGACTTGAACGCCCCTCGTAACTTGGTCAAGGCTTGAAGTTGAATAAAAATCTTCATTTGGAATTACTTTCTGAAAAAGTTTAGGAGCACATGGCCTACATTACTACAATTGTTGAGTGAGATCCATGTGAGCATTAACAGTGTTTTTACCATGATACATGCGTGTGCTTTGTGGTAATAAGACGGGTGCATGCTCTGAAAGCGCTCTTGGCCAGCAGTGTCCCAGAAATCTGTTACAGAAGACCATATTAAAAAAGTCAAAATGAAGCAAAGAGTTCTTTTTAGTAATAATTAAATATTTTCTCTATAAATTTCCTGGTGCTCTGAAAACAATATAAACACATAAGAGTTTCATTCTTCACCAAGCTGCAACAATAAATTACTACGGATCACAGGAAGAACATGAGTTATATTTTATATTTAATGCTGGAGTTCATGCATTTAGAGCTCCCAGTAAGAATGGCAGGCAGATCAGGACCACTCACCGACCAGCACAGGCTTGTTATTGATAGTGGTGGTGTATTTGTATAACGTCAGGGCGTAGGTGGACAGCTGCTGTGGTCGACTGACAAGAGTGGCTAAGGATCAAGAAGCTGTTATACAAAAGCTTGACAACAAAAATATATCAAGTATGAAACAAGAATAATGCGGGACACACATATAAAAAGGATACTATCCATCCATAAGAAATCTTTCCATTAGCCTGCAAGGGACAAAGATAAGACAGATCAGTCTTTACTGTATACTAGATGTGACCGCGTGGAATTTAATTGCACACTCATAAGCGAGTTTTTTTTTTTTATGTACAGCGCCATCTGTTGAATGTTGGAACGAACTAAAATTTTACCGTGAAGTGCGCGGAATAAAGGTGTGAGATTGCGTTTATTGAATAGATTTCAACTGCACACTCCTAAGCGCGTATTTAAAAATGTACAGCGCCATCTGTTGAATTTTGAGATGAACTAATGATGTCTTCTCTTCCCGTAAGTCAATTGCGATGAAACAAAGCACATATGTTACCTCGAGCTCGGCCAAATACGCCTGTGAAAAAACCATTGAATTTCATTCGGTAGTTTTTGCGTGATGCATGCACAAACAAACCAATAACAAAAATTCCAAAAGACATCTTGATGTGTTTTATTACTCATCTTACGTCCCCACAATTTTTTTCCGCAAATATCTTCAATGTACAGACACGCCAACATTACAGTTTAATTATACGTATCAGATAATTTCACCATCTGTCACACTTTAAAGTATGGATAGCTAATCCAGGCTGCCCGCTGACCTGTTAAGGTTAAAAATGTAAACTTTACAGAAGTGTACATTTATAAAAACATCTTTCTTCTGAAATATAATGTTCATTTTGCATGTGCATAATGGTAAAGTAAATAATCGTCTATGTTTCCACTTTAGAACGTGTATATTTAATATGAGAGAGTTAAAACAACATTACTTCTCAACTGTAATTCTTTAGCAGTTTGTAAAGTAGACCTCTAAAAACAGCTGATTTGTTTTTAGTATACCAATATGGCATCATGCTCCTCCCCTCAAATAGAATCATTGAATCAGTATTGTGAATTGAATTAAATCGTATCTTCAACGCCTTCGCTTGTATCTTCAACTCATTCAGATTGTGAAGACAGCATCATGATTCAAATCAAGTCATGAAGTTGGAGTGGTGCTTCAGTTTGGATCATTAGGTCTGTATCTTCATCAATTTGGATTATGAAGGCAGCTTCACGAATCTTTAACCAAGGTAGCATCCTGAATCGAATCAAACTTATAAATATGTATTGTAAATTGAATCACGCAAGCATTAATTGTGATTTAAATTAAATTGTGAAGCACTGCAACTTCAATCGATTCAAATCGTGATTTCAGTATCATGATTTGGATTGAATTGAATTATTACGACTCATTCAGATTGTGAAGACAGTATCATGGTCCGAATCAAATTATGAGGCTGGTGTGGTCCTCTAGTTTGAATCCTAGGCAGTGTCATGAATCAATTCGGGTCGGATCGAATCGAATGGTTAAGACAGCACTGTGAATTAAATCGAATCGCATCGTGATCACACCCCTAGAATACTTACTTGGATTTGCCCACTGCACTGTCCCCGAGGCAGATAATCTTCACCTGTTCATCTGCGTCATATTTCTCCTGTTCCAGCTCAGGGATGTGCTTCATATCACCCGCCATAGTCCAGGTCAGTATTAGGCAGTGTAGTGTTCACACTTGAATATCTAACTCTGCTAATCTGGCAGCTGGTTATTTACCAAGATTAGACTTTTACTCCTCACTTCTACACTTCTTTAGCCAGATCACTAAAGACAAGAGACAGCATGGATTTTAAGAAATGAGTTAGTACACCTCTCTCTCTCTTTCCCTTTCTTTCTTTCTCTCTCTCTCTGAAACGATTAAAACAACTTCTTGTTATTTGCATAAATCTCTGGTCATTCAGCTCACCACAGTTAGCATTAGCTAACATCAATGTCGGTGTTTATATATCAGGACCTGCTAGTTCGTATGTAATTGTTATATCAAAGCAAGTCATATCCAACAGCCCTAATTCCAGACTAATAAAAATAATACTGATATAATCCCGAGGTCGTTCGTAAATCAAAATGAAACACAATAAAACATCTCTGTCACTCCCCCCATTAAGCGCGTCTCAGCCTGTTTCCACGCAACCAGACGCCTAGCGGCGCGTGCGGAAATTACGTCATCCAGTAAAAAAAAAAAAGCCAGAATCCCAATATCTTCTCTGTACCCTACACACGTGCACTACGTGTCCGGCACGAATGCATGAGATTATCCACCCTATCTAGTGGGCTATGTGTAGGAAACCATTGGTGATTCACGCAGTCTTTCTGATAGGCGTTCAGGTTCGCACAGCGCCTCTACAGGTGAATAGAGAAACAGCTCAGCAACTGATAAATACAGTATACAAATTTTCAAATTCAAATTTTATTTGTCTCATACACAGTACGATATGCAGTGAAATGCTTATACCGTACCAGCCATAACATTATGACTGCGTGTCTAATATTGAGCAGGGCCCAGTGATACACTGTGTGTTCTGACACCTTTCTACCACAACCAGCATTAACCTTTTCATCAATTTGATCTACACTTTAGTGCTTCTAGTGGATCGGATCATATGGGGCGGCCTTAACTCCCCTTGTGCATCAGTAAACCCTTGGCCACCAATGACACTTTCTCCAGTTCACAGGTTTCCTTCCTTGGATTGGAGCTGCTCTTGTGGGATGTTCCTGGTCAGCAGTGGTTAGGACCTACCAAAAGTGATCCATCTGGTGACACGGTCATGTGGCCAAGGCTCAGTGATCCCCATGGGGAGTAAAGGCTGGCCCGTGTAGTCCGATTCAATACGAGAACTACCGGAGCTCAAATTGAGGAAAAGGTTAGTGCTGGTTCCAATATAAAGGTGTCAGAACACACAGGTCACTACTGTTTTGGTTGCAAAGGAGATGGGAGTCAGTGATAGCATAAATAATGTTATGACTGATCAGGGTATACCGTGTTGTATTTCTGACTATGTAAACCCTTTCTATGAATGCATGTACCAGATTTTCTGTTTTGTTTTTTACAGTAAAACAGGATGATGTATAAAAAGGATTGACCATGCTTAAACATTCAAGCTAAAATAATAATAGTGGAAAGCAAACAAGGGTGTCTAGAGGTAAGAAATGTGGCCTGGCATCTCCAGGGTCAGTGTCTTTATGCATGGAGCTTGCATGTTCTCCCTGTGCTCCCACAGTCCAAAGATATGCAGATTAAGTAAATGTTGTTGTGCAGACTGTCTAATCCGCTGTGGCAACCCCTTGCCGGGAGCAGCGGAAAAAACAACAATAAGAACAACCACTGATGACTTTTTTTTTTTTTTTTGGCTGGGTAGGATTTCACCCAAAACTGTGTACTAAATATTGCAACGATTCGGGATCGAATTAAGGAATTTGGGAAATGTCCCTAACTATGTATTATAATAATAATAATAATAATAATAATAATAATAAATTTCAGATAAATCAAGAGAACACCTATCAGCAATTTTTTGAGTGCAAATCTCTGTGTGGGCTGCATAATAAACAATTTGGAATCTGTCCCAATGTTCTGCAAATACATGCTTGAGATCTTAAGCATGTCTTGCATTGCGTAGATGTGTGTTCACCATACTGGTGCACAGGGCTATTGGTGCCCAGCTGTCTGAACTCTGTGAGAACATTTCGATTAAATCAAAGTCAGGTACAAACAAATATTTGGAACAGCTGCACATTCTGTGTTTGATGTGCCATGAAATCTCTGATAAGTAAAGAAGCGGCTCCTTAACACTGTTGTCCATCCATCTGTCTGTTTACAGAAGCAAAGCTTAGATACAGAAATTTAATACTGCATAAAAAAGATGCTGGAGTCGTTATAAAAGCAAGTGGGTGGTCTACAATTTAATCAAGAATATTTAGATCAAAAATGTATGTTCAATCTTTTGGACTAATTATTTTCCAATAGTAATTTTTTTTTACATTTTTATTAATTTTTTTTACTGTGTTACTTGAAGAAGCACAGTAGAAGTAGAAAACACAAATACAATAATAATTATAATTTATACATATTTCCCCAGTTTTAAAACTAATTTCTTTTTCTTTTCTTTTTTTCTTTAAAGCTGCTTTGCGACAAGGACCCATGATTAAAGTGCTATATAAATAAAATGAAATTAAATTGAAAGGAATTTTAAAACCATAATTTAAGAGTTAATTTTATGATAACTGTTTTATTACAAAAATACAACAATTTAAAACATAAAATTAAATGTTTATTTTCTAGTTTTCTCCCATTATAATTGTTTTGCCTTGTGGCTTGCTCCCTGAGCACAAGCCCTGATCAGTGTTGCAATCAGTTTATAAACGGTTCTCAACTGTGCAATGATTACACACCCATATATCAGGGATGAGAGTATTAACAACAAAATAGTTTAAATATTATGCCGTTATGGTGGCTCAGCACGTAGTTTGAGGGGAGTGCCTACTCTAAAATGCCCGTATGTGTGAATGAAGGTGTGAAAGAAGAATGTTCCCAGAACAGACCTCAGATTCACCTCTTGTCTGACCAGGATAAACCAGTTACTGAACAGCAATGAATGTAATAGTCAGAGGTGGAATTCACCAAGTTAAACAATCCTAGTAATAGGCTAAAATGAATTTAATTGATTTGTTTATTTTCATTGAACAGTGCAATAAAACAAAATGCAAAGTGCAACTCCCTTTCATCAACTAATATGCAAAAAAGGCAACACAGTGGTGTAATGGTTAGCACTGTGGCCTCGCACCTCTAGAGTCAAGGGTTTGATTCCCGACTTGAGTCTGTGTGCATGGAGTTTGCAACTTCTCCCCATGCCTGGTACAGTAGGTCCCCTCAGGATATCTGATGCAGATTAGTTTAATTAAACCTGAACCCTGGAGGTGCAAAGTGATAGTGCTAACCACTAAGCCACTGTGCCACCCTAAAATATTTCTAAAAATGTATAATTTTGTTCAATTAAACCAGAGAGAAGCGTGTGATTAGTCTCTTGCATCAAAAAAAGCAATAAGCCGTCATAATCATAATGTCACAAAAATACTTGTGTGACTCATATACTCACTCTCTATACAAGTTATCTTCTACAGCATTATGGGAAGCCTGGAGTCCATCCCAGGGGACTCGAGGCACAAAGCGGGGTACGCCCTGGAAGGGGTGTCAGTCCATTGCAATGCACACAAGCAACCTATGTAATTATTAACTACAATTGTTTGCAATTGATACCAGAGCTGGCTAGCAAAATCCTTTATACAAAAGCTTTCATCAACTTATTATGTCCCTGGTGATTTGCATAGACTCTGCCCTACCTTTCCATTGCATGGCATGTTTTTTTTTGTTTTGTTTTTTGTATCCAACAGAGAGACAACAGAGATAGTTTTTTCTCTGCCTTTCTTAAGTTTTAAGAGTAATGAGGTGACATGATTTCAACAGCCAGTTTCAAACAGGGTGTGGCGTGGACCAAATTTAACTGGCTGCCAAGTTGGGCTCGGTACAACTATTTGATAGACCCGAGGCAATAAAATTAAAACCACCCCAACCCAATCTGTTAGTATCGGTTAGTTAGTAACAACACCACTCTATTGGCCAGTACATCAAGGCACATACTGTAGCAATCTGTGCGTTTTATGTACCCAATTGCCTAGTGTCCCACTGCGGAAACCTCCGTACTCCTGATGGCCAGTCCACCTATGCATCTCTGTAATGGCTCGTTCAGACTGACTGTCCTCATATGAGCATTGCTACTACTAGTCAGTTTTTTCCAAACGAATTCAGACTGTCATGTTCAAACCCCACTTTTATTAGAACCCAAGCACTATGACATCAGCCCTATGCCGTCATAGTGTGTGAAGGGAAGAGGTGGGTAGAGTAGCCAAAACATGTACTCAAGTAAGAGTAGCTGTACTTCAAAATAATATTACTCAAGTAGATGTAAAAAGTAGTCATCCAAAATATTACTCAAGTAAGAGTAAAAAAGTATTCAGTGAAATGATACTCAAGTACTGAGTAACTGTTTCATCATAATGTCTAATTTTTTTTTTTTTTTTTTTTTTTTAGAAATTATGTAAGCAGTCAGACAAAATGATAAAATAATGTACAAATTGTGACATTTCCAAATAATAAAATAAAGGAAATAAATTTTATTAAATAAATAAATAAAACTAAATATCTTTACAAAATAGGGAATTAAGGAACAAGAAACACAAATTTCTGCATTAGTTAACATTGGCAGAGAACTATCAACGATTAAAATCACCTTAATCTGCTTAATTTTCAAGCGATTTTC
>JAQQZT010000038.1:7906486-7920026 GCA_030068275.1 Clarias platycephalus | reverse complement strand
CTCCGGGTACTTCGGTTTCCTCCCACAGTTATGCAAAGACATGCAGATTAGGATATTTGGCGAGTATGTTATAATATGAGTTCAGCAATACGTAATGAACATTGCATTGTGGGAAAATCATAGGTTAAGTTGTCATAAACAGAGCCCGCGAACATAAAGTATAGTAATTTTTATTGTGTAAATCCAATATCATCATGCGATATTAAATGATTTTACATAAAGGGCACTGGTGGCTCAGTGGCAGGTGTTCCGCCTGCCATGCGGAAGGCCCGGGTTCGAACCCAGCCAGTGCCCATCTAGTCAGTATATATATCTATGCATCTAATTGGTGAAATAGTCACGTGGTAGATCCACCGGCTGCATTTCTCTGGCAAAAACAAAGAATATCTTAAGTGTTGAATAACTGGTTAGAAAAGTCGAATGTAGCCGAATGTATCGGAGTAAGAGTAGCGTTTCTTCTTCACAAATCTACTCAAGTAAAAGTACAAAGTATGATGAGGTAAAACTACTCATAGAAGTAAATTATTTTCAAAAAGTTAAGTAAATATAACGGAGTCAATGTAACTCGTTACTACCCACCTCTGGTGAAGGGCCATCTTGTTCTTCCACATGAGATTTTGCTGCATAGCTCATACACACTTGCACGTATGCACACAAATACACATTTAGAGCTCATTGAGCTAAAAAAAAAAACCTTCGCATTGCATGTCATGGGCTCCACTCAACAGAAAGTCAGTTATTTTGGGTCCTTTGCAAAATGCAACCAATTGATTTTTATGTACTCCTCCTAAGGTATTTATACAATCGCCAACAAACCAGGTGTAAAGTGATATCGAAACATTGAGGATGCAAAATTGTGCAGGGATTTTTGATATCTCAAACAGGTCAGCAATGACGCTGCCTTAAATTTATGTTGAAAAGTGGTTAATAACTTTCTGTGTGACATTATATTAAGTAACATTACATTAAGTGATAGTGTAAAGCCTTTTTTCTAGCATTTGGGGCTTTTTGGATGTCTAGATATAATATTCCCCCTTTAATAAAATTATGGCAAGGGTATGTCCCCTTTAAATGCACTTTCACTGAGCCTATTGTCCATCTGGTGCACCCGGGTTGCGACGGTGCAGGGTGCTTGGGCCCGCTACATAGTTCTATTTCTGTGTATTCTTGTGTAAAAATAATAAAAATCGTTTGATCATAGTGGGTCTTAGTAATAGGCAAATACAACCTCAGATGAACAACATATAACTTTTTTGCAATAATTTACTTAACAAAAATAAAGGCAAAAAAATACCATACATATAATACTAATTCCCCTCTTACCGCTTTCATAGGATTTAAGAGGGCAAGTTGCAGCCAGGTGCTCCTAATCATCAGCTCTTGATTAATTGATTGTAAGCAAGTGGGCAGCCCTTTTATAAAAGCAGAGATTTTGGCAGTTTGCTGGTCTGGAGCATTCAGGTATGTGTTAGCAGGATGTCAAGAGGGAAAGACATAAGCAATGGCCCTAGAGAAGCAATTGTTGATTGTGGGTTAGGGTTATAAAAGTGATTTCCAGACAATTTGGAGTTCAGTGAGGAAAAATTATTCACATGTGGAAAGCATTCTAAAAGCATTGCCAATCTTCCCAAGTAGAGACATCACAGGACAAAAACCCAAGACCCAACCGGCCTGAGTGAGCATGATAAATATTCTAGACAGCATAATTAGAAGCAGACTAAACAAGTTTGATTAGTTTGAAAGGGCGCCAGGAAAAAGCCTCTTCTGTCTAAGAAAAACGTGGAAACACAACTGAGGTTCATAAAACTGTCTGAAGCTAAAGCGTGGTCGAAATTGGGTCAATGATCTGAAGAACACCTAATAATCTACATCAGAATGACTGAAAAATAAAAGAAGCAAGGTTTTTATCACCCAAATGAGGATGGGTTCCCTGTTGAGTCTGGTTCTTCTCAAGGTTTCTTCCTATTGCCATCTCAGGGAGTTTTTCCTTGCAACTGTTGCCGTCACACTCGGCTTGCTCATCGGGGCAATCTTATCATTTTGATTCAAACACATTCACATTTCATACAAACTTCAATAATTATTTTGATTGTGTAAAGCTGCTTTGCAACAATGTCAATTGTTAAAAACGCTATACAAATTAAATTGAATTGAATTTTGAAATGGCCTAGTCAAAGTCCAGACCTCAAACCAATAGAAATGCTGTGGCGAGACCTTAAGAGAGCTACTGTATGTGTAAGCGATTGCTCAAAAAGCTCAATGAACTGAAGCGATGTGGTAAAGGAGAATGGGGAAGTCATATAGGAAATGATTATTTTAAGTTATGAAGTTTCATACCCTCGGACACACAAATACACACATGTCTTTAGACTGTAGGGGGAAACCAGAGTACCTAGAGGAAACCCATCAAGCACAAGGAAAACCTGCAAACTCCACGCAGAAAGACCTGAAGTAGGATTCAAACTCTCAACTCAGGAGAGATTGAGGCCACGGTGCTAACCCCTATGCCACCATGACGATAATCATGAGCAATAACAAGTGAGAAATAGAGTAGAATTTTAAGAATATATACATGACCTGTCAACATAATAAAGATAAAGATTAAATGATTGTTTTTAATGAATGAAAAAAATATTTCACGTATCCCAGATCCCAGTCAGGAAGCAGTTTTCAGTCCACAGGGTCAGTCAGGATGCAGCACCACTGAGGAAGTTACAGTAGGGTTAAGTAACCAGTGGTGTTAAGTATTTGAATAAATGGACTTTGCTACTGTACTTAAGTATTTTTTGGGGCTACTTTGTATTTGTACTGAGTATCAAAAATCTAAGCAACTTTTACTCTCTACTCGACTACATTTCTGATTGAATTTATGTACTCTTTACTCCAGTACATTTGAACGGACAATTATCGTTACTCATTACATTTTGAGGGGAAAAAATCTTTTACTTGTGCCTTTTTTGAACATTTGAGTTTGACTAAGACTGACTTTTGTTCTGCCATTTTGAAATATTGAAGTGTTCAATTTCATTTCGATATTAGGAAATAAAACCTCATAAATCTTGTTCTTGTTTTTCACATTTCTTGGTGTTCTTTGAGCATACATTCAGTACGAGTAAAATACATAAGTTCTTTTAAAATCGGTTTTCAGGTACTCTTTACACCTCTGTAAGTAACTAAGACCAAAAAAATATTTAATGTATAAATTCTGCAAATGCAGATAAGTTTCTGTGTTTCTGTGACCTTTGACACATTTTCAAATGCAAATGCAAATTTCAATTGCTGCTTAGTTTTGAGAAAGATTTTGGTTTGAATGTTTAATTCCTTGCACATGATTTATTCAGGATCCTATATACCCCTGCCCAGACTACTAAATTAATAGCTCTAATGAATGCCTTTAAAACCTCTAATACCTGTAATACCCTTTTTTTGCACATTCCATATAATTTATATATGTATATTTCTATTTTATTGCAACTATATATTGTATATTTGTAGTTTTTATATTTTACATTCTTTTATAGTGCAATTTGCCTTTTCTTACCTTCTTAATCTATTTCCTCTTACCTTTTTTTAGGTCACGGACAGTGTGTAAGCATTTCACTGCATGTCATACTGTGCATGGTTGTGTACTTGACAAATAAAATTTGAATTTGAATTGAATTATGGCACAAATTAGGATTATTTTAGGTGCTGAAAATGTTACACTACTACATTAAGACTGGTATTAAACTCCATGTCTCTATTTCACGTCTTTACTAGATTTGTATCAGCTTCTACTTAACCATGTAGAATTGACTTACAGAAGATCAATTTAATTCTGATAAGCTCGAATCAGCTTTACTCTTAATTGAGAACAACATATAGGCCAAAGTTCAAGCAACTTCTGAGAAAAAGTTCAGTGAGTACAAATTACATTGTACATTTATCAAGTTATCTTGACAGTGTATCTGTTCTGTTCCTTTCTCAAAGTATGTCCCCTGTCAGCATTTCGAACATGCCTTGCCGTTTTTGCCACACAGACTTTCAGAGCAGCTTATACAATGATACACTGTACAGTATGTGATAAAATTGTATTCTATAACAAGACACCAGTGAAGATGTAAAAATAGCAAGCAATGCAAAACATTTAAGCCAGTTAACTCAAATAAACTACAGAAATAAAGACACCTTTCCAATGTTGTTTTTGTGTGTGCTGTTCTGAATAATAATGCAATTGGCATGAGCAGGCTCTACAAACCCAGCAATAGATTGAGCTATACAGTATGTAAAACCTACTGTATATCCACGGATCAGCAATAGCATTCCAGAATGATGGCAGTGGATCCGTTGGGTGCTATGGTTAGTGCCTTTCTATCATGGCCAAATTTGTGCTAAATAGTTTTTTTTGTGGGATTGAACCAGATGGGCTAGCTTTGGCACCGAACAGGCATAAATGACCCTTGGGTGCTCATGATCCTGGTATTTAATGAGTAAATGTTGTGTGATGTTAATGTTATGGCTTTCGGTATATAGTAGAAGAGACGTCAATCATAAAGAGTATATTTTGCAAAAAAAAATTTGCATGGTAGTGTCATTTTCCCAGGGACAGCCTGTATATATTTATTTTATAAATAATAATTTTATTTAATTTATATAATTTGATCCTTAAATTGAGTTCCCACTGTAAGTAAACACAGCCAAAAGATACGTATCATGAATGTTAGTCTTTCAGAAATCCACATACTTTTCATTCACATAGTTGTGATAAAATCGTTCACTCTAGCTCCACCCTACAGCTCTGTATTTAAGATAAACCCGAGAAGAAGAGACAGATGCCCGACCGTCTCCAGGTGTGACAACATGGATTCCCGACCCTCTCTGACTGAAGATGATTTCTCCTGTCCTGTATGCTGTGACATCTTCAGGGATCCTTTACTCCTGACCTGCTCCCACAGCATCTGTAAGAGCTGCCTGCACACCTTCTGGCAGCAGAGAGGAGCTCCGGAGTGTCCAATCTGCAGGGGCGTCTCCTCCACCCCTGAACCACCGGTGAACATCGTGCTGCACAACATGTGCCAGGCGGTACTGAAGGAACGAAACCGGCGGATGTCAGTGGAGATGGAGGGGCTCTGCAGTATACACCGAGAAGCTCTTACTCTGTTCTGCGTGAAGGATCAGAGGCCGATCTGCACCAAGTGCAAGAACTCCAGATTACACAGCAGGCACACCGTCTGCTCTATACATGAAGCATCCCAAGATCTCAAGGTATGGAGGTAACTTGTAATGAACATGGTAAAGACAATTTATGTCTCCATATACTGTGTATTTAAATGTTTGATTTAAGAGACTGCTTGTTGCTTTTCATCACAATGAATAGTATTGTGTGTTCACACGTGCACTTATGTAATTCTTTACATAATCTCAAAGTCCTGTGAAACAGGTACTCCCAGATATCAGCTTCTTTCTCAGCCATATTTTGACAGCGTAATATTAATACAGATGTTACACAGTACACAGTGGCTGACTAATTCACCCATATATAGCCTAAGATGTTTTATATGCACATGTTCAACACTACCATGTACAGGAAACCTGTGGGTAATAGAAAGACCAAAACAATTGACCTTGGTCAAAAAAGAAGCAATTATTATTATTATTATTATTATTATTATTGAAAAAGCAAAATGTTAAAATGTGAGCCAATTTCTTTTTTAATTTTGCATTTTACATAATAATAATGATGATTATTAATATTAATCAGTATTAATAATTATATGAGAATATATAATAATAATAACAACAACAACAACAACAACAACAATTTAATTATTATTATTATTATTATTATTATTATTAATATTAATCAGTATTAATAATTATATGAGAATATATAATAATAATAATAATAATAACAATTTAATTATTATTATTATTATTATTATTATTATTATTATTATTAATATTAATTAGTATTAATAGTTATATAATTATAAATAATAATAATAATAATAATAATAATAATTATTATTATTATTATTATTATTATTATTATATATACTTTCTGCATACAATTGTCATATATCTCATTGTAATGTGATTTCCACTAGGTGTGAGTACAGTATGCAGTTGTAATATTTTATTTTTCTCCCATGCAGCATGTTCTCAAAATAAAACTCAAGCCCTTACATGAGAAGATTAAGACCTATCAGGAGTTCAAAAAATCCTATATTAATATTGGAAAGCACATTGAGGTGAGGACTAAAATTACAGTACTCAGTTCAATCACCCACGGACAGCATGGAGCATGGCAACTCAGTATATATACTGTACTGTATATCTTTCTAGGAGCAGAGCAAAAACACAGAGGCACTGATCAGGAGGGAGTTTGAAAAGCTTCACAAGTTTCTCTGGGAGGAAGAGAAGGCCAGAGTAGCTGCACTCATGAGGGAAGAGGAGCAGAGAAATGAGACAGTGAATAAAAAGATTGACAAGATCTCAGTTCAAATATCCAGCGTCATGAACACCATCAATGCCATTGAGAAACAGATAGAAGGAGAAGATTTGCAGTTTCTACTGGTAAATGAGCAACAACTAGAATTGTTGTTTTGTTTTGCTTTGTTTTGGCCAAAATTAACACTGATTTAATATTTTCTTGATTTGCAGAACTACAACGCTTCACTTGAAAGGTGAGTAAAGTCTCCCGTTATTCTCAAGCCAAAGTAACTGCATGCAATTCCTTTCTAAATGTCTGAATTTTCTTCCAGGACTCAGGCTAAGCTAGAAACTCCAAAGAAATTATCTGGAGTTCTGATCAATGTGGCCAAGCATCTGAGCAATCTGAGCTTCCAGGTGTCAGAGAAAATGCACAACTTTGTACAATACAGTGAGTATTAAGCATCATGCAAAACAAATGTGTTCAGTTATTTAAAAAAAAAAAAAAGTTCATAAAAGTGATTGTAGCACAATCACACCCTCTCCATTTTCCATTTTCCTTCTCACTTTCTAGCACCTATTGCTCTAGACCCCAACACAGCTCATGCTGGCCTCATAGTCTCTGATGATTTGATCACCATGGAGTATAAAGGCAAACCTCAGCAGCTTCCTGATAACTCCGAGAGGTTTGAGGGTTATGTGAGCGTCATCGGCTCTGAGGGCTTTAATTCAGGAACGCATTTTTGGGATGTTGAAGTTGGAGACAACACAGCATGGGCTGTCGGAGTCATCTCAGAGTCTGTGTGTAAGCAAAGAGAGAACCTTTCACGGTTCGGTATATGGTATGTTGGTTTCTCTAATGGCAAATATGGTAAAGGATATGCACCGGAGATCCTGACTCCACTACAGGTTAACAAGGCAATCCAGAGGATCAGGGTGCAGGTTGACTTTGACAAGGGCAAGGTGATCTTCACAGACTCTGCCCGTAACACCTGTCTGCACATCTTCAAACAATCTTTCAAGGAGAGAGTTTTCCCTTACTTTTACAGCCACTGCAAGCAACATCCCCTGAGAATATTACCAGTGAATTCCTCAACGCCCATTCAGACACGCGGTTAGAAAACACCAGGCAGCATTAAACTCAATCAGTTATTTCTTGGTTGTATTTTAACATCTGTTTTCTCATGTACAGAAATGAATGCAGATCAAGAGGCTGTTCGTTACCATAATAATAATAATAATAATAATAATAACAATAGTAATACAATTCCAGATGGAGTTGTTTTTGTATGTACATTTTCAGAAGTTAGAATATTGTTGTTGCTCTGAATCAACTGCATGTAAAATAAAGACCATTACTGTAGTGTGGGAACTATGTCTAATCCTAATCTGTTCAATCATCTAATCAGACAAACAATTTTCAAGTTGAAGACAAATCATTGAATCAAGTTTCTATTAGAGGTCTTCTTACTGTAACCTTTATTTATTTCTTTTTCTTTTTCTGTGACTTGTATTAAATAATGTACATTAAATAAAGCTCTAAAAACTGATATTTGGTTATCGTAATTGTATTTTGAAGTGTGTATATGGTCTGGCAAACATGGTGGAGTTCATGTTATGACATGAGCATGTACAGTATAACTGCCATTGGAACTACTGTAGGTCTTTGGTGTTTATTGAAGCTGTGATTGCTCAGAGAAGTATCAGGATGGATGATGTAATGTATAGAGCTAAATCTTACCTGCAGTAAAACTGATAGGATGGGAATTTACAGTAGAGATGGATAATTACAATAAAAATGTACCATCAATGCAACCCAAGTCAAAGAAATGGAATGGTCTTAAATGACCAAGTCAGGCACCCAAGCTCAACCCAACTGAGCTGTTTTTTACTCACCGAAGACGAGACCGAAGGCATTAAGACCCACAAACAAACAGCAACTGAAGGGAGCTGCAGTAAAGGCGTGGCAAAGCATCGTGAGGGAGGAAACTCAGCGTTTAGTTTTGTCCATTGGTTCCAGACTTAGGCAGTCATTAATGCATGCATGTTAAAAATAATTCTACACGAGTGAATAAAAAAAATATCCACATTCCGAGTTTATTACTAGATTACACAATTTGAACACAAAAAACGAATCGCTGCATGCTGCTTTTCTTTCGTGCAACTCACAAGTGTGGCATCCATTTCTGCTCACACCACAGTTACAAATGAACTGATTGAACAAGTTCAGACCTGCACAGGAGTGGCTGAGGAGACAGTAGCATTGAACGGCAAGCACTGCTAGGACAGTGCATCCAACTGAAGTTTTAATATAACTCTAAGTGTGGTAAATCTTTTACCCAGCCTTTTAATATTTATAATACTGTTAGACTGTCCAATTACTTTTGAGCTGCTAAAATGAAAGGACTGTGTAAAAATTATCATAATTAAAAAGCTGTTATTAAAAAAAAAAATACTACATGTGTATGAGGTTAAATTAAAGATTTAACGGATACAGTCCGTTCCATAAGTATTTGGACAGCGGGATTTCTTTCTTTCTTTTTGTATCTTGGAGTTTGTATACAAGTATTGGATTTGAAATAGAGCAATCATCCTGGGTTCGAAATGCAGACGTTTGGCTTCAAGTTAACTTTAACAAAAATACTGTAATAACAGCTTATTAATTACGGACAGCCAAATCCACAGTGTTTATGTACTGGATGAGGAATTGGTCGCAGGTGTTTTCGTTGATTTACACACACTTGTTGCACGGATGCAAAATGTTTTACATTTTTAGACGGCAAACCTTGAAATGAATCTTATCAGATTCTACTTTCTAAAATCAGATAGTGCTGAATTGTTTACAGAAACATAACATTATACCTTTGGTTAAATAATAATTTTAAACTAAGTTAATTGCTTAAACTAATATTACCGATTTTTACGGCTTCTACTGCACGACCATGTTTACTTTTAATCCGGTACAACATCTGGGCCAAAGTTCAAGTCGTATCTGGGCCAAAGGTCAGGTCTTTATTCTTATTGCAATGCCCATTTATCAAGTTATCTTGACAATTAATCTCACTGTTCCATTCTTAAAGTATGTTCCCTGTCAACATTTCATACATGCGAATCATCTTAACTGAAAGAGTCAAAGACAACACTGACGAGGTAAAAATAGAACGGAATGATTCAGCATGTACGGAATCATTTCTTTGATCGTTTAAACAAACTTCGCATTGAGGCAGGAAACACTGAAGACATTTGTTCTGCCTCTTTCTCTTACCGGTTTATCATGAAACGTGAAACGGCTTTCGGTTTTGCACAGGCATAAACATGTGCTTTAAATTATATTGCTTAATGGCTTGCATTTTGGTTAAAACTTAATTAGTTTAAACATTTAAGCTGATTTATTTTAGTTGTTGTGGTGTTTGCAGATTTGCCATTAGAATCTCTACCCATAGATGTAGCAAGAATCTGAACGAAAGTTAAAAAGAACAAACATCTCTCTCTCTCTCTTTCTCTCTCTGTATGTCAGTCTGTCATGCTGTCTGTCTGTCTGTGGGTGTGTGTGGTTATATCCAATGTGACTGTTCACTCTAGCTCCACCCTACAGCTCTGTATTTAAGATAAACCCGAGAAGAAGAGACAGATGCCCGACCGTCTCCAGGTGTGACAACATGGATTCCCGACCCTCTCTGACTGAAGATGATTTCTCCTGTCCTGTATGCTGTGACATCTTCAGGGATCCTTTACTCCTGACCTGCTCCCACAGCATCTGTAAGAGCTGCCTGCACACCTTCTGGCAGCAGAGAGGAGCTCCGGAGTGTCCAATCTGCAGGGGCGTCTCCTCCACCCCTGAACCACCGGTGAACATCGTGCTGCACAACATGTGCCAGGCGGTACTGAAGGAACGAAACCGGCGGATGTCAGTGGAGATGGAGGGGCTCTGCAGTATACACCGAGAAGCTCTTACTCTGTTCTGCGTGAAGGATCAGAGGCCGATCTGCACCAAGTGCAAGAACTCCAGATTACACAGCAGGCACACCGTCTGCTCTATACATGAAGCATCCCAAGATCTCAAGGTATGGAGGTAACTTTACATGTTAAATACAATACATATTTTCTTGTGTCTGTCATTTTTCAGCAGAATCCTTGGCTATGTTTTGAGCAAATGCATGAACTTCAGTCAGACAGATATTTGTAGTTTCTATGACCCCCTCACATGCCAAGTCCTGTCAAACAGGTCTTCCCAGACATTTGAGTTTTATGCCCTGCTAATTGCCCCACAAAAAGCTGTTTTAGGGAGCATGGTACTTTCCTAAACTCTTGCTTTATCGAAAATCTATCTTGTTTATATAATTACTCAGTAGAACTATTGTCTTGCTGTAATGTATTTATTTTTTGTAACATTTCTTTGTCTCATGCCTTGCAGCAGGTGCTTGGGATGAAACTGAAGATGTTGCGTGAGAAGATTAAAATCTACGAGGACTTCAAACAGTCCTGTGTTAAGGCTGGAGAGCATATTAAGGTGAGTACTTCAAGTGAACATTCTGTTCGTTTTAAACTAAAGACCAAAAAAAAAGAAATAATATACTGTATGTCTCTATACAGAAGCAGAGCCAAGACACAGAGGCGTTGATCCGGAGTGAATTCAAGAAGTTTCACCAGTTTCTCTGGGAGGAAGAGGAGGCCAGAATAGAAGCACTAAAAGAGGAAGAAGAGCAGAAAAGCGAGACGATGAAGAAAAAAATTGACAAGATCTCAATTCAAATATCCAGTGTCTTGAACACCGTCGATGCCATTGAGAAACAGATTAAAGGAGAGGATTTGCCGTTTCTTTTGGTAAATGAGCTGCTGCTTGTTCAATATTCATACTGGTTTTTTTTTTTTTGTTCTTTTGTCAAAACTAACATTGCTTTTTCTTTTCTTTTCTTTTTTTGTAGAACTACAACGCGTCACTTGAAAGGTGAATGAAAGAGTACTTTTCTCCCATCTCCCGTTATTCTCAAGCCAAAATAACTGCATGCTATGCCTTTCTAAATTTCTCAATTTTCTTCTAGAACTCAGGCTAAACTAGACGCTCCAGAAAAATTATCTGGAGTTCTGATCAATGTGACCAAGCACCTGAGCAACCTGAGCTTCCAGGTGTCAGAGAAAATGCACAGCGTTGTACAATACAGTGAGTACAAATAAAATAAAATTAAAAAACAGTCATCATTGCACTAACAGTATATTTCTAAAGTATATCTTCTCCCCGTTTCCTCTCTTTCTAGCGCCTGTGGTGTTCGACCCCAACACCGCCCATGCTGGCCTTGAAGTCTCTGATAATCTGGTCACTGTGTCATATAAAGGCGAACCTCAGGAGCTTCCTGATAACTCCGAGAGGTTCGAGGGTTATATGAGTGTCATAGGCTCTGAAGGCTTTAATTCAGGCGCGCCCTGCTGGGACGTCGACGTTGGAGACAACACAGCATGGGCTGTAGGAATCATTTCAGAGTCTGTGTATAAGCAGAGAGAAAATCTCTCGCGGTTTGGATTGTGGTATGTAGGTTTCTGCAACGACAAGTATGGTAAAGGATACGCCCCTGAGATCCTGACGGTGTTGCGGGTCAGCGAGAAGGTCGAGAGAATCCGAGTTCAGGTGGACTTCAACAAGGGCAAGGTGATTTTCACGGACTCGGCCCGTAACATCTGTCTGCACATCTTCAAACAATCTTTTAAAGAAAGGGTTTTTCCTTACTTTTACAGCCACTGCACAAAACATCCTCTGAGAATATTACCGGTAAAGTCCTCGGTGATCGTTCAGAAGGACAATTAGACGTAATGACTCAACTCAGACTGAAGCTTTATATTGATTTTATCACAGAAAAGGGAGTGCTTTGCATTGCATGCCTAAAACTTCCTTACCCGTGATAAAATCACTACATCTGACTGCACTATGCGGGAGATGATGCAGCATCAGCGAAGCCACATAAACACATTTTGGTGAATAACAATTAGTTTTAACAAAGAGAATGGAATTTACGTCATGGTGGTTTAGTGGTTAGCACTGTCGCCTTGCACCACCAGGACCCAGGCTCGATTCCCATCTCTATGTGCATGGAGTTTGCATGTTCTCCTCATGCTTGGTGGGTTTCCTCCAGGTACTCCGGTTTCCTTCCCCAGTTTAAAGACATGCATATTAGGTTAATTGGCATTCCTAAATTGCTCATAGTGTGTGAATGTGTGTATGTATGTGTGTGCCCAGCGATGGTTAGGCACTCCATCCAGGGTGTACCCCGCATCATGCCTTAAGTATCCTGGGATAGGTTCCAGGCTCCTGCAACCGTGTGTACAGGATCATTTAGGATTTTCACATTTGTCTTAAAGGGGGCACATGGTGGAATGATTAGCACTTTGGCACGTGGTGGAATGATTAGCATTTTTTGTACGTTGAGGGTTTGATTCCTACCTGGGGTCTGTGTGCATGGTGTTTGCATGTTCTCCCAGTGCTTGGTGGGTTTCCTCCTGGTACTCTGGTTTCCTCCCCCAGTCCAAAGACATGCAGTTTAGACTAAGTGGTGTTCCCAAATTTACATTAGTGTGTAAGTCTTCTTGGATAAGCACCAGACTCCCCTGACGCAGTATAGGGGAAGATAGATGAAAAATTACGTCTTATATTTATTTAAGTACATACAATATTGCCCTGGAAGACCTGCATTCCTCTACAAAGATTCCAGACGATTCTGTCTCAAAACGCCAGACTAGAAGATCAGACAGATATAATGATGTCAGATGATGATAGAAATGTCACAAAACATCTGTGACGTGACTGCAAACCACCTGTGCTGTGAGGTACTGAGACAGCCTGCCAGGACCTGGACATCCAGTGGGTGTTTTTACTGTGAGTGGGTGATTTTCCTTTACATGTTTCAGGATGTTTTCTCTCAGTCATTCTATAGCCAAGCAAAAGATAAAGGAAACATTCAATTCAATTTTATTTATATAGCGCTTTTAACAATGGTCATTGTCTCAAAGCACCTGCACAAAAATGAAAGAATTTTTTAGAAAAGAAAATATTTGTACTGTATGTGTGTATGTGTGAGAAAAATGTGTCTAGATAATAATGAGATGAATGAATGATGAATGAAATGTCTCTGATGAGCAA
>JAQQZT010000038.1:7884968-7906386 GCA_030068275.1 Clarias platycephalus | reverse complement strand
TTTTTTTCCCTGAATCATTCTGTCTTTTTCATGTGTGCTTAACATTACTGTATATTAAAGCAAACATTATGAATAATTCAATATCTTTTATCTACTACTAAAACTACAGTACCGTTGTTGTTGCTTAACTTTTATCAGTGTCCATTCTTTCATGTACAGTAAACACTAAAACCTGTGCGGGGTTAGGATGTGGCCATTCCATTACAGGAATGAAGCTCAAAGTTCAAGCTTCTCCTTAAGAAGGAGCAATTAACATTCTACAATCTGTGTCTAACCACAGGCAAAGGACTGTGCTCATGAACTTGCTTAACATCACTGAGCTATGACCTTATTACTGTACATGTTTACTTGAGCCCTGCTTTGCTTCAGGATTAACAACAAATCAATAATGTTAGAAATAATGTTAGGAAGTTGGCTGTTGAACACACAGTACAGTATGTTGCATCTATATGGTAAATATGTGTAAATTGCCATTGTACAATGTATTTTATCTAAACACATGGCATACAAGGTCTAAACATAAAATTCCCCCTTTTCTAAACTTATGTCATAATGGTTTAGGGATATACCCTTTAAATGCATGTGCCCAATGTGTCTGCTGTCTTTCTGGTGTGTCCCGGTGCCGATCGTGCAGAGTACTTGGGCCCGCTCATCGCTGCTTGCAACTATATTAATTTATTGTTTTGTTTTAAAGCATGATTCATTACTAAAATGTAACAATTTTCCCAGTAGTACATCTGCTAATGTTTGTAGTTAACTGACACCTTATCATTGTGCAAACTGTATTTGTTTCATTATATTAAATGAATTTTATTTTGCATTAGTTAAATTAGTTTTGTACCTGTAAAAACTTTCATATCTTTAATAAAGCCGTGGCTCTATTAAGCAGTGTACAAGCCCCTACTTCTGCCTGTCGTATGTGCTGTTGTTGTAGATGCTCTGCAATCCAATCCGGATTTCCAGTAGCTATAAGCTCGGCCTGATGTACCCGCTGTTAACATTTGTAATGTGTCTATGTATGTACAGTATGTGTATGTGTGTGTGATGTATGAGTGTGTGAGATGTGTGTTTGTATGAGTGTTAAAATTTGTGATGTGTGCATGTGTAGAATAGGCCTCACTCACTGTGATGTCACTGACCGTGATGTCACTGAACGTGTCACTCAATATAATTTCACTCAATACTGTATAATGCCACACAAAGTTTTTAAACATTTTTCAGTGTAAGTTTAAGGCATTATTGCGGCTGACCTGTTTTAGATATCAAAAAGAAATTTGTTCGGCTCAATGAGCTCTAAATGTGTTTCGTGTGCATATGTGCAAGTGTGTATGAGCTATGCAGCAAAATCTTGTGTAGGGGCCCCTGAGGGCCCCGTGCCACACAACTCTCAGGCATCCTAATGGCAGCAGTTTCCACCCTGTCTGACGATTTTCATGAGATTCTAAGCATGTTAAGGCCCCCAAAAAAAGCTAAAAGGTGGGAAAAAAGCTTAGGAAAACAAGAGGGTTCTGCGCACCATGTAGCACCCTGTAGTGCTTGGGCCCTAATGAGAGGTGATGATGTAAAACCGGGACTTGATTTCATTTGAAAAAATGTGTATAACCAATTGATTTACAAGCACAGTAGGATGATGAGCCTCTTAGCCACAGTAATATATTTAAATTGTGCAAACGTTTAAAGAAGGCCGTATGTCTGTGAATGACGATCCTGGCCGAGGAGACTTGGAGCCTTCTGCAATCATTCCCATGAACATTCAGCAAGTGGAACAACAGATCCTTGAAAATCAAGATACAGTGGAACCTCGGATTATGAGCATAATTCGTTCCGGAAGCGGGCTCGTATTCCAAACCACTCGTAAACCAAATTACATTTTCCCATAAGAAATAATGGAAACTTAAATTATTCATACCACAGCCCAAAAAAATAAATATATAAAAATAATTAATATAAAGTAAAAATAAAACAAATTAACCTGCACTTTACCTTTAAAAAAGGTCAAAATAAATCCCGACGGATAAGTATTTCCGTTTGTGCGAGCAGGCGCTCTGTGTGTGTGTGTGTGTGTGTGTGTGTATTGATGAGATGGACAAACTGGTCGATGCATGCCCGTTCTTTTATTTGCTGCATTGTCAGGCTATAGTACAAACTTTCGGGTGGATCCTGCACTTAAATCCAACTAAAAAAACTACTAAAAGAGAAAACAAAACTCAGGCTCTATATCCATGCCTACATCACGCATTCGCGTTCACGTACACCGGACATCTCCCGCACTGGACTACACTTCTGTAAACAGCTATCATAAATCAACCTCTCTCTCCCGCAACACTGTTTGGTCGGGAATTAGCAAGGAACATCGCTAATGACACTCGTGTGAGCAACTACTAACGGAATCAGAGCTGTAAAGTAAAACAAACAAACAAATGAACCTGCACTTTCCCTTTAAAAAGAATCGCGACAGAGCAGAGTTTCTGTGTAGACCAGAGCGTGTTTGTGTGTGTGAAGCAGAGAGGGGGTGCTTCACTCACACACACACACACACACACACACTAAAGACCAGAGAGTGTGTGTGAACCGGCACAGTATCAAATTACGCGCGCGCACACATAAGCTCACACAGGCAGGGGAGACGATTACCTACAATTCCGCAGCGCAAGAGAGAGAAAAGCCATTGGCTCAGTTGTGATCACATGACGCTCGGCGTCAAAACAAGAAGCGCATGCGTGATACATGATTCTCGGTGCTTGTAAACCAAGACAATGCTCGTTTTTCAAGTCAAAATGTATTAAAAATTTTTGCTTTGCTCGTCTTGCGGAACACTCGTAAACCGCGTTACTCGTAATCCGAGGTTCCACTGTATCTTGTTGCATCTGTCTGCAGCAACTGTACACACAATCATTCATCAACACCACTTGCACTTTACAGGAACTCAGCTGGGAGTTATAGCCACATTCCCTGTACAGTCCTGACCTCGCTCCAAGCCATTTCCACATGCTTGGGCTATTAAAGGAGTTCCTGTAAGGCCAATGTTTCAGGGATGAAGCAGGAAGTCCCATTATAGCTCCAGTGTACTGACAAAACTTTCCATCTTGATGACATTAGTGAAACGCTAGGATAAGTGCATTAGTTTAGCAGGGGACTATATAGAGAAGAAAAAAATATTCTCATGTGTTCTGTTATTCTGCACAATCAAGTGGCAGTTTGACTTGAACACCCCTCATATATTTTTATTTTTGCAATTAAAAAAATGACGTATTCTTTGTCTAATTTATTTCACACTTTTAAGATTTATTTGATTTACATTCATACATGATAAAGGCACAAAAGCTGCAGTACAGTTGAAGCATGATTTTTCTGATAGTGTGTGAGTGACCAGAGAGTCCAGAAGCTTTCATTTTTACATTTACTTATAGTCCCTGGAAGGGCATACTTGGGCCCGGGGAGCAGCTTGTGAGGCCTCCAGAAACCAAGAATTGTCAGGATTGTCCATACCTGCTCTGTAGACCAACAAATCAGATAGACGTTCCTGAACAATGAATTCTCTGTGTTAACACTTTTGACAGAATAAGAGCATGAACTCATCCTGGGTGTAGAATAAATATGAAGGTTAATTTTGTTCTGTTCATTTAGGCTTGATTAAAAAGACAAACAATGGAAAGGAGCTCATGAATTTCATTATCGGGGTGACTGCAGCAGGCATGATGTAACTGCAGACGTAAGACTTGAATGACAAAATGGAAATCATCATGATAGAACAAAAACAGATCAGATCAGTACATGAACAAGAACAACAGTAATTAGAATAGACTGAGGCTTAAATAAGGGCACTAATGAAGACAATAATTAACAATAATTAACTGTGAAAAAAATTAATAATCATGTCAACATAAAAGTCCCATGCACCAAACAAAAGCACCCCCCCCATCCCCCCCCCATTAGAAGTAACACCCCTCACCACACCCCCCACCACCCAAAAGAAGATGCTACAAAAACACTACTAGTGGTCCGAGACAACACCCCCCCAAAATCTTTCACCAGGCATTCCGACACAGGGGCTATTGTATAGGGCATAGGGGCCAGTTAGGGGCTTGGCATAGAGACAAAACTGTGACGTGAAATCCTCAAACTCGGGCAGCGGAGCAAGCACGGAATCCTCGAGTTCAGGCAGCGGAGCAAGCACGGAATCCTCGAGTTCAGGCAGCGGAGCAAGCACGGAGTCCTCGAGTTCGGGCAGCGGAGCAAGCACGGAATGCTCAAGTTCGGGCAGCCGAGTGAGCAAACAATGGTGCAAACAATATGAGTGCCCCACATATGGGGCAATGGAGCAAGCATTTAAAATTCTGGCAGTGAAGCAAACACAATGTCCTCGAATTCAGGCAGCAGAGCAAATATAATGTCATCAAATTCAGGCAGTGGAGCAAACGCTTTGTCCTTGAATTTGTACAGCAGAGCGAGTCCTTAAATAGCGGTGAATCCACAGCTCTCAAATCCAGTTGGAGGGTACAGCAGCACATGCTCGGTGCTAGCGGGCACTGCAGAGCTAGGTAGAGAGGGTACATTATCTGGCTGAGACAGGCAAAACAAGACGTGGCTCAGGCAGCGAAGCAGGGTGTGGTCCAGACAATGCAGTCCACTGGACAGAGCGATCAGGGGTATCAGAGCACAGAAAATATCAGAGCTACCAGGGCTGTCACCATTAGAGCTATCTGAGCACCGGACAAGGCTATCAGAGTATAGCACAGAGCTATTACAGCTATCAGATCACAAGACAGTTACCAAAGCTACCAGAGCCGTCAGAGCACAGGACGGGGCCAGCAGGCCACAGGACAGAGCTATTAGAGCTACCACGGCTACTATCAGAGCTTTCAGAGCAAAGGATAGAGCTATCAGAGCTTTCAGTTAACTTTGGTTGGGAATAGGTTTTGGAGTTCTGAATGTTCACCTGCATCTCAAGCTGAGCCAGCATGGTGTTGAGCACTTCTCCTTCCTGCAGAAGATCCTGTAGAAACTCCTATGCATGCTGTGGTGGAAGCGCAGCACTGCCATTGTCCATCTGTTTTGAGAGCTCCTTTGCTGACTGCTGGATGACACACAGCTGACACCAATGTTCTTTGCCATTTGCTCTCTGTCAACACTCGGTTCTCCTCACTCTGGACACCGCTGTGGTCAAATTCTTGGTTCCTTTCTTGCAGTCGTTATGGAGAGTCACGTTACCCTGTACAGTGTTATGCTGCTTTGTGAAGGGCACACATTTTAGAATGATCTGGGGTCTGCCCAGCTCGTCTGCACTGCTCGATTACCTCCCGCACTCTTCCTCCGTGGCAGCATACGGGATTCTGAATCACGCCCCATTGCAGTGAGCATGCTCCAGTGTCTGCCTCGCTGGGATTCTCATAGCGCACACAAAAAAAAAGATAAGGGAGACCCATCTGCTACTCCTTAATGTAGGTCCAGCTAACTGCCAGGGGTAGCAGGCATGTCTTGGCAAGATTGTAGCAGGCATGGTGTAATTGCAGACATTAAGATTTCAATGATGAAATGTGAAAAACAAACAAAAATGGTAACCAACATTATGGGACGAAATCAGATCAGATCAGTACATGAACCAAACCATAACAATAACAGATTTAATACCACTAGAATAGGCACTAGGATAGCCTGAGGCTTAAATAACGGCACTAATTAAGACAATACAGAAAATATGAAACTATGAAACATAAATCAATGACTACTCATGTCAACAAAAAATTCCCAAGCACCAAACACAAAGTCCTAAAAAAAAACTGATGGTGCATGGAGCGCCCTCCAGGGCTTATCTGTGACAGTCATGTTGCATTAGCAACAAGAAATGCCAAATGCACAAGGAAGCAGTAATAAAATTATAGGTTATTCATAAAATAGAACAGAAATGTGATACAGGTTATATTATAACCAAACAATAATGCCATCAAAATGTCCTCCAATCCTAATTCAACTACTCTGTGTCACAAGTAGGTATCTTAACTTTAAACTCTGGTTAGATATTTAACGTTTTGAACGTCATTGTTAGCCGTATGACATGATGACAATATAAATCATCTCTGTCAACAACCTTATTAAGCCCCGGAGGCGGGTCATTGTGCCATAGGAGTTGAGGTATCTAGAAGGCTTTGTTATGACATCATAAAGAAGTCTGCTAGTCCCTGGTGCAGCCCCATCATTGTGCCAGATTTTGGAGTTAAACAAGGGCTAAAGACAAAAATGTGCATTTAGCACAAAGGCCAACGCTAATTGACGGCATTCCTTCACACTGAGTAAGAGCCGCCGCCGCCTACCTCCTTGGCATCCACACCTTCAACCTTGGCCGACTTTAACCACCATGTATCCTTGCCATGGCAAAGGCTGCAGAACCAATCTTCCTGCCCTCTTTACTCACCCTGCTCAAGAGATCCACACTCTTTACCCTTTTCCCCTTCCTATTTTTCAAAATAAAAGAGTACTTTTCCCACCAATCTCTGGTGTCTGTGTCTGGTTCGCCTACTGTGTTAGATTTACATGAGATGTGGTTATTCATTGATGTCCAGAATCAGCGGGGCAGTGTACTCAGAGTGACGGATACCGAAAGAGAAGCTGGGAGCTTTGGGTCTTGTGCAGGACACCTACAAAAATATACACATATATGCATTATATTCAATAGTACACAAGGATCATTTGTGTTTGGGGACATGTTTCATATTTTGGTGTGAACCAAATATCTCCAAAATGATAGAAATATATGAGCAGCTGAATGTCCCTGCAAGGAAAGCTATTTATTTGTAATTAAAAAAAAGTTACTGAGACTAAGATAAGATTAGAATGGTATGTTTGGACATACCATTCTTTAGTTGCCTTGATAATTATGTAAATGCAAAGGTTATTATATATCTGGAGCCTACCTTCTCTGGATAGTGAGTTCCAGGCCCTGGCTTCTGGCTTGTATCACCAGGCAAGCTGTTGCGACCGATCATGCTATACTGCGGGTTTTTAGATTTGTACACATTTACATCCACAACCCTATACGTCCCAGGACCTGGAGTCTAAAAAGAGCATGGTAATTTATAATAAAGAATAATCGAATAAAACTGTAGACCTCCTGAAAACAATTTTAAACTTATTTTTCATGTGATTCTTACCTTCCTCAAGTCTTCATGGAAGCTGGTTATTTTGTTGCGACCACTTAGAGAGATATTCGGAGCAGACCTTTTACCCACTGAAACTGGTCCCAGCACTGGAGGAAGCATGTACGCAGCAGGCCCTGGGATCAGGAAAAACCAGAATCAGTGTATATGAAGTGATAATGAATTGCACCTCCTATGTGATTCTGAGATGTAGTGTATACCTGGAGTTTGATCGTTGTGGAACAGTTCGGTCCTAGCAGACAGTGAGTATGCTGGGGCAGAAGAATAAGTTCTCTTTACTGCTTCCTCAGGGCGATAAGCACCTGCAAAATGCAAAACCAAAATGATATATTTCAAGACTTTTCTATAAACTACCTTATTTATTTTATGTACGTGTCCTCCTATATTGTATGTAACCTGGTCCTGGGGTCTGGAACAGCCTAGGGTCTCTGGGTCGACTGTATAGCGAATAAATTGGGCCTCCAACACATCCAAATCTGGTGATATTTGCAGGAACAAGGTAGCCAGGTCCGGGTGAGCAGCTGTCGATTGATTGCTGATGCGGTATTCCAAAGCTGTAAGCAGGGGCCTTCGATTTCCGTGGGTCATGCCCTTCTAAACCTAATCAGCAACAAGCATATGCAGGAAAAACTTTTTATCAATTACTATATCCTCCAAATAAAAAGTTACTTCATCTGGAGCATTCCCTGGAACAGTCACTGTACAGCATTTCACTTTTTGGAGAACATGCTAGTTTCTTCGCCTAAGCACAACAAGCACATTCCATCTCCTAAAAAAAAAACCTGACTAAAGTACATTAAAATGGCCAATATTCAGCTTGTTCAGTGTGTGGAGTGCAAAATGTTTAGACATCCTTCCTCTGTCATTTTTGATAAGTGTGATATTGTAAGTGTGATAAGTAATATTGTTATAGGTGTGTTTGTTAGGTAGCATTTTGATGGAGAAGATATTTGCATTAGAGGAGCGCATCTAGACATTAGAGTGGGTTAGAGAGCACAACAACAGTGTTATTCCCATAACAGGACGTCTGTGTCCCGCAGGCGGGGATAGTCAGCCCCTGACTCCAGCATTAGAGCACTCACAGCCAGGCGAGTGGGTGGCTAAAACTAAGGCTAGCCCACTGGAGCACGTCTCCTCTGTACTTCACGTGTCCAACAGGTTTGCTCTCCTCAGTGAAGAACCCTCTGAGAACCGTGAAAGAGCTCTGGTTAAAGGAGACACCATATTGATGCATGTGAAATTAACTAGGCCTTTTGGCACGGGACATAGCAGGCTTTAGGGCAGTGTAAGTTCTCAAAGATGTGATACATGCTGGAGCTAATGATATATTCCTTCATCAATCAGAGGTTAGTGAACTTTTCAGAGATGTCTACACAGAGCCCAATCCAGGAAGCAGACAAACAGGCTAAACCAACCGTCTGCTAGCTCTTGAACTATAAAAATGCTCTTCACTCTTTCCGTCCTCTACAGCGCCATGTAGCACCTTGTTGTGTTGTCCATTAAGGTCAGTTTGATTAACTGGTTTATTCACGCATCAAAACAAATGCATGTTGCTTATCTAGATTTTCATGTTTAGGCATGAAAATAGGTCAATGGAGATTTTTTTCTTTTAGATAAACTTTCCTAGCTTAGGTTGCACAGGAAAAAATTTGCAGGGAAAGAGTGCCATTTCTTTTGCACTAATTTGGATTCTTTCTAACAGTTGAATGCATGTTGCTTTAAACTTAGAGTTGCTTGGGTTTTAGAATCTGTTGTCAGTCAAACAGGCATTTTTCCCACTTGGCTTGAATGTATTTTGTCTCAGAGCTCTTTAAACATGAATGTCTCTTGTAACAATGTCTCTTGTAAGTTGTAAGCAATTTTAATCAATTTAATTTGTTTATCAACAACCATTCCATATATTTAACATGAAAAAGAAATCAGATCTGGAGTCTTGAACATTACGTTTGAGAACCCCTGCCATACACCATCTGCCTAGCTGTATCCTTTGTCACACAAATGAGCAAATTTACTGGATTATGTTTTGAAGGTCTATCCAAGTTTCCAGGTAAATGATACAAGGGTGAGTCAAATGAAAATGTTTTTGCATTTTCATAAAAGTGCATTCAGAAAATTGGACATGAAGTACAGTCCTGACCTCACTGCGAGCCATTTCAACATGTTAAAGGACTTAAAGTCCATTAAAGGAGGCCAGCATTTTAGACGTGAAGCAGACAGTCTGATCGATCATGGCCTCGGTGTACATTCTACTTGATGGTGGATAAGTGCATTAGTGTTGCAGGTGATTATATAGAGAAATAAAGAGAGATTTTACTCTCATAACCACGTTCTGTTAGTCTGCACAACCAAAAGTCCTAGTTTGATTTAACCGCCGCTCATATTTTTTTATTTTTGCAATAAAAAAACTTTTTTTTGACTGTTTGGCAAACAGAGAGCCCAGGAGCTTTCATTTTTACATTTACCTGTCGCCCCTGGGAGGGCATACTTGGGCCCGGGGCCGGTGAACATTGCAGCAATAGGACCCCTCCGGGTGTGAGGCCTCCAGGAACCAACCCATGTGTCAGGAATGTCCATGTCTGCTCTATAGAAGATTAACATATCAGACTGAATAATCCATTTTCTCTCTTATCAGAATGAGAACATGAACCAATCCTGGCTGCAGCAGAAATGTGAAGGTGAATCTTATTCTGTTTATTAAAACCACAAGCATTGACAAGGAGCTCGTGAATGTCGCGTTGTCATAGCAACGTGGATTGCAATTGTACAAGCAAGCAATAATAAAATGACCTGTTATTTATAACATATTTAACATGATTTAATTAGTAGAGCAGAAATACAATGCAAGTTATAATATTAGTAATGATATTACATTTATGGTTACAGATTCAGCCACGTGTGCTCAGTGACTACTGACACTCAATTTAAATCAGAAAACGTACAAGAACAGAATTAGAAAAAGAAAAAAGAAACTAATGACGTACTTGATTTCTGGTCAATAAATTAAAGGACCCCTTCAGGCACAGGAAGGTTAAAGGAGGAGAACGTGACGCCCAAACTCACGTCTAAACGACG
The DNA here is from genome assembly GCA_030068275.1 of Clarias platycephalus. NCBI lineage: Eukaryota > Metazoa > Chordata > Actinopteri > Siluriformes > Clariidae > Clarias > Clarias platycephalus. The sequence continues at coordinate 7,896,160 of JAQQZT010000038.1, read as the reverse complement.
CTAAAACACGCGCCTTATACATGCAGTAAAGTCCCGGCAACGCCTCGATTATGACGTTTCATTTGTGACATTGTTTCACATTTTGGAACTATAAACTGACACAAAAAAAGCAGTGACGTCATCGGGGGGGGGGGGGGTTCCGAAGCGCGGTTTTGAAGCTATTTATTTATTTATTTATTTATTTGAGTTCAGTTACAAACGTTTGCAAAAGCAAATCGCGCCAGAGAGACATAAAGCAAAGAGAACAAAGGACAAGAGGTTCACTTACTCCAGCAGGATGTGGGAAAGTCAATGATACTGTTTAATTAATTTTATTCATGTAAGAGGGGTATGTTTATTTCTGGTCTAGTAGTAGTAGTAGTAGAATTACGGAAATTTGCAAAATAATTAGTACATTAATTATATATTGTTCATTTTTAGAGATGTTGGATGTTGATTATTAATATATCTTATTCTTTGAATACAATTTATTTTCTCATTATTATTATTATTATTATTATTATTATTAATAAACGTTATAGTAATATTTAAAAGATTCATTTTATGAATGTATGATTTGCCTAAAATAAAGTAGTATAATTATATATGTTACATATATAATAAATAAGTACATTAATATATGTTTCATTGCTAGAAAAATGGGGGTTCTTAATGGTTAATAATATATCTTATTTTTTAAATACAATATATTTCCTCATTATTGTTTTTTTGTTTGTTTTTGTTTTTGTCTGTAGAATTTACACAAAATAATGAGTACATTAATTATATAGTGGTTATTGTTGGAGACTTTGGGGTTGTTAAATATTTAATAATACTGTATGTCCTCTCCTTTTTTCTCTCATTATTATTATTATTATTATTAGGAAATTTTGTTTTATGAATGTAGAATTTGCCCAAAATAGTGTGTACAATAATTATATATGTTTCATTGTCAAAGTGGGGGCTACCAAAATGTTTTTTTTATTATTATTATTTTATTATATAGACAAAAATCTATCCAAAACAGAGACATTCTACCGCTTTGTTGTAAAACATATAATTTTCTTCTATACTGGGAACAAATTTTAAAATATTGAAGTTTACTGGGTGAGTAATTGCATAGTGAATTTTTTGTTTGCTCGACAGAATTGTCTGACTGTAGTGTTTCTATATCTCCATATATCCAAGACATAAATTCTGTTACAAAAGTAGTTTATTTTCAGAATTTTGGGTCCGTTGTGAAAGATGTCATCTGCATTAGAACAAACCATATTAAAATCACCACACTGAGAGCTTGAACATTGGATATTTTTCTTGGAATAAGTTACATTTGTTTCTTTAAATCTTAGATTCCTCATAGGAGGGTTATAACAATACACATTACCCAATACAAACAAATTTTCTGCTATTTCAGTTATTAATGTTTTACCCTTAAATCTTTCTTTAAGGGTGGCACAATGATTTGTTCCATGTGATAACCAAATCTCACTGCCCTACTAATACATCCAAATATTCTGATCATCTGGACACACACACAGTCACAATCAGAGGCAACTGATATTACATTAACCATTTACACACAAATCACGGACAGATGTTTCTATGCACACCACTGGCCCGCTTTCTGAACTTTCTCCACAAGAGGGAGCCATTAACAATCTACTGTATAATCTGTGTTTAATCACATGCCAAGGACTGTACTCCATGACTACGCTTCACATCACTGAGCTGCACATGTTTACTTGAGTCCTGCTTTGTTGAAGGATTACCATCAACTAAATAAAGCAAATTTGTAATATTTTAAAAGTTACAGTATTAGATCTCTCGTTCGTCACTGTCCGTTGTTTGGCTGCCTGAGATCTTGCAATAATGTTATAACTTTTGCTAGTTAATGCACCCCATGCTACAGTATGTTCATTAAATCTAGTGATCTAAAGTTGCAGGAGAAAATCTACCTGCAACTTTAAGTAAAAATGTGTAAATTGCCATTCACTGTATTTTAACATTCATCCAAACACACGATACAGTTACTGACAACCCAATGCACATAACCAATTGCATTCATTTGAGAGAATCAAGAAATAATGTTTTTCTTTTCTTTTTATTCCTCCATCACATTGTATTATTAGCAGTCAGGAAATCTTGGAGTCAGTTATATTCCATTAAAAAAACAAGAATTCAAAGAGAAACATTTCATTTTAGATACATATAGAATATAATTAGAAAATCAAATGATTGCAAAATGAACTGCTACTCCACTTACATATATTGTAATTTTAACTACTTACAAGCCACTTAGTTTAAAAAACAAAATAAGAAAAGACAATATATAGCAATGTCACTGACCAGTACTGTTTGCACTAGCTACACATTTCTGACCATACTGTATTTAAGAAAACTGGACCATGCTGTCAGTTTTGTTTAGAAAGATGTAAATTATCAGATTTAGCTGCAAGCTAGACCCCCTGTCAGAAAACTAAGCTGTCCATTATGTGAGATAAATGGTAAAGTGGCATGATGATTAACCTGCAGAGGGTCTAACATAGTTTATTCAAAGTGTTGCTTTGAGTTACTACATGAGTCTCTACTGCTTAATAGTCATTTTAATAGATAGGTATAGAGATGGTGGTTATTCATTGATGTCCGAAATCAGCGGTGCGATGTACTCAGAGTGACGGATACCAAAAGAGAAGCTGGGAGCTTTGGATCTTGTAAAAGTCACCTGCAAAAGTAAATATATACATATGGTCATTATATTCAGCAGTTCTTAAAGATCATTTGTGATCATATTTGTAATGAAAACTGAAATGGAATGTAATTTTAAAAAGTGACTGAAGTTAAGATTAGTTTTGGACACATCATTCATGAGCTGCCTTAGTAATTATGTTAATACAATTTGGATTAATAATAAATCTGAAGCCTACCTGTTCTGGATAATGAGCTCCAGGCCCTGGCTTCTGGCTCATATCACCAGGCAAGCTGTTGCGACCGATAATGCTATACTGCGGGGTTTTTGATCTGTAAAGGTTTGGATCCACAACCCTATACGTCCCAGGACCTGGAGTCTAAAAGAAGCAAGATAATTTATCATAATAAAAAAAAAACTGTAAAACTGTAGACCTCCAGCATTTTTCTTTCTGAATGTGATTTTCATGTGATTCTTACTTTCCTCAAGTCTTCATGAAAGCTGCCTATTTTGCTGCGGCCACTTAGAGAGATATTCGGAGCAGATCTTTTACCCACTGATACTGGTCCCAGCACTGGAGGAAGCATGTACGCAGCAGGACCTGGGATCAGGGGAAAAAAAACAGAATTAGTGTATATGAAGGGATAAGAAACTGCACCTCCTATCTAATTTGAGGTGTAGCTCAAAACCTACCTGGTGTTTGATCATTGCGGAACAATTTGGTCCTAGCAGACAGTGAGTATGCAGGGGCAGCGGATAAAGTTGTCTTCACCGCTTCCTCAGGGCGATAACTACCTGCAAAATGTAAAAACAAAATTTCGGGATTCTTCGAGACTTTTCTATAAACTACACTATATTTTATGTAAGTGTCCTATATTGTATGTCCTATATTGTCTGTAACCTGGTCCTGGGGTCTGGAAGAGCTGAGGATCTTTGGGTCGGCTGTATAGCGAATAAACAGGGTTGCCAGCACATCCAATTCTGGTGATATTTGAGGGTACGAGGTATCCAGGTCCGGGCGAGCAGCTCTCTCTTAATTGCCGATGCCGTATTCCAAAGCTATAAGCAGGAGCTTTCAATTTCCGTGGGTCATGCGCATTTATACCTGATCAGCAACATGCACACGCAGAAAAAATCTTGCAACAATTACTATATACTCAGAAAAAATGGTACTTAATCTGTAGCATTTGTTGTCACTGTACTTTATACCTTTTAGTATGTAAAAATTATACTACGAAGAAGAAGAAGAAGAGGAAGAAGAAGCTGTCATGGTTAGGTTCTTGACCAAGACCCTAAACCATCTGCATACAGTAGTTGTATCACTCAACTGAGCAAATCTACTGGATTATGTTTTGAAGGTCTATGCACATTTCCTGGTAAAGTATACAAGCCTGAGTCAAATAAAAACATTTTTGCATTTTTTTTTAAAACAGGGGTAATTTAAGTTAATTGAGGATAATGCACCTGAAGTACAAGGGGCATTCAAGTCAAATCAGGAATTTCTGGTAAATAAAGAAATAAAAACTGATTATTTTACAGAAGACTTCACGCACAGTATGGTGATGAGACACTTAGACACCCAGTTTGACTTAAATGCTCCTTGAATATTTTTATTTTGGCAATTAAACAAAAAAAAAGGATGTACTGTTTGTTTAATTTATTTCCCACATTTAAGGTTTTCATTTGGCTTTCACTCGTATATGCTAAATGGTGCAAAAGCTGCAATACAGTAGAAGAATCCTTTTTTCTGAGAACGTGTGAGTCCAGGAGACCTTTATTTTTATTTACCTGTAGCCCCTGGCAGGGCATACTTGGGTCCGGGGCCACTATACAGCGCAGCAATAGGACCCCTCCGTCTGTGAGGCCTCCAGGAACCAACCCACACGTCAGGACTGTCCATAGCTGCTCTGTAAAGGATTAACACATCAGACTGAATAATAAATCCTGTCTGTTCAGAACAGAAAAAGAACATGAACTCATCCTGGGTGCAGAAGAAAGGTGAAGGTGAATATTATTCAGTTCGATTCGACTAGATTACAAAGACAAGCAATGGAAAGGAGCTCATGAATGCCACGTTGTCATAGCAACAAGGGCTGCAAACGCACAAGGAAGAAATAATAATAATACAAATAATACAAATAGCTGTTATTCATGTCTTTAATTAGTCTGATTTAATTAGTAGAATGGAAATGCAATGCAAGTTATATTATATCTGAACTATAATTTCATCGAAATGTCTTTCAATCATACTTCTAAACACAAACAACCCTGTAACACAAGCAATTATATTCAATTTGCACTCATAGTCACAGATTAAGCCGTGTGTGTTCAATGACTACATTTTAAATGCGTTTCTTGACACTCGGGTTATAAATCAGAGACCTTGAATAAAAACTAATGACGTACTTGCCTTCCTTTCAATAAGATAAAGAGGAAAGTGACGGTTACAGGAGGAGAAAGTGAGAGAGGAATTGTGAGGTTTAAAATATCGCACCTGAAGCTCGCGCAGACGACGCCGGAACGCACGTGCGGCGCAGAGCACATTTAAACCGCTGAGATTTTTCATGTGTTTACTTCGCGGTCACTATAGCAACGCGTCACCATCGAGACATACCTCAAAGACAGTGCACGCTCTGTGAATAGCCTCGTCCTTAACAGCATGGTCAATTATTAAATGCTATTCATTATGTTTCATAGGATTTGAAGTATATAATACACAACTTTGGTCAAACCCTGTTTTAAATATGATCTACAAATCAAGTCTACTTACTTACTTGCTTACATACTTGCTTGCTTACTTACTTGTTTACATGCTTACTTACTTACTTACTTAGATACTTACGTACCTGCATACTTATTTCCTTGCTTACTTACTTACTTACATACTTGCCTGCTTGCTTACTTGTTTACATGCTTGCATGCTTACTTACTTACACTACTTACGTACCTACATACTTATTTCCTTGCTTACTTACTCATTTACTTGCTTACATACTTACTTGCTTACATACTTACGTGCTTACTTACTTAATTACTTACTTACATATTTGCTTACTTACTTATTTCCTTACTTACATACATACTTACATACCTACTTACTTGCTTACATACTTGCTTACTCTTTTTCCTTTCTTATTTCCTTACTTACTCACTTACTTACATACTTAATTGCTTACATACTTACTTGCTTACATACTTGCATACTTACTCTTTTTCATTTCTTATTTGCTTACTTACTTAATTACTTACTTGCTTGCACACAAATTACATTACCTGTTATTTTCAACCAATCTGTATAAATTCTAATGTATTTAACATAATTAAAGCTCTCAATAATTAGTTGTCTACTATATTTCATAAATGAGTAATCGCTGTCATTTTCAGGATTATATAAATCTGATTATAATGAATTCTAATTAATGATAGCGATCATTACATGGCTAATATAATACAATCACCCATCAACTGCATGACCTAAAAGGCATTTTCATATTTGACTAGCTTGTATATACACTACAGTATATAATCAATAATTATGCTAAAATATACAGTAATTGCTTGTTGAAAATCCCATGCATTTGGTCATTTTTCCTTTAACTAATTCACAATTCACTGGGAAAAGAATACAGTGTATTTTATTGTATGTATTGTATTTATTTATTTATTTGATCCATTATAATACTTTTAATTTCCCTTCTCGATTGCTGACATCCCTGTGGCTGTGTGGAAAGGTGAGCGACACTGCATATCTCTTACTTTGTTCCCAAACACTTTCAGCAATGTGTTATAGCTTTCAGTTTCTTCTTGAAGGTACTAATTCAAAGAAAAAACAGACAGTATATATAAAACAATATATTGACAATGAACTCACACTGGTATTTTTTTTGCATTCTCGTCATTATTTCCTTTACTATCTGTTCATCTATTCAAATGAACACCACATATACATGTGTCATAAAATGCATTCAGACACAAATTGACCTTAACTCACAGTACATAATGAGATACGATTACATATACAAAAATACAGATGTATTAACACACACACATGCACACACACTGTTACCCTGGTCAGTGCCTTGACAAGCCTCTGCAGGACCGTGTTCTCAAGGTGTGGACAATAAGACGTCACCTGAGCTACACAGCTCAGCAAACAACACAGAGTGCTACGCTGAGACTAAAGTGTGCATGCATACATTATACAAATGCACACATATAGACAGAGAGAGAGAATGAGAGAGAGAGAGCACTTATCAATAGAGAACCATACATTTGCCATTACATTTTTAATAAATGTGTTAAATCAGTGTGTTTTCGTATTAATGAGATCACCTTGTGGAGCATTTTTATAGGGTTTGGACCTGAAGCATTTGTTAGTTTATTTATATCGTCTGCACTTAGGACCGGATCCTGTTCAAACACATAGGACTACATTATAAAACTGATAAAAAAAAATTTAAAAATAAAAAACATTTGCTTGCTTTATATGACAGCTTTAATTAATTTGAATGAAGCTTATTTATAGGGAATTGCATTACAGATGCTCTACATACATGTATGGCTAATAATAAATGAATGAATGAATGAATGAATGTTATTTAAAAGTTATTTAGAAAAATCGTCTACAAATTGTGTTCATGTCAAACCAGGACTTTTGTGCGGAAAAGCAGAACACAGTTATGAGAGTAAAAACTACCTTCTACCACCAGACCTTCTACCTTCTAATTTCCCTCTATATATAATCCCCTGTGCACTTATCCCAAAAGTGTTTGGATAACATCAAAGTATGGAAAGGATTTCTCATTATGCTAGAGCCATGAGGCCTCCCAGGAACTCCCTTTCTTACCCAAATGTGGAAATGCCTTAGAGCGAGGTCAGGACTGTATAACCGATGTGGCAATAACTCACAGTGAGTTCCTGTTATGTGCAAGTGGTGCAATGGGTAGTATGATGTCATGCATTGTCCAGAAAAAAAACTGCACACCTTTGATGATGAAACCAGGCTCCATTAAAGCAAAGAGCAATTCAAAAGTTCCTGGGTGGCCAAAGTTTCAGCGGTGACGATGATGTGAAGCAGGGAGTCCGATCATGATTCCAGCATACTGAGTAATCTTTCTGGATGGTAATCAAGTGCTATTGAAACCCTGGGATAAATGCATTAGTATAGAGAAATATTGTTTGTTTTTACTCTTATAACTGTGTTCTGTTATTCTGCACAATCGAAACCTGTTTGACATCAATGCCCCTTGTTCATAGTAACTTATATGGGGAACTTTTCTTTAAGGAGACGTTTAACATTTTTTGAAGGAGTCTCAGTTGTCAGTGCATATGGATCATGGCTGCTTATATACTGTACATGAAGTAACAGGAACTGTCACATGTTCATTAACTTTAAATATACATATAACTATTCACTCTACAGTATATTATACAGTGTTTAAGACATTATCTAATAAAACAAATGTGTAATGTCTCCTTGCACATCCATGGCCTTGGTTCTATTCCCACCTCGGGTCTGTGTGCATGGAGGTTGCATGTTCTCTTTGTGGGTTTCCCCGGGTACTCTCGTTGCCTCCCACAGTCCAAGATAAAGCGGTATAGACGATGAGTGAGAGTAATGATTGCAAGTCATTGTGGTAAGAGGAATAAAACACTTGGGATACGATATTGTGTTCAGCCATGTCACACCAGTCCATAATGTATTAATTTTTTCATAATAGCACACTTTGTCATGCTTTATTCCTTATTTTAACTTTAGTAGTAAGACAGTGCAGAGCAGTAAGGTTTGTGTGCTAATGAGATGCATCACTAGTTTTACTTGACCTTGAGTTTTTCTAACCAGATCCACATCAGAGCACTTAGTACTTTTGGGTTCGTCTCTATGGCCAGTGTGGCCCATCCATAAGCACTGACGTTCAACTCCTCCTGTAGGGATTGTGAAGAGTGTAGATATATTCAGTGCATATTATACATCCTCACTTTGATATGCTGTGAATTAAAATGTAACTCAAAATAAATTGCCTTAAATGGCTTAGAAATGTATATAAAAATATGTACAGTATTAGCATATTGTAATGAGATATAATACAAAAATCCAAGTGAGGAAAGTTCATAATTCAAAAATATTATAAATATTAAAAAATTCAATATTTTGCAGGAATTTTATATACAACGCTATATATATACAGTACATTGCTTTTTCGGAAAATACTAGTCAGTAAGGTTGCCTAACCTGTAATAGTGTGGCTTTTTGCAGGATTTTGCTGCCTGCAGGTTCCTTTTGTGACATTGCTTTAGCAACAGCTCTCGATGTAATGGATGCTTTTGCACATGTGTTATTTTTACGGGGCTTTTTCCATAAAAACAAAACAAATGTCTTTAAAAATGCATTGTACAAACAGCGTTCAAGTCAAACTGGGACCTCTGCTTGTGTAGAATAACAGAACACAAATATGAGAATAAAAACTCTCTTTAATTCTTCATATAAGCCCCTGTTCCTCTAGTGCTTAAATACCATCAACATAGAATGTTTTCTCAGTACACTGGAACCATGATGATATTTTCAGGACAATGCCCAACCTCATACTGCTACGCACCATTCGTACATTATTGGGCAATTAAAGGAGTTCCTGGGGGGCCAGGATTTCAGTCGTCAAACAAGCAGTCCGATCGTGGCTCTGAGAAAACCTTCTTCAAGCATTAGTTAAACGCTGGGATAAGTGCATTAGTGAGGCCGGGGTTTATATAGAGACATAATGGAAGTTTTTTTACTTTGAAACTCTGTTCTGTTATTCTGCACATCAAATTAACTAATAGGAAGCCGGTTTTCATGGGGCTTTTAAAAATTAGTCTTTTTGCATAACTGAATGCTTGTCAAGAAATACATACAAAATTAACTTACCTCGATACTGGAGCTGAATTTTGGGAATCCCTGATACGGTTGCATCGTGCACTTTGCCCTTTTTGCAGAATTGGGCTTAATCAGGTGATGATTTGAGGATGAATTGTGTGTCTGTCTGTCTGGTGCACAGTTCTCATACTCATTTACATGATTCAAAATTCCATTACTGACTTTACCACCATTCCCAATCAGTGTGGAACTGGGAATAAATTTTATGTCCTGGGAAAAAAGAGAGAAGAATTACAGGAATTATAGGGAATTTAAAGTTTTTGATTATAGAACAGTTTAAGAAAATCTGTAAAACTGAAAATCAAACTGATTTATGTTTCAATTATAATCTGATACATGGTTTGTACTAGCATCTTAATTTTTTCTGCTTCACCAAAGCATCTTAAAGTTAAACAATGCTGCTCGGGCTATAGTGAGCTATAATTCATCCTCACCTTTAACAAAGAAATTTTGCTGAGGTCTGATTCACTGTAACTGCGCTTGTTTAAAAGCATTTCCCTCTTCCTTTCTAAAAATCCGAAAGGCTCGTCCCAAGACGAGACAGACTGATAAGAGTCTTCCCCATCCACCCGGACAGGCAAATACCTCTGCAGTACCAACACATTCCTTACAGCCTGCTGAAGAACCCAAGCGTCTGCTTTTTTCACTAGTTCCTGCTGAATTTCTGGAGGACTGGATGTTCCCTGACTGAGGGCTGTCAGCAGGCTGCAGAGGAAATGTAAGATCTTTGGTGTGTGTGCAAGGGAACGGGCCTCTTCACCATGTAAGAGTATGGCCTGGCGTTGAAGATACTGCTTCATACTAAATGGAGCGCCATGCCGCGTGTTCAGCGTCGGGTACTGCACCAGCTGGGGGCCCAGGAGCCGCGCGAATTCAAACACCAGGTTGATCTGGCCGCGGGTCTGAATCGAGCAAGGCCTCTTTATCCGTACGTAGTGAACAGCCTCGCTAGCACTGATCCTTAACGTGTAGATCAAGTAGCATGCGATCAGCACTCCTGTTATGTTACACTGGATGTTAGAAATCATAGTTAAACAAATCACTGATCACTACAAGCTAAATTGTTTAGTCAGTTTCTAGTGCATTATGTTTATTTAAAAAGGCACGTATAGACATGTCGGAGCTTAATATGTAATCTTAACGCTTGCCTGTTCTGCCTAGTCCGGCGTGACAGTGCACAGCGACTTTACCCTCCTGCACAGAGAAGGACAAAACCTTCACTGCATTCAGAATCCCCTCCAGAGACGACACGCCAAAATCGGCCATGCCAAAGTTATAGAAGTAAACTGAACAAGATGAAGATCGTGTTAAGAAGAGCACATAAAACATGATCGGGAAAAGCGTGTGTATGAAAGACTGACTCTGGTTCTCTATGAAGATCTGAGGGGAGTAGGTGAAGCCACTGTTAGGATCCAAATCAGGACCGCAGTGAGCGTGCTCGCCTGGCAGCTGCATGTTAATGATGGACTTAATGTTTAACCTGTAGACACATACAAACACTCGTGTACTTAGATATGTCATTCTCTTTTCATTAATTAAGTATTTAAGTCAATTTTTAGACAAGTTTTAAATCCTTTCCTTTTTTTTGGGGGGGGGGGGGGATTTAGTCGTTTCCAA
>JAQQZT010000038.1:7845313-7857055 GCA_030068275.1 Clarias platycephalus | reverse complement strand
TCTGTAGTCGGACATACTGGGGACGGCAAGTCAGATAGTCCATGATCCAGGAAACCAAGCGGGTGTCAATGTTTATGCTCATTAGTTTCTCCCCCAGTACTGCCGGTTGGATGGTATTGAAGGCACTGGAGAAGTCAAAGAACATCATCCTTACGGTGGTCCTAGGCTTGTCAAGGTGAGAGTAGGTACGATGTAGCAGGTGTATTATGGCGTCATCAACTCCCATGAACGGCTGATAGGCAAACTGAAGAGGGTCCAGAGAGGACTCCACCAGGGGACGAAGTGTATCCAGGATCAGTCTCTCAAACACCTTCATAATGTGCGATGTTAAAGCAACAGGCCTGAAGTCGTTCTGGGCACAGGGACGTGGTGTTTTGGGTACCGGCACAATGCATGATGTCTTCCACAGTGCAGGGACTCTCTGTAGAGACAGACTCATTTATTTAATTGCTTAAATTTTTTGTTATTGAGAAGTCTAGTCTTTGTTTTTTGAAACAAAACAGTTTACCAGACCGTTATTGTGAGACCGTTGTTTGTGTTTGTTTTTAAAAGCTGTGTTTGTGGTCTTGTGCTTTTTTTCCCCCAGCCTGCAGGAGGAATACCCTGTGTGGTTTGAGAAGCCAGTTTTAGAAATCGTACACCATAACACGGTGTCTCTGGACAAACTGGTGGATCAGGCCTGGGTGGAGATCCTCACCAAATACGCTGTTGATGAGGAGTGTGACTTCCTGGTAGGATTTTTTTTTAATTGAAGTTAATTTTATACAATGTTCATGATTGCCCCATTTTGCTTACCTTGTGCTTTTTATATATTATATTACACTCAAAGCTTGGAAAGGATAAAAGTTTGCGAGTGAAGGTGGTGAAAATTCAACCTTTGGAAAAAGTGCAGGACGACCAGGCTCAAAAAAAGTTGGAGGGCGCCTGCGATTCTCCCTCCAGTGACAAGGAAAACGCCAGCCAGGAAAACCAGAAGAAAGAGCAGCCCAAAGAGGAGGAGAGCAACAGGAGAGAAAGTCTTTGTAAGCAATTGTAGTTATTTTCTACAGGATAAAGAAAAAAAAAAAATTATCGTGACGTCAGACTCCTTTGTTTTTGTAGGCGATCGAGCACGTCGCTCCCCTAGAAAACTCCCCACCACTATGAAGGAGGAGAAGAAGAAATGGGTGATGCCTAAATTTCTGCCCCACAAATACGACGTGAAGCTTCTCGACGAAGACAAAGTCATCAGCGACGTCCCCGCCGACAGCCTCTTCAGGACAGAGAGACCTCCCAATAAAGAGATCTTGCGCTACTTCATCAGACATTACGCTCTGAGGATCGGCATGGGGGAGAGCGCCCCCTGGGTGGTAGAGGACGAACTGGTGAAAAAATTTAACCTACCCAGCAAATTCAGCGACTTCCTCTTAGATCCACACAAGGTAGTGTATAGTTATTTAATTTATCGAATTGGTTTCTATTTCACGATTATTTCTGGGTTGTAACTGGAGGTGAAACTATAATAAATAAAAATTGTCACATAAACAGTATGATGTGCAGTGAAATGCTTATAAGACTGCTAATGACCTGAAAAAAGGTTTCACATAAAGAATCTAAAGTATGAAATAAGAAAAAAGAAATTCCAGAGTGGGCAAAATGTGCAAATAATAACATATCAATGATTGCATTAATAAATAACAATTATTACTCTCATTTAAATAATAAATTATTTAACAGTAATAATAATAATAACGCTACTTTGCTAATGAACATATTTTATGTGCTTAGTTTTTAGCAGAAAATCCCTCGTCCAAGAGAAAGAGTCTAAGCTCACCGGAAGGAAAACCCAGCAAGAAGCTGAAGGTTCAGGGCTCAGAGTCGGGGCTGGACGCAAATGGTGTAAATGAAAAAGGAGAGAAGGAGAAGAAACGGAAGAAAAAGCAGAACTCCCAGAACATGCCTCTGAGCCCAACTCTCTGGGCAAACATGCAGGTATGTGAATGAATGACGTATGTATCCATTATGACTAGAGGTCGTACACTAGCACAGAAAACAAGCAGTTTTACTTTAAAGAAAAAAAACGTAGAGGGCTGGAAAATCAGGATATTCCGCCTTGATTTTAATCCAGAACGTCAGCGGAGTTGAAGTCGCTTCAAACTCACTTTTAAGGCTGTATTTACAGCGGGCTTGGAGCATGTGACTCATAATACGCTTTGCAAACTGTGATAGTCAATAAAATGAACTAGATTTTTTTTTCCCCTGTGTGGCCCATTACCAAATCATCCACAGACCTGGTTCTGGTCAGCGGCCCGGTGATCGGGGTCTACTAGTATGATACGGAGCAACTTGATTAATTTAGGTTTTTTTTTTATTCATTGTACTTGTTAATTTCCAGGTGAAGAACCTGAACGGGTCTCCGCTGAAGGTTAAGAATTCGGGAACGGCCAAGAAACCTTCCGACGGCAGAAGGAGTCACAAGAGCAGCGGAAGCAAAACACCCAACAGTCAGAAGGGCTCAAAAAAAGATGAAAAGTCCTCGAAGAAACCCAGAATGAAGCAGATGACCCTGCTAGACTTGGCAAAAAGTCCCACTGCTGCAGGCAGTCCTAAGAAGAGAGCACGCAGTACCGGGCCCGGCACACCGAAGCTGGGTAAACCCCTGCCTCCGATGGCCTTGCATCTGCTGCGCTTTTATAAGGAGAACAAAGGAAAGGAGGACAAGAAGAGCACGCTGTCTTCGTTGGTGAGCAGGGCGGCGAAGGCCTTGTCGGCGGAGGACCGCGGCCGCCTCCCGGACGAATTGAAGGAGATGGTACAGAAGCGCTGGGAGCGACTGGAGGAGAAGCGGCGATGGACCCTCATGAGCGAGGAGGAGCGGCAGGAAGCGATGCGGAAGAAGCGGGAGGAGCTGAGGGAGAAGCTTCGCGAGAAGGCGAAGGAGAGACGCGAGAAGGAGTTGCAGATAAGGCGCGAACAGCAGCGACGCTTCGAGGACCAGGAGCTCACAGGCAAGAGCCTGCCCGCGTTCAGGCTGGTGGACATGCCAGAAGGCTTGCCCAACACTCTGTTCGGTGATATCGCTATGATCGTGGACTTCCTCAGCTGCTACTCTGATCTCTTGTTACCTGACAAACAGTACCCGGTCACAGCACAGTCACTTATGGAGGCACTGGCAGGCGACAAGGGAGGCTTTCTCTACTTGAACCGCGTCCTGGTGGTGCTACTACAGACTTTGTTACAGGACGAGCTCGCCGAGGCCTACAGCGAGCTGGACATGTCTCTGTCTGAAATCCCACTGACGATGCACTCCGCCTCAGAGCTAGCACGCCTGTGCCTGCGCCCGACTGACGTACAGGGCGGCGAGAGCGCCCGAGACTCGGTCGACTGGCACATCGGCGGATGTTACGACGACGTCTTGAACGCCGAGCTCCTGGAGCGGCTCGAGACTACCGAGGTGTTCGAGCTAGCATCGGCTGAGAAGGTGAGTCTCCTGGTGGCCCTGTGTCATCGCATCCTCATGACGTACTCCGTAGAGGACCACGTCGAGTCGGCGCATCAGCGTTCTTCCGAGCTCTGGAAGGAACGCATCGCCACGCTCAAGGAAGCCAACGTACGCCGTAAGGCTGAGAAGCAAAAGCGCAAGGAGCAGATGGAGTCCAAGACTCAGGACACGGCCGTTAGAAAGGAAAAGAAAAAGGAAGCCAACGGCAAGGAGGATGCCCCCAAAGTCAAGGCGGAGCCAGAAGACATGATCAGCACGGTGAAGAGCCGCAGGCTGATGTCCATACAGGCCAAAAAGGAGAAGGAGGAGCTTGAACGGCAGAACAAAGGTGAGGACAGGACAAGACAAGAACATATGCTGGAAGATGGGTAAAAGATAAATAACAAAAATAACATCAGTAAGTGTGCAAAAAAAAAAAAAATCTGCTATCTGCTTATAGTTCAGGCAATCATTAGGTCTATGTGAAACAGTCGATGTCCTCGATTTAGAAAACGATTAGGATTCAATTTGCATTTAAAGAAATGCATTGATGTATTTAATGCAAAATGATGCAGGGAACTCAGAACTTTAACAATACAGGCAGTCCCCGACTTACGAACGAGTTCTGTTTCGGGAGCGCGTTCATAAGTCTGATTTGTTCTTAAATCTGACAAATTGAGCCCTGTACACCTTTGACTGTAAAGCATACCAATCCACTTAACTAAATCTGTCCCCTTTCCCCACACTGCCATCATGTGGACAAAATTCATAATCGCACCCAAGAGGGGGAGGTACTTAATCTAACAGTGAACTGTAACCGTGTGACATTAAATCATAAGAGGAATTCCGGACGTCGGTTTGTCTCAGAGCTGTTAGCCACTGTTTTGGACTCTGAACTCTGAGGATTTTCCAAAATTAGGATTATTCACTCATCCGTTCGTAAGTCAAATGTCCATAAATTGGGGAACAAGCTGAAAGCAGCATGAAAAAGGGTGAAGATTATCCATGAGGAAATCGTGTAGTATACGCAAAGCCTTTGTTTTCTGTGTTTTATTTATTTTCTCTTCCTTTATGGATGTAGAGCGAATGGAGAAGGACGCCGAGGAGGAGCGCATCAGGAAGCATAGAGCTGCGGTAGAGCGTGCGTTCCATGAGGGCATCACCAAGGCCAAGCTGGTGATGAGGAGAGCGCCACTCGGCACTGACCGCAACCACAACAGGTACAAAAACAGGAGTGAAAAACAGGATTAAAAAAATGATTAAAAAATCATTAAAAAAACAAACATAAAAGCATCCCTTAATTTTAAAACTTTTCATTCCATAACAGACCTTCACAAAGAATGTGATGTGAATGTGGATATTTACATATTAAAATGTTTCCTTCTTTTAGATCATAACAGTTGCAAGATTTTATTTGTGGATTTAATTTGCATTTTTTATTTTATTTTATTTTTTTTACACAATCGGTCTGAATCTGAATTACAGCCAACAGTTTTCATTCCTTTTCTTCTCCGTCCTTGTGATGTAAACTTTTGGCTTAGTTTTAAGCTGCACTATTAATCGTGTTTCCCTGCATTCAGGGAATTTCACAGGTCTGCTTATTTACTTAATTAGGTGTGGCCGTGACTTGGTTCCTGTGGAAGTTAATTGAAAAAAGTATAGCGCCATCTGTTGACTTTTGAGATTAAAATTTTTTTTTCAACGCTGGGTTTTTTTTTTTAATATGATGTAACATCACGATGCAATTAACATTCTCAAACAGCACAGATTATGACTGCTGCACCACAGCAATCCGACACACTGCTTTGCGGCTATATTTATTTGTTGTTAACATTGTGTTTTATGTTTAACTACTTGTTCACTTTAAAGGTTCTAAAAAAGGGAAAGTGATGATTTTAATTATTTTTTTAAAAGAGAGCTGGAAGTCGTGTATAGACTATTCCTCCCCTTGAGTGCTTTGGTCGAAAACAAAGAGAATATGGTGTGAGAGAATCGTGATCTAAAATTCCCATGTAAAAAAAAAATCATTATTAAAATTTTGCCATGAATCATGCACCTACTTATCGTTATCGAAGTGACTGGTTTCATCCTCGGTTGTGTGTGTGTGTAGGTATTGGGTGTTCTCTGACGTCGTTCCTGGGCTTTACATAGAAAAAGGCTGGGTGAACGAGAGCATCGACTACAACTACACTCTTCCACCTGAGCAGACACAAGGAGAAGAGGAAGAAGAGGAGGAGGAGGAGGAGACAGGTGGGAGTGCTATGTCCTAAGAAGATAACTATTCTAATTAGTTGATATAATTGTAACTAGTTTTAAGTAGTTTAATTTACTTTCATAAGGATGATTGAGCATAATATTTTGGATTAATTATTTGTTTATTATAAACTTTTTTTTTTTTCAATAATAAGCATTAAAATCATAATCGATTTAAATTTCTCTAGATATGGAGAAAGATGATGAGGCCAGTATAGCCAGTGCTACTAACGAGAATGGCCAGCAGGGGGCTTCTGCTTCAGAGACCTGCATAGAGACAACTGTGCCCAAGCTGGGTCAAAACCTCTGGTAAGAACAACTTCTGGAATATTATGTTAAATTGAAAAGGGTTTGCATTTTCTTTTGTTTTTCCATATTCCCAACATATTACAGGACATGGATTCAGTTCATGTATCACGGTTTCTAAAATGTCTCTTCATCCCCCAGGTTTGTGTGCGACACTCAGAAAGATCTGGATGATCTCGTAGAAAGCCTTCATTCACAAGGCGTGCGGGAGAGCGAACTGAAGCTGCAGCTGGAACTCAAGTGAGTGCTTTAACCGTGCTTTCGACATAGTTACACATATAGTCTGACTGTTAGGATTGAACATTTGTTCTTAAAAAAAAGTTATATATTTTCATTTCTCAATGAAGGTACCAGGATATCTTGCACTCAATTCACCTGAGCAAGAAAGGCAACACCGGCCTGCGCACATGTGACGGCCACCAGGAGCTCCTCAAATACCTGCGCAGTGACATCATCGAGGTGTCTTCACGTCTGGAGAAGGGTGGACTCGGCCTAATGGAAGACACCGTTGTGTTTGAGGAGCAGGTGAGAGACTTGTCGAGATTGTCCAGTGCTTGAAGCTTTGGTGTCTCCTAGGGCAGACTCGTCCCGAGTGCTCTTCTGAAAGCGCCAATATTAATTTATTAGTCATATTTATATATTTAAAAAAAAAAGGCTTTTCTTTTAAACGGGTGTATCGTTAAATGTTTGCATCTTCGATTGTTTCTTGATTTCTATTTTTGTCTTTTCTTTCAGGTGCGACACCTGGAAAATTTGAAGGACTTCGGCGAGTGCGTGATCACGTTGCAGGAGAGCGTGGTCAAGAAGTTCCTGCAGGGCTTCATGGCTCCCAAACAGAAGAAAAAGAAGAAGCAGACAGGAGAAGAGAGCGGAAAGACAGAGGAAGTGGACGAGGAGAAGAAACTGGCCGAGGAGGCACGGGTGCGTGTTCAAACCATCACAGCGGTTGTTCCTCAATCTCTTTTACAAAGGGGTTTTTACTGAATCTTCAGCTTTTGCTTTCTGCCTGCAGGTGGCGACTGCTGTGGAGAAATGGAAGTCTGCCATACGCGAGGCTCAGACCTTCTCGCGCATGCATGTCCTCCTGGGAATGTTAGACGCGTGCATCAAGTGGGACATGTCGGCGGAGAACGCTCGCTGCAAAGTGTGCCGCAAGAAAGGTAGGTTTAAACAAGTTTACGGTGTGTAACATAAGGCTCAGATCATGCTGAAGGAAGAAAGCAAAGAACAAATTCCTAAAAACTAACCTGCGTACAGGCAACAATTCCAACTGGATATAGATGTTAATTAGGATGGGGAGCAAATAACATACAGTGGAACCTTGGATTGTTTATTTTTCCGATAAAGTTGTTTCCATTGTGTGTGTGTGTGTGTGTGAAAAGAGTGGAGGAAGGATAACTATGTAAGACGGTAAGGGGGCTCCTTACTTTAGATTCACACACACAGCGCCAGCGCGCACAAACGGAAACACTTATCTGTCGGGATTTATTTTTACTTTTTTTTAAAACGTAAAGTGCAGGTTAATTTGTTGTATTTTTTACTTAATATTTTGTGTTAATTATTTTTTATGTATTTATTTTTTCCGGGCTGTGGAACGAATAATTTGAGTTTCCATTATTTCTTATGGGAAATTTTGATTTGGGTCACGAGTGTTTTGGAATACGAGCTGCTTCCGGAATGAATTATGCTTGTAATCCAAGGTTCCACTGTAGGAACCTTTTTGTCTTTCTGACTATAACGTACACGATGTATATAAAGTCTTAGACTAGGAATAGAAACATATTATTTTTGCTGCAGGTGCATAACTATAAAATCTCCCCATCTTTTGTGTGTTCTGGAATAGCAGTAAAATATTCCTTATTTTTATTTTTCCAGTAGGAGAGGATGATAAATTAATCCTGTGTGATGAGTGCAACAAAGCCTTCCATCTCTTCTGCCTGAGGCCAGCACTTTATCGCATACCCGAAGGGGAGTGGCTGTGCCCAGCCTGCCAACCGACTACTGCACGCCGCTGCTCACGTGGAAGGTGATTTTTAAAAATAAAACAAGTGGAAAATTTACACTATACCCATATACACTCCCGATCAAAAGTTTGTACACGCTTTCCAATTCTGTTGTCTTTTTATTTCTTTCTAAATTAAAGAAAAACAACGCTGAATGCATCCGAAATATGCTCTAATCTAATTTGAACAGTTGAGAGTGAGATGTGTATCTGCTACTTATGATCTGTAAATCCTTCGTAACAGTTCTAATCCAAGGTGCTGGTGGTTAATTGGTGGTTTTTGAGGCTGGTGACTCTAAATGAATGAGGCTGGTCTCCTCTGCAGTAAGTTTTGGTCTTGCTTTCCTGGGAAGGTCTTCATGAGAGCCAGTTTCATCATGGTGCTCGATGGGTTTTGCAAATGCACTCGACACAATACTATTCTTGTAAGAACTATTTCAGAACTATGTGTCTTTTAAAATAAACAGCTGTTGTTCACTTAGTTACTTAATGCCATGTGTTATTCCATAGTTAAAAAAAAAAAAATCCAAAGCTGTTCAAACTTTTGACCGGTGCGGTACACAGCCTCTGTAATGTAATGTTATCCATGAGCGTGTGCATGCTCTGTTGGATGTTCTTCATGTACAAAAGCACACCCCAATTCTCCTCTCTTTCTGTGTATGACAGAAACTATAACGAAGACACGGAGGAAGAGGAGGATGAAGAGGATGAAGAGGAGGAGGATTCAGAAGAGGATGACTCTGAGGATGAGGAGCAGAGGGATACAGGCCACAGTTGTGAGTTTACTTTGCTGACATGGTTACATGTCCTCATTTCTTTTTCACATCAAGTTCACGTATTTAACTTGTGTTCTCATTTGTTTCGGATTTTACAGTGAGGCCAAGGAAGAAGATGAAATCGTTCTTGAGGCCCAAAGCACAGAGCAAGTCATCATCCAAGAAGCATTCACCAACAAGTGCCAAAACGTCATCCAAATCTAAAGGTGCTGCCAAATCACGGCCGAGCAACCCCGCAGACATCGACGAACTGGTGAGGATGTTGTACAAATGTTCACGCGCGCACACAAATGCGACAACCACATTTGAGTGAGAATAAAGAGATCGCTTGCACAAACTAGTGACGGTAGTTGGTATTGTTGTTTCCGTGCTGTTAGCCCATGTTTAAAATTTGTTCATTCTGTAGGTGCGTCAGAGCTCCAGAACAGGAGGAAACAAGCAAGCGCAGGAGCTCGAGAAGTGTGAAGAGATCCTGCAAAAACTTGTTAAATTCCGTTATAGCTGGCCATTCAGGTACGTTTAAATACGCACGCGCACAACCACTTCTAACTCTCCTTCTAGTTGCCTTCATATTCATTATAGATCTGTATTTCAAATTCAGTAATAAACTTATTTCTACGCTTTTAAACTGTTGTAAAACTGTCATGCGTTCCTGGTCTATTTTTATTATAATTTTTTTTTTTTATATCATCTATTTTTAGGCTGCCTGTTTATTACATATCTTAAAACTTTCAGATTTCTCTCTTTAATATTAAGGTCTAAACCCTACATAGGGCCTGAGGGTTTTAAAATGTGTGCTAGACAATTTGTACCAAATATTTTAAAGTTAAGTAAAATAATTTTAAAATGAGATGCGTTCAGACCCCATTTACCTGGCATTGACAAAGGTTGTGGGCGATTGGCTCACAGAATTGGGGTTAAATGCGTCTTAAATGTGAAACGTTGCAGTTCGATCATCCAAACTGTATTTATGGTGACCTGGAACGTATATGGCCCTGTCACGTTTGAGGCACCGAAATCTGATTTGGTTCTGGTACTCACTGGTAATAAAGGCCTAGTAAACAGGGTCTCATTTACACACTTTTGGTTCCATCTGTCGTCAAACTAATAAGGATCAGTTGCAGCAAATGATCTCTTTTATGTTTGTGAAGGTTTCACTAGTGAAATTGACACAGATCTACAGGTAGTCCCTGACTTAGGAACATTTGAGTTACGAATAGCCCACAGATACGAACTTATCGGAGTTCTACTTTCAGTTCAAACGCGCGAGTAGCTCACGTGTGTTGTACAAAATAGACACTGCAGTGCTCCAGGTACCAATGATTAAAATTATATGCAATATTTTCAGTGTGCAAGTGAATATGTAAAATGTCTAAAGCCTGGTACATTGTATGTGTGTGGGAGTGCGGGAGAAATGAGTCAGCCTCACCAGTTTCAATGAATCAATCTGAAAGCACGATGATAGAAATGTCTGTCCTGTAAAGCTGTCCTGATGGTAAATAATCCTCATTTTGGAAAAATTGTGTTGGAGTTCAAAGTCCAATACAATGGAAAACAGCTCTGAG
Source organism: Clarias platycephalus (assembly GCA_030068275.1). Lineage (NCBI taxonomy): Eukaryota > Metazoa > Chordata > Actinopteri > Siluriformes > Clariidae > Clarias > Clarias platycephalus. The sequence goes on along the minus strand of JAQQZT010000038.1, from coordinate 7,846,693 downwards.
ACAAAATGGCGATTACTCTCTCAATTTAAAAGCGCAGAGACAACAGTTACATTTCACTGTGAGATTCATATACAGATTCATGTTTATATTGTATATTCGTGTCAAAGGTGTAGAAGACTCACTTTGTCGGACTTAAGAACAACTGCGACTTACAAACATGTTTCTGGACTGGAACTCGTTCGTAAGTCAGGGAACAAGTTAACTAAAACTAATACATAAGTACATAACTAATACATGCGTAAGTACTGATGCAGGTCCGTGTGTGTGTAAAAAATTATAAATTTCTCTGTTCTCATTCCCCGTTCAGAGAGCCGGTGTCAGCAGAGGAAGCCGAAGACTACCAGGACATCATCAGCACTCCCATGGACTTCAGCACCATGCAGAGCAAGTTCAAGTCGTCACAGTACCGCAGCCCGCAAGACTTCATCGAGGACATGAAGCTCGTCTTCAGCAACGCTGAGGAGTACAACCAGACCGGCAGCAGCGTGCTGCAGTGCATGAGCCGCACCGAGCAAACGTTCACCGAGCTGCTTCACAAGATTCTACCCGGCGTCACCTACCTGCGTCGCAAAGCGCGAAAACGCAACGCTCCCCATCCGGACGAAGATGAGGATGACGAGGAAGACGAGAAGAGGGGGAGGAAGATGCAGAACGGCTCGAAGGGTCGGGAGGAAAGCAGCAGCCGGTCCACGAGACACAGCGGCAGACACCGGAGGCAGGAGGAGAGCGAAAGTGAGGATGAGGACGAAGAGGACAGGGTCACGAGGAGAAGCAAACGGACAGCAGCCTCGTCAGGCCGCAAGGACTATCGGGAACAGGACAGCGACAGCGAGAGAGAGAACAGGAGAACTGGCTTGAGGAAGTCCGGGAGGAGGGCAGGCGACGATGCGGAAGCGAGCAGCGACGATGAATCAATCGGCCAGCGACATTCCAAGAGGCAAAAACGTTCACTTTAAATTCCAGGGTGCTTTTTTTTTTTTTATTTTTTTTTTTTAAGTTTCTTCTTCTTTTTTGTTGTTGTTGTTGGTGTTTAAAAAAAAATTCTTGTCCTTCATAATCTTCTACCTCCCTCGATTCCAAAAGGCAAAGTGGACCCGCTCTCTCACACCTCTCAACCTGCCCCATGTAGATTTATTTTTTTGTTTTTCATTTTCCTGGTTTATTAGACTTGACGCTTTATGTTCATGTTGATAAATACAAAAGAAAAGAAACTGATTTATATTTGTAAGTTGTTTATTACTGAAGACTTTTTTTTCTTAACCAGGAAATTTAATGATCTCTGATGAGATGACCTCTGAGCTCTTAAAAGGCGATTTTTCATTTAGATTTTGACCATAAGCCCCACTCACTTTATATATACATATATATTACACATCAGCT
>JAQQZT010000038.1:7813320-7841533 GCA_030068275.1 Clarias platycephalus | reverse complement strand
TTCTATTCTGAATAAAATATTGACATTTGCCATCTCCACATCATTGCATTCAGTTTTTATTCACAATTTGTTTAGTGCCCCAACTTTTTTGGAAGCCGGTTTGTAACATTATGAAATCAGAATTTGTTTTGTACTTACTTAATAATGAGTCATAAAATCACCAACATTTAAAAAAGTTAAACAGCGTATGACTTATACTTATTCACTATATTGTTTTATATGATGTCCCAAAGGTCTGCATCCATCATTCATTGTCACGGCACTGACTTCACAGCGGTATTATAAGCACACTGGAAATTTCTTCGAGTATTAGGACTGATGTTACACACAGATTACCCAAAGTCGAGTGGTGTTGGTCAGTTGTATAGTTAGTTTTAAAACCATCTTTGGTCTGGGTTTTGGGCCACCCTGTACACATACTCATCTTTAATACCTCTAATATCTACCGTGTTTGAATAAATTAATAAAACTTTGTGATAATAGACAGTAACTCTATCCCCACACACCGCATCAAGCCATTAATAATAAGGGCAGAAGCAGCTGTCCAGCAGGAGTTCCTGGAAAAGGGAGGATATCTTACGGAGGTGTAATCCTGTGTAATTGAGACCTTTTGCTCTGTCTATATGTGTGTGTGTGTGTAGGAGTGCGGGGAAGTCAGGAATGTTTATGTGCCCAGAAATGCATTGCTCTGCATATGGTAATGCATTGTTTCTGTGTATAATTGTTCCAGCGCATGCACATAAATACCTCGAGCATGCAGGCTCATGTGTTCTGAATGTATTTGCATGAGCATGAATAGGTATGTGTTGAGTAATACTGGGTGCATGTGTGTGTGTGTGTGTGTGTGTGTGGATTTCTATGCGTGCACTTGCTCTAATAGGGAACAGTAAGAAGTCAGCCGGCCCATAAAGGACTCTTTGAATGGCAGGCAGTGTGTGCGGAGGGTGCCGTAATCCGTTACAGATGTGGAGGTAATTATATCCAGTCAGGTCTGATGGCGACAGAAGCCATGGCCTGGGCACTGACGTCTGAGGGCTTGTCCAGAGCCTCCGTACTTACCACAGATGCACCTCTTGATTTCATGCTTGGATTGTTTTTTCATAATCTCCTTTCGTATTTCAGTTACAGCTCGGTCGGATTTTAACCTTGACCACATGTATACAAAGGTCATTTTGAAAGATGTTCCAGTAGATCTGATGAACTTTTGTGATCGTGTCTATTAAGTCCAGTGGCCGTGACCTACAGTATCATACCACTTGGTGCCACACACCAACATCGTTATTTATAAACGACAGAAAAAAATTCATTCTATCTCTCGCACACAGTTCCTCTTAGTGGAATTATTGCAGCTTTTCACAGTCTCTTAAAACCAGGTGGTAGACTGATTGAGCTGTGATTCTCCAACTTAACTGGGCAAATGGGAACTGGCATGACAGTGTGTTTGTGTGTGTATACCGGATCTGCGCCGTTCCAACCACATGGTTCTCTTACACAGAGCATCTTCTTTCACAAGACGTCATGGAAAAGCTCTGACTTCAAATTCCTCAGGACGAGCGCTAAACGCCGTGGAAGGCGGTGACGTGCAGGCCACTGAATCGCAACCCTGTTTAAAGAAAGGCCCTTCAGTGAGGGAATGTTTATTTAACCTATTATATAATAAAAAAGAATCTCAAATCACATTGGGATGCTTTAAAAAAAGTTATATAAAGTTAATCTAGAGTGATTGTATAAATATTGCAAAGCGTGCAGTGGTAATGGTCTATACAGTATAATGAATTAGATCCATTTAAAGCCTAATTAACACTGCGGCTCGGGATTTGTTGACGCAGGAGGTTCTCGATTCCCGATTGATTTTTCCGCAGATGGACGCGGCAGGAGAAAGAGCGTAGCGGAGAGACAAAGGCTTTCTGTGTTGAACTCGGAGGTGTTCCGCGCGACTGAGGAGGGCAAAGCAAACAGAAGTGGAGGAGCGGAGAAGAGGAGGAGCCCTTCAGGAGAGATTTCGCACCCTCAGCAACTCTATTGACCTGAACAGTTACACAAGGGTACACACACATGCATACACATAATCTCCTATGAAACGTAATAGTCAAGTGAAAACAAAGCAGGTCTTCATTAGCAGGTTTTACTTTCAGTCTTAATTAAAAAGTGGTTCTGATGAAACTGGGTCTGATGACCTCTAGTACTCCCGAGACCATCCATCTAAAAACAAGGGCTTTACACACCTCTCTAACTTTCACATACGCATAGAAAAAGAAAGCTCAGTGATTGTGCGACCGGCGGGCGCTGGTGTGAGAATGAGTATCCAAGCGCGGTTTCGGCTTCTGTAAGTGAATACGAGCTCTTGTCCGATCTGACGGATTAACAGCAATCCAGGCAAAACACACAGATAGGGTTCCATATCTCTCTCTCTCTCTTTTTTTTTTTGCATTTGCTCCCTGATATATTTTTACTACCTTCCTCTTTTATTTTCTTCTCATATGTGGTTTCATGCTCTCCCACACAATAACACTATTAATCCCTCAACCAGTTTCTCAGAACGCTTTCAGGATCCATTTCTTGTCCTGTTGAAGGTTTCATCTAAGACAAACCCCAAGTCAAAATGTCATGTTATATCTCACGCTTTCATTTTTCTTCATTCATTAATTCATTCATTTGTTCATCTTAAGAAAGGATTTTTTTAAAAATGTTGGTGTCCTCACAATGTGGCAGAGTGATTAATACCCCTATCTCACCTATGCGGTTTGACTCACGGTGAGATGCGGAGTTAGGCACCGTGAGTCCCCGTGATTGCCCGCCGGCATTCCGCTGGCGTTCCGTGAAGTTCTGTAAGGACCGAGAAAAAAATTTAACGTTTAATTTTTCGCGCGGAAAGATGGAAACGTACTCACAGCGCCAAAAACTTGCAGTGAATCATGATGAACCGTACTTATGGCCACCGCGCGAAACCACATAGGTGAGATAGGGGTATAAGGCGATGGACTGGCCTTGGCTGCCAATGTGTTGCGTGGCCAGTGGTGGATCAAGCGGCTAAAGCTCTAGTTGTTGATCTGAGGATTCTGGTTTGAACCCCACTGTCAGTGGGTTGCCACACCCCATACTATCCAACCACTGCATGCAGCGTTGGTCCGAAGTCTGGTTAGAAAATGGAAGGGTTGCACCAGGAAGAGCATCCAGCGTAAAACCTGCGCCAAGTTGTGTGTAGATTGAATGGTCTGCTGTGGCGACCCCTTGACAGAAAGTAGTTCACCCATCTGAGATTCATTCACTCTACAAATTATTCGGAGACCAGGCCATAACACACAGTTTCCCCCCAAACTCTTACCACTAATTTGTGGACATGATTGTCATGTTGTAGCATTATAATTTCACTTTCACAATTCCACCAAGATGACTTGGCCAATGAGAATGACAATGCCTTGTGTACAAAGCGAACTCTATGAAGACAAGGTTAGTCTGGATAAACTTGAGCATCCTCCACAGATCCCTGACGTCAACCCCCAACCACCAAAATTAGAGCCTGACCTCAGTAATGTTTTTGTGACTGAATAGGCAGAAAACCCTACAGCAGCCATAAAAAAAGCAGAAGAGCGAAGGTTATTATTACACTTAAGAGGAGCACAACCCCATAGTAATAGCCATGGTTTTGGAATGTGATGCTCGACGGTCAATATACTTACCATGGTCAGGTGTACATACAATTTGGGGCATATAATGCAAATCTCATATATAAAATAACGTCTAACAATGTAAATAACATTGGAAGACATATTACATAGTGATCATGCTTGTTTTAAACTGTTTATTGTAAAATCTGAGTTAATCTGTGTTCTGGCTATCATTAATGGCCGCTAATGCTGACAAGACCCCCCCTGCATCTTTACGAGTGCCTGTGTTCGGCCGTAAAACAGAGCCAGATGTGTGAAACAAAGCAAACAAAGCTTATAAAAGACTCAGAGAAAGGTGTAATTAGTGTGTAAGGGCAAGTCATGTCCGGCGTGAATCGCGACAGGAGAGGAATCTGGGAAATGGCGGTAAAAAGTTGTGCATGTTGCACCACTTAGCAGCATATAAAGCACTGCTGGGATAAACACAACGTGGGCACGGCGGGTATAACAATGCATGCGATCATCTTACACAACACCCTGCAGCTTTATGTTCCAGGTCCTCAGACTGAATGTACTGGTTACGTGGGTTTAATATTAAAGCCCAGTCCTTCACAGGAAAGAGGTTCAGAGTTAAAGGAACATTAGCGCTGGCGTGATTTTTAAATAAGCTAGGATGTCGGAGGCCGTAACCTGTTGGCACCAAACAAAAGCAGCAGTGTGTGCATGTGTTTTTTTCTCCCAGCTGGTTTTCTTTAGAGCTGAACTATGTGCTGTACAATAATCAGTCTGTGTCAACACCCCTGACAAGGGGGGGGGGGGAAAGCCTTAATTCACGCTAGAGGAAAAAAAGCTTGGGCAAATTTCACTCTTAAGCTGCTGTGGTGTGGAGTTGAAATGTTAACAGGAAAAGTGGGATGTTAATTGTGATCCTCTGCATCTGTACAGTTTAGTATGCAGAGCGGTATGTTTTGAAGTCGTGCGAACAATTACACTACTTCATGAGGTGAAGGATCCCGTGAGCTCCTGTGATGGAGGTGAGGTTGCAGGAATTGAATTGCTCGGTTGTTTCCATTTTAAAAATAGTCTGAAAATGAATAGTAGAAGGGATCAGAGGTGCCTTGAATGAAGGATGTTCCATAAAGGATGTCCGCATGCACTACAAGAAGTCCTGTTTTCCTCAAGAGGTAAATCCGCAAAGGAAACCCCTTGAACTCCTAATAATATTCTTTACTCTCTGGTCAGGGTCATGGTGGATCTGAAGCCTGGTGGATCCCAGGAGCACTGGTACGAGGAAGGAATACAGTACAACCTGCCTGGATACAATGGCACACACATACACACACACTCTTAAAAAACTGGGGGTAACTTAGCATAGCCAGTGCACGTAGTGGAGTTCTGAGAGGTGGGAAGAACCCTGAGGAAAGTCAAGGAGAACATTCCCAGAACATCCAGACAGTAATCTGTGGTTACCTGGAGGTGTCAAAGGACACTACAGATTAAAGTCCCTTAGGTTTCTTTCACACTAGGCTTCCCTATCCGTACTTCCCTACTGAATAGCTTTCATATTAGTAAGATTGTTCCATACATGAGTTTACTGTCTCTGATACAGTTTGTGGCAGTAACTTTTCAACTTTTGTGCTATGCCTAATTAATTATATTATATACTGTGGCAGAAATGTGAAGAACAGATCAGATCAGCTGCACATAGATGGACATATCAGAGAAGACAGACAGCATTGATGACGTCATATTCTACACAATGTATTTAGATATGGTTGGCTTTCATCTTTTTATTCGAATCATGCCCGAGGATGCCGTACTATTCTCGAGACCACTTTTTCTACCAAGTGGTGATCCATGTCTCCAGGCACAGTAGGGAATGTTCACATTGAGCAAACGTACCGATCTTTGGGAATCAAGTGTAGTTGGATCAGTGATTGAGTCCTTGGTGTGAAACCTATAATAATATGCTTTTTTTTTTTTTTTTATTGGATAAAAAGGCAAAACAGTACTAATTTAGTTTACAACAAATATATGTTTCAGGAGTTTAAATGGTTAACGTTTTAAAGCAGTGGCAGTTTATCTGCTACAGGTTCGACCAATTAAAAGCCTTCACACACAAACACACAAGAATGCTTTGAATCTTCACTTCTAAACTCTGGGCAGTTTGGGGTCAAAGGGTTAGAGAGACAAAACTAAGAGGAAATCTGAGGGTTAACTTCATTATAGAGTTTTCTTAAAGCATTATCTACGCCTCTACACAGCCCTTACAATATAAGAGTGAGTGAGAGGGAGAAGAGTGGGAGGGAGTAAAAGGGAAAGAATAAAGAAAGAACAAAAGGGTCATAAAAGTCTTACCTTTCTCCAGATCTATACAAAGAGTGAGCTTAAAACAGAGTAAGGAATATGGAGATTATCTGCAGCCATTATGTTCTTCTGCTATTCGCTTTGTACATGTGCTAAATCGCACCACAGTTCTTTGAAGTACGATCTCTCAGAGTGTCACTTATGTAAGGACGGGTGCTCGGTGAAGCTAACTAACAACTATAGTTCAGTTTTGAAATCCTAGTCAGCTAGAAAAGTAAACACTGAAGAAAAACCCTGTTTTAGTGATGTCAGGAACAGGTGTGGAAATTGTTATTTGGGACAAAAAAGATTGTAGTGAGAAATAAGAGTTCAATTAAGCATCTTAGAGTTAGGAGTTAGCAAGAGCTAGCTAACAATGTGATGGTTACTGGGAAGCTGTGTGAACAAGCTAAAGGCTGGATAGCTAGCACCATCTCTTCAAGTTACTGCACAAGCATGGTAATGTATCAAATTAAAACTCAGTCCTGTTTATAATGCAAGATTACGCTATCTCAGACATCTCACTTCTTCCAGAAGTTCCGGGAGCCTCCCGCATATTGATAACAGCTCCCTGATACCTGAAAATCACATAAACTATCCCAGAAATCAAACTTTTTTGAACAAGGGTGCAAGAAGGAGAAAACACATATACAGTGGAACCTTGGCATACTAAGTAAAAAATTTTTAAGGTGAAAATTCGCATTGCGATACACATTTTCCTATAAGAAATAATGTAAATGCAGATAATCCAACCCAGCCACCCAAAAATATTACCAATATTACAAAATAAACGCACACTTGAATTCATGCCGAAGGCAACGTTGGTATCATGGGTCGCCTCTTTCGAAACAGCTTGTGCTGACTGAAAAAATCATAAAATTCGTCATCGCAAAACTCGCTTTGCTTGACTTTCCAAGCCGTTTGTTCGCATGTTGAAAATACTTCGAATGCTAATGCAAATTCTTTGCATTTAAATTCTCAAGGCGAAAATTCATAAGCAAGTGCATTCGAATGCAGAGGTTCCACTGTATACCAGTTTCTCTTATCTTAGTGGATGGGGCTTTATATTCAACCTCTAATCTTTCCATTTCAGTCCAGTTTATTGTCATGCAGAGTCTTAATATCAGTGAAAATAATGAGGAAATATATAATAGCTAACATTAATTGAAGCGACTAACTAGCTGCTACTGTATTGAGGCCCTATGTGATGAGATCAAACTTTCTGTATACTTGGTTAAAGTTAGGAGATAAAAATAATTCCTTGAGTTAAATTATGCTTATAATCAGATCTAATATAATATATAATATAATAGCTGGATAGATAGATAGATAGATAGATAGATAGATAGATAGATAGATAGATAGATAGATTATTGATCCCGAAGCAAATTTCCAAAATACAATATAATATAATATGATATGATATGATATGATATGATATAACATAACATAGCAAAATAATCAACCAAAATAGCTTTAAAGAAAGAAACATTTAAGCTCAAATGATGGATGACTTGATAGAGCTTTTAAAAAACTCAAGGGTTCCAGTAGCTGACCTTTTGTCAGGCCAACCATTTAGGAGAAATAGTCCAAAATTCTGGGCTGATCTACAGGAGATAAAAAACAATCACATTTCCATGGAAAAGAAACGTAATCTTAAGCAATTATGTGCTTTCCTAAATTTCTTTGACTGATTTCACTAATGATGCTATCACTTCCTAGAATCCGTAGCTCTGCCTTTTATTTGCATTGGCTCGTCTTGGAACACTTTGCCTTCGTTTAACCGCTGATATGCTTCCTCTGTGCGTTAGCGCATTGCAGAAGTCCCTCGGAGTAACTGTGAGTTTGTTGCTTTTTGCATCTATTTTAACTTAGTGCCACGCCTGATTTAAAATAGCATCCTTTGAACTTTGCGGAAGCGGAGATGGGGGAAAAAAGATGAAAGTGGCATCATCAAGCATGGTACTCTCTTTCTATTTGTCTCTCTTTGGAACAGAGTGAATATTTTAGCATTCTCAGGAGACAAGCTCATAGAGTATGAGAGAAAGAGAGAGAGTGAAAGGAGAGAGAGAGAGAGAGAGAGAGAGAGAGATGTGCCAGCTCTCTTTTGGAGTACGAGTCCCAGTGGGTTTGTCTTTATGGCGGAGCGTGACGTGAAAAAATTCCAGCCTGGCTGCTGAATGAGGGCAAGTCATCGCCCAGAATACACTGATTCCAGATATTGTCTGGCCAAGCTCTTAGGAAGTGTGTATATGGAAACCAGAAAGGGAGAGAGAGTGCATCAGGGTGTGTGATTATTAGATGAAAAGGTGTGAGTCTTTCTCCATTTCAGTAGACCTCTCCAACGCTCATCGCTCTTTGTTGCTGTTTCTCCATTCCCTTTTTTTCTCTCCACATCCCTTTTGTAATCTCGTTCCCTCTTGAGAGAGAGAGAGAGGAAAAAAGAGAGGGAGAGATTGCAAGGGATCACTAGACGAAAGGTAGAAAGAAAGAGACATCAGTGAGGCAGATTAGAGAGGTGGGCTGCCTAGCAACAGAAATCAAAATTGGTAGAAGTCTCTGTGACCTACATAACAGCATGCCTGTGATGGTGTGGCATGACGATCCGGCGATGAAAAGCCTCGACGAGCTCCTGTCGCTTCGCCATACGTCTGCCATCATATACGATGCGTGAGCGCTGCTTTGAAACATAGGAGGAAGGGAAATAAAGATCTTAGAGCCTCGGGGTGGAGAGCAATCAAGGTGATAGATTTGTATCAGCACACACACCAACGTTCCAGTGCAAGCTTGGGTGACAAATTCAAAACTAAGATAACTCAATTTGACATCAAGACACATCAAGACACACTTGCGTTATGTTTTGTATACTTTCCCGGACTGGACAAAGGAATAAAATGAACTTCTTGCCAGGTTTTCCGGACCATCATTACTAAATCTGTCAGGTTCAGTTAGCTTGGAGAGCATGTTGATGATGTAGAACATGTTTCAATACCTTGAACACAGTTATAAGAATAAAAATTCCCTTTATTCCTCTATATAATCCCTGGCTAGAAAAGTTTTCTCAGTACACCAGAGCCAATGATTGGACTGCATGCTTCATGTCTGAAACGCTGGCCTCCCAGGAACTCCTTTAATTGCCCAAACGTGTGGAAATGGCTTAAAGTGATGTCAGGACTGTACGGAGGATGTGGCAATAACTCTCAGCTGAGTGCACCATTCAAATATTTTACCGCGGCTACTGCCAGTACTGTGCTTGAAGTCTTCTGTAAATGTCTATCAATCTTCAATCATGAAACATTTCACCACAGGTCCTGGTTTGACAGGCCTCGTCCCTGCAGCCGAAGCAGATTCAGGGTTTAATATTGGCTTTGGAGATACAGTATGAATTTCGGCACTGCTGGATGCTGTCACCACTGTTGGCCTTAACTACACAACATAAAGGTTATGAATGGGTTCGAATAAAACAAGAACAGTGGTTATACACAGAACACCAGAGGTGTGACATGTCATGGACAGTTTAACCCCGCTTCCCTCAAACATTACAATCGTTTATTTTGTCTTGAGGCTTTTTTTTCCCTTCTCGTCACTAACTGTTCATGAACTCACACAATAGCTGCACTGTTCCAAAATTGCAGGATATTCTGGAGCCTGCGCGGCTTTTGTGTTATTCTGAGAATTTCAGTGTTTGTTTAAAAAATATTATAACATATTTTCATGCATAGTTTCCTGCCGTGCTTAGACCGCCATTTCTTTTCCCTTTTGCCTTTCCACCTCAGGCAAATTTAGCCCTGGACATAGCTGCCCGATTTCACACCAAGGCTTTCAGCTGGCTCCTTAAAGGCCGAGTTTAACTTGATGCATTCATTTGTGCTGACTGCAAGATATGTAAGTAAGAGCTATAGTCACTGTGTGTGTAACAGTGAGTTCAAATAAGGGGGTTGATTTAAAATCTTGGTTTTTCATCCAAATGCTGCTGATTGTATTAGTCTAAAAATGAGTAGACAGTATATACTTAAGCATATATGTAAGTGTGCTTGTGTGTGTGTGTGTGTGCGTGTGTGTGTGTGATTAAAGTGGGCACCCATGCTGAGCTGAAAGGATCGCTTCGTAGTCCCTGCTGCGCCGTGACTGCCGCTTTTTCATGGAAAGCATCTCTTTTGGGCCTGCAGCTTTTCAATGCGCTCATTTACACATCAAAACACAGTGCGAAAGGAATAGTACTCTGGGGGCGGTGGAGGGGAGAGGGAATGGGTGTAATGAGGGGTGCTTTTTATTCCCCCCCCCCTCCCCTCTCTCTTTTCTCTTTCTTCTTTCCCGAGGGCTGGGTGGATGTTGGCGGGTTGATAAGCTGAGGTGGGGTAGGAAAGCCATCCCGTAATGATTGCGTGTGTGTGTGTGTGTTTTTTTTTTCTTCTATTCAAACACATGGCAGCGACTCGGACATCAGACGGATGGTGATCAGCATTTCTCAGTCTGCATGCGCTTTGTGTTTCGCCTATACCTACTTGTGATTTAGCTCATTAAGGAGATCACATTAAGATGATGCAGGAAAATCATGTATGCCCGAGAAAGCTGGGAAAAATAGCTCGAGTCACTTCAGGTCCATGAATGGGGAACGCTGATTAAAGCAAGACTCCAGCGTTACGACCTAATCCCTATCCATTGCACCTGGAGTGTAGGTGCAGTTGCCATTGATTATTATTTCAAAGTATTGATCTTTGTCCTGAGAAAGCTATGGAAACTTGCTTGAAACGCACCAATAATGGAAGTTTAAGAGCACTTGTTGGATTTGTTTTGTTACTCACATCTTTAAGCAGTACTTTTTAAGGTCACTCACTCACCGTCTATATCGTTTTATCCTGTTTACAGGGTCGCGGGGGGCCTGGAGCCTATCCCAGGAGGCGTAGGGGATGAGACAGCCATCACAGGGCGCACACACGCTCGTTTATACACGACAGGCAATTTGGGAATCTTTGGACTTTGGGAGGAAACCGGAGTTCCTAGAGGAAACCCCGCTAAGCACGGGGAGAATATGAAACTCCATGCACATTGACCCCCAAGGTGGGAATCGAACCCGGAACCTGGAGGTGCAACGCGACAGTGCTAACCATCACAGGCAATTTTCCGCCTTGACTTTTTAAATTTGTAAATATTCCAGATAAAGTTTTGTAAGAATTTCTTTTGAGACTTTTATAGAGTTTTGAATTCATGCTCTATATTCCTTAAACATGTATTAATCAAATTTAACAACTCCCATTAGATTTCCATTTTAACTCAACAAGATTTTTATTACTACATGGAACCCTGACCGTATTCTCGTCTTTAGTCAGCACATGTATCCTGCAGCCGCTATGGAGAAATTCATTTTAAAACACTGATTTATTACTGTAGGTTGTAATATAAGATCAAGGTGAACTACCAGGGAAAGTGTATAAATCTATCATTAATGGCTCTGCAACACAAAATATTAAATAATCGAGTTACTACAAGTGAGCAAGTATGTGTATGCATGTCTGTCTGTGTGTGTGTGTGTGTGTGTGTGTGTATTCATGAATGTTTGCTAGCTTTGACCTCGTGTCTGTGGGCAGGGTCACATTAGTTCCATGTTGTGACACTCTCACTCGCATATGCTTTCTCTCTCACCAGCTGCAGTTTGCTGGCATTGTGAGTGTTAGTGGACCCCACTCTGGAGAGGCAACCCGAGCTGAAAAACACCAACGCACACCGCCATAAAATAGCACCGCCGACTTTACTATGTCAGCACTCCTTTGAACACTACGGCTCATGAAAAGAAAGCTCTGCTCGCTAAGGTTGCCTCCGGGGAACCGACTGCTATTGTAACCCATTTTCATTAAAACCCGAGCTAAATAAATGACTTAAATCGCTCACCTTGGGTCAAATTCAAAAAGTAAAAGTCTTGGATAATTAAAACGGCGTGTACAAATTCAACATTTAATTGCCTATCAACTTTTTCAAAATTCTTTCCAATATTAGTGATCTGTAAGCTACACTTCATGAAAAAAACAAAAAAAATCGTGTTAATAATTGTTAATCCCCAATGCTGCGAACTTATCTGTCTTTTATAGTGGAAATTTAAGACCTTGGTCCAAAAACAAACAATCGGTCGAGGCTAGGGAAAGCGACCGGCTAGCACTGGACCATGTGAGTGATCCAGATGTGTAGCACAGGATGCTAACGTGACGAGTCATTGTGTTCAGCTGCTGTTCCAGGAACCTGGGCTTTGTCACAAAAGTGTCAGAAAAAACACTTGTTAAATAGGTATCTTGAATGGATGACTCGGACAAAAGGAACATCTACTATGTAGGACCATTTGGTACCTGTGTCCTTGCTCAGTATGTGCCTTCAGCTAAAGATTTCGAAGATATCACGCACCACGGTGATAAAGTGTGCGTGAGACCGGACGCTTAGTGTTATAGCTACTCGCACACCAGCATCCACTGAATCAGAGCTAAAAATATCTGAATGGATTAAGTCTTCAGGTGCGTCTTCAAAGGCAGTAGATGCTTCAAGTGCAGCTGTTGAGGCAAACAGTAAGAAATACATTTGGAAGACACCAGGCTCCGGATCAAGCAGCAGGGAAAATGATCTCATTTGCATGACTGGCTCACATCAAAGGACTGAAAACGCATTGCTTACAGGGACGAAGGAGGCCAGGTGTATGATTATCATCAAATTAGTACAATATTTTAGACCTTTCTATGATTGTACTGTTACAAAACAATCTAAATGCATTATATTTTTTGGTGACATTTTGAGTTAGGTATTTCACAGGAATTATTCATGTCATGTAATCAGCTTTAATCATGTTTTCATGGGAAAACCGAAATAATAATTTTAGCACTGAACGGATCGATCTTATATTTTACACCTCACATGAAATCCAGATGTTTTTTTCAGATAAGTGGATAAATACAACCATTTCCACGAGTCTTGACATTTTCCCTCACATATAAATGCTGACATGACAAATCCAATGTCGCTGTTTTCACCTTTCTCTATCTTCATTCATTTTCTTTTTTGTGATCGAAAAAATTATAAAATGTGTAACACACAGATAAAATATTCCACATTGTCACATTGCACATGTGCACACAGTGAACATGTGCGTTATTGTCAGCATGTTAATCAGACACATTGAACATTTCTTAATCCTAATCTCTAAGATCAACCTTGTTTTACACACTTACTAACAAAACTTGGCGAAAACCTCGCGTCCCAGAGTGCCCCTGTCTGAATGGGCAGTTCAGAGGGAGCCCCCCTCCATTTAGGGCCCCTGAAAGAGTCTCTCAAGGTTTCATTTGCATTTGAACCAGAGCCCACTTTTTCACATGCAAACCAGCTACTTCATCTAAATATTTGCACTGCTTTGACCCAACTTCTCCAAGTCATATTATTCCATGTGGCAAGTCTGAGACAAGAATCAGAGGCTTTTTCTCCTGTGCTTCTATTACCCTGAATGCAAATGCAACAGTCCAGCACTATCTATTCACAGATTAGAGTGAAATAGCAGCACAATTATGTACAGCAACAACAGGATTAAAACATCTACCTTGCTAAGGGGCGTTTTTTTTAAATTATATTCTAAGCCTTAACATGCCATTTTTAAGAGGTAAAGGTTTGCGAATAAATGCATTGCTTATCAGTATATTCTATGATTTTTCTAATTCTGGGAAAAAAACTCTAATTCTCTATTTTAGAAAAAAAAAAACGAATCTTGCAGATGGAAACAAACTAAACTTCACTGCAATGTGTTTATCTGACCATCAATCCCAGAACAAACCATTTCTGAACAGAGGGGGAGGATCTAATACGGCCGGTCTCCAAACACTGATAGTGTCCATGCACATGATAAGATAAGATAATATATCTAAATTTAAAATAATGTATTCGAGACAGAGATACAAAATATAATTTAATATAATTTTCCCCCCCCCAAAAAAGGCACTTTTTCTTAATTTGGCCCATCAATACAACTTGTTTACAAAGAGATACGGGCCATTCCTTGAAAAGACCAAGACCAAACTAAATTAAATATAAACACAATAAATAAAAACTTTCAGAACACATAAATGCCATGGATTGAGCTAAATGTGGACAAGAACATGTCTTATACCTCGATGCACGCCTGTTACTTTGTGTGCACCAGATAAAGAACTGCATAATTGAGGTTAGGTTTTTTTGCACTGCTACAGAAAGCAATAATAAACATATTCCCTTTAATAATAAAACACTGATTTCAGTCCATTCTTTAGTGAAAAGCTGCAACATTTAGCTTTCAGAGTGTCCATTTTTCACAACTTTCACTTACTTTGCTGAGCATGGACAAATTGTCTTTAAGCCTGGTCTCAAACACTGTCACACACGCAGAGAGGAGAAGTAAAAGTCCATAGAGCACATTACAGATGAGGTCACTCTCTCCGTTTCAGCGCCATTTCCATACGCACAAACAGACGCTCGAGTTCTTCTCATACATGCGTGGGACAGTCTGAGTAGGGGTCAGTCTTGGACATGTGCAGTACCACGGCTGGGGCTTTGTAATGGCAGTGGCTGCTACTGCAGCTCCCTCCACTGCAGGGCTTCCTGTTAGTCCTGTCTGCCAGTTTCCGGCTGCACAGCCCCTGCCAGGTCTGCAATGTCTTGGAGCTCCACACCCATACACCACTGGTGATGCCTACCACCAGCGACATGAAGATCTTCAGCATGAACACAGCCACCGTGGGCACGGACGTTTCCAGACTGCAGTCCTCGTTCCTTCTGCCTGGAAAGGTAGTGCACTTGCTTTCCAGACCTCTGAATTTCCAGTAGTCCATATTGAGGCGTTCGTAGAAGTAGCAGATGATGACGCACGTCGCAGGAACGGTGTAAAGAATGGAGTAGATGCCAATCTTGACCATTAGCTTTTCCAGCTTCTCCGTGTTGGTGCCTTCGGTTTTCATCACCTTCCGTATGTGGAAAAGTGCAACGAAGCCAGTGAGGATAAACGACGTTCCGATGACGAGGTAGCAGGAAAGTGGCACCAGGACGAAGCCCGTTAGCGCCCCTACGTCCATGCTGCCCACATAGCACAGCCCCGTCAATTCGTCACCTGCCACCCTCCTCATTGTGAGGATGACTATAGTCTTTAATGCAGGTATGCCCCAAGCGGCCATATGAAAGTAGCTGCTGTGAGACTCGATGGCTTCATGGCCCCATTTTTTCCCTGCAGCCAGGAACCAAGTGAGTGTAAGAATGACCCACCAGATTGAACTGGCCATGCCGAAATAGTACAAAATGAGGAAGACTATAGTGCAGCCAGTGCTCTCGAGCCCCTCTTGGATAATATAAAGTTCCCCGTTCTCACGGTCACAGGCAATGTTCTCTGCTCCAGCGACTGAGCGGATGATGAAGGCTACAGAGTAAACATTATAGCACATGGAGAGGAAGATGATCGGCCTCTCAGGATATTGAAAGCGATGAGGGTCCAGGAGGAAGGTGAGGACTGTGAAAGATGTAGAAACGAAACACAAAGTGGACCACACTGCCATCCAGATAAAAGCGAAATCTTTGTCCTGTCTGGACCAGAACACATCTACGGCTGAGGAGCAACGCGGCGCACAAGACTCACTCTTCTCCACATACTGAAATTTCTCCGGGTTCTCGCAGACCCCCACGGGGCCCCCTGGACGCCCGCTTCCCGGCCCGGGTTGTTTGGGTCGTGGAGGCACCGGAAGCATCCCTTCTCCTTTCTTAGGCTCCGGTTTGGTGTCGTTCTCCGGCGCTTCCATGCATAACGCGTTCGGGTCGTTCCTGATAGGCAGTTTAGAGCAGTTCAAAGAATCCGGCCAGGGATAATTAAACTTCTCCATGATCGGAGAGCACTTCTGACGCGCCTGTTCGCACATGGGTTTGCAGGCGGGGATGGACGTCGAAACCTCGTCCGCGCACATGGGTGCGAAGAGAGAGCAGAGGAAGAAACGCAAGTTGGCATCACAGCCGTACTCCACGAGCGGGGCGAATTCATTCAGCTTAATCTCTGCCTCCTTTTGATTGTCGTGGTCCATGAAGTTGGGCATCCGGGTCATGTTGTATCCGATGCCCTGGCACATCGGAATGACGATCGGCTCACATTTAGCCGGTCTCCCTCTCTCGAAGTCATAAGCACTTATCTCCAGAGTGTAGGCTGTGACCATGAGCTGGCAACAGAGAGAAATGACAAGCTTTAATGCTGGAGCTTCCATGGTGGAGATTTTATGAATGGAAAAAAAAAATCCCCACATAGGCAGGTAGGAGATAAAAATGTTTTTTTTAAAAGATTAATTTATATTCCAGATGTTGAGTAAGACATCTGTCCGATCTGTCACTAGGTCCTGCGAGATTGATGCGCGAGAGAGCAACAGAGCGACAGAAAGACACGTCGGGTCTCCGTTTTCACTCGCAGTTCCTCGGCGCATTCTGCGTGTTTAAGCGGGTCGGTGCGCAGCTCCGCGTCGGACTCCCGAGAACACTGAACTTTCTTTTTCCCCCGCGCTGCTCTAAAGCGGGGCCGGTAGGCGGGGCGTCAGTAATGTGGGCGGGGCCTCCACCTCAAGCTGTGCGCGCGAGCCCGCTCGCGCTCTCTCTCTCTCACACACACACATAAACCCCCATCTAACTAACACTCAATACAGTCTCTGTTTCCTGAGAGACAAACCATCTTCTGATTAACTTTACTATAAATGCAACTTCTGGGTCAATATCTCATTAATGAAAGATCTGCCCAGGCTGTTTTGCTATTTACTCCTAATTACACACAGAAAAAAACAACAACAAAAAAACAGTTGCTCGTACTGGATAAACATGTTGACATGTTGGATCACACTGTTTGCATTTTGTCTCTTTTCAAGCAGCTTAAAAAAGAAAAAAAGGAAACTTTTTGCATGTGTAAAAGTCAGAACTTGTTTAAAAGTTTGGGCTTTTAAAAGGAGCAGACCTTAAGAATGATGATGATGATGATGATGATGCGAAATATAAATAAATAGCAATAAATTTAATTCAGATTTATACGAACAAAATGTAGGCGCCACAATGGCTTAGTGGTTAACACCTCCAGGGTCGAGGGTGCGATGCTTGGTGGGTTTCCTCCAGGTACTCCGGTTTCCTCCCACAGTCCAATGACATGCTGATTAGGCTAACTGGCGTTCCCAAATTACACACACTCGTAGTGTGTGGTGCACACTATGTAAGTGTGAATGTTGGCCAGAGGTCCTAAAAAAATGGGAATAAATACAATAATCACTACTGGCCTCCACAGTCCCTAGTTGGACTACAAAGGTTCCTAGATGGATGGGGAAAAAAGTTCATTTCAGCATTTCACCATTACAGGAACAAGACAACAACAAAAAAAATTCCTGGTTCGAGTTTGCATGTTCTCCCTGTATGCTTGGTTTCCTCCCACAATCCAAAGACAAGCACATTAGGCTAATCGACGTTCACAAATTGTCCATAGTGTGTGTGTGTGTGTGTGTGCCCTGCGATGTATTGGCACCCCATCAGGGTGTACCCCGCCTCCCCTCCCGGCCCCTTGTGACCCTGTATGCAGAATAAAGTGATATATACTGTAGATGATGAGTGAGTGAGTGAGAAACAAAATGTGTTGAAAAGGAGATGGTTAGAAATGAAAGGCTATTGTTCCCATCTAGTGGTTGTGTAAAGAACAGCACATCCTCATCCACAACTTGTAACTACATTTGTGTGTGTGTTTTTCTTTTTTCCTCAGTGAAGAATTTACCCTGAATCTGAATGCATGGAGTTTGCATGTTGCTTTGTGCGTTTCTTCTGGGTACTCTGGTTTCCTCCCACAATCCAAAGACATGCAAATTAGATTAACGGTCCCCAGTTGCCTGTAGTGTGTGAATGTTGAATGGAGATCCTACCACGGTCGTAAAATGGGAATAAATACAATACAATGGTAATCACCATTGGCCTCCACGGTCCTAATCCTAGTTGGACTACAGAGATTCCTAGATGAATGAATAAAAATTTTTCTTTGCACATCCTAGCTTGATAGAAAGTGCAGAGTCAGCCATGAACAGTATTCCTGTAGCAGACAGAGTTACAGACCCAAGAGTATCAGCTCACCAATGCTTGGTCTTGACCCTCTGGTCAGGTTTGGGGTTTTGATCAGTATCCCAGAGCCTTAATTTTTAAACTATAAAAACCACCATGCTCTAACGAGAAATAAAACTCTGGCCATGGTGTGAAAACAGCAAATCCTAACCACTAACTCAAGCTAGACATGTTGTTTCTGTTGTAAGTATTTTTAAACTATAAAGGTGGATCTTTTTTTTTTCTTTTTTTAAATAAAGGTCTACTATGTTGTCCAAGTTGCCAGGTGAAAGATATGTGTTGAAGGTACAAAATGTAAACATGTAACCCAGTGACAATTGTACCATTTTTGTAAAGTTTTTTTTTTCCCTGAGAGATTAGAAATGTAAGACCAAACAAATCTTTTTGATAAAGCTTCAGTATGCATTTAAACTTTTGCACCCGCAGTGTAAGAATGTAGAGGATTATCAGATCTGAAGTTGGCACACACACACACACACCCACACACACACACAGTCTTGAAGTAAGCACAGTGAGTCTGATACCCATCCGGCGCAAGGGAACACCAGACAGACAGATTCATATCAGCCAAAGAGGCATGCGGGATATATAGTATGCTTTATTTTTGTAAATTAGATTTAGTTTTTACTCACAGGAACGTCTAATTTAGTTTCATAGAAAACCTGCTTTGACTTCCAACATGTGACACTTTAAACCTTAATGCTAAATGAGGGACGGGTCAAAAGACATGCCTTTCAGTTGCCTTAATCTTTCCACTTCTGTACAAGGGCTCTAACTAACACTGACTTAAGATGAGTATCATGTAACAACACCAGCCTTATCAGAAACACCCCCACTCCTTTCACCTTATCTGAACACAGAGACATACTTCTGTGCTCTGGCCTGATTTTTACTCCAGGATCAGCCTCCGTAGTACATAAACAAACTAAAAAAAAAAGTGAGCATGTTAAACTGCTCCCAGATCAGTGATTAGCAGTGCCTTTCAAAACTTTGCCCTTATAAATCTCATCTGACTAGAAGCTGGCAGATCGTGTAGTTAGAACTAAATCGACTTTGGGCAGAAGTGAGGAGAGAACAGGTCATTGCAATATATCCATGACCCCATTTTCATTATACTGTAGGAGATTAGATGTCTCCGTATCTCTCTGACAGAGTGTAATGGGACTTCGATTACTTTAAGTGTCAATCTTTATCATGATGCCTTTTCTGCTCCACCAGATCTCAACCAGAGCTTATAAAACTGGTGAGTTGAAACAGTAGAGTACAAGCACTGATTACACCAAGGAGCTTTTAACTCTAAGGCTACGATCCAGATCTATAAGGACACGTACCCCAATGTTTCAAACTTCATCAGTAGTCATCATTCATTACATTCCCTATAATGAATGATGCTTTTAAAGAAGCGGAAGAAGAGGAGCCTTTTTTCTGCAAGCTAAAATGCACTTATCTCTTCATCCATCTAGAAATCTCTGTAGTCCAAACAGGGACCATGGGGGCCAATGGTGACCCTTGTATTTATTCCCATTTTTAGAACCAGGGTAGGCCCTCCGGGCAACATTCACACTACGGGTGCATGTCATTTGGGAACGCCAATTAGCCTAATCTGCATGTCTCTGGACCATGAGAGTAAACCAGAGTAGCCGGAGGGAACCCACCAAGCATGGGGAGAACTTGCAAACTCCATACACACAGACCTGAAGCGGGAATCAAATCTGGACCCTGGAGGCAACAGTGCTAAGCACTACACCACCATGCTGCCTGAAATGCACTTGCAAAACAAAAATCCTCTCCAAACAAAATCCCATTTAGAATTGAGCAGCAAGCAAACTTTTTCACTCAGTCATCGTCTATACTGCTTTATCCTGTATACAGAGTCGCTGGGACCTGGAGCCTATACCATTTTTGTTGTGTGGAACTGAAGAAATTAGACATTGCAAGGCAATTTTTAAAATAAGATTTTAGTCCCTTTTTTTTCAACACATGTCCACAATGCCCCGCTGAACTGGCCATTTGATTAAACACAGAAATACACATAATAGTTTTACCCTCAGTCCACGTGGCAGAGGTTTGGACACTGAGTGTATACTGAACTGCAGTGTTAAGTGTGAAACCATGACTGTCCTTGGAGGGTATATTTTTGAGACAGAAGATTTGCGCATGGGGAAATATATTTATATATTTTGGATTTTATTATTTTCACAGTCGTTATTTTTTGGTCAGACAGAAACTAAATGCTGTTGAACAATGCCCAAGTCGGCCTTGCAAGCTAATGGAAATTCAGCCCTGTGGCAGCTGCGGCTGGTTCTATGAAGATGGTAGTATTGTGTGATCAGACTCTGTGGCCAGGATGGTGTGTGTGTGCGTGTGTGTGTGTGTATGTGTCTCTATCAGACTAGTATCCAGGCTGACAGGCTGACCCTGGTCGTGTGTCACATTCTGAGCCGAGTTATCTGTGAGTGAGAGGAGCATGGCATGACCCAGGATAAGAAAGGAATGGAAACAATGCCATCAACTGTAATTAGACGAGAGAAGGCATATGTGTCTGCCTGTCGGTGTGTGTGTGTGTGTGTGTGTGTGCAAGCCTTTGTGTGTTGTAGAATGAGGGTATTTGTATTTAATTCCCAGAGTAGGTAGGCACTGGTGCTTTTTATTTATTTTATAGGAAGACTGGTTGTATAGAGAAAAAAAAACTAAGGAAAATAAATTATGTACAAGTCATGTCATTGTCAAAAAAAAAAAAAACAGGCAAAAAATATGGACACAGCAAAAAGTGAGAGCAAGTGAAAATATCTTGAATCTAGTGACATAAATTTGCAATTTCTTAATATAAGATTACATCAAACTAAATATATTATTATTTAACCTATTTCCAAACAGATTTTACTAGTTTAATAGCATAAATTTCTTGTTCTACTGGAAGATCATTTTTAGACAAATTTGTAAACATAAAATGTTAAGCTGTTTTTACTTACTAAGATACGATTTTTTTTGCAATGTAAAAACATAATAAGCTAAAATAAGCTAGCTTAATTAATTAAGCTAAAATAAGCTAAAATCCGAATCAGTTAAATACAAAATGTCAATATCATAAATGATATAATGCACAAACATGTAAATAAGTTATTTTAAGTGTCAAGGCAAACATTTGCTGTGAAAAAGTAGTTGCCCCTTCCTGATTTTTTTTCGCTGTATTTGTCACACTTAAATGAATCAGATCATCAAACACATTTTAATATTGCAGAAAGATAATCTGAGTAAATACAAAATGCAGTTTGTAAATTATTATTCTATTTATTAAGAAAACAAATATGGTTCAAACCTACTTGGCCCTATGTGAAAAACTAATTCTCCCCAAAACCTAATAACTGGTTGTGGCACCCTTGGCAGCAACAACTGCAATCAAGTGTTTGCGATAACTGACAATGAATCTTTCACATGGCTGTGAAGGAATTTTGGCTCACAGCTGTATGCAGAACTGTTGTAATTCAGCAACATTGGAGGGTATTCAAGTATGAACAGCCTGTTTATGGATCTCAATCAGATTTCAATCCGGGCTTTGACCACTCCAAAACATTATTATTATTATTTTTTTTTTTTTTTTTTGCCATTCAGTGGTGGACTTTCTGGTGTGTTTTAGATCATTGTCATGCTGCATAACCCAAGTGTGTTTGTGTTTGAGGTCATAAACAAATGACTGGATCATGGTTCTATCAATTATGGCAAGTCATCCAGGTCCAGAAATTGTAAAGCAGCCCCAGACCATCACACTACCACCACCATGTTTGACTGTTGGCATGATGTTCTTTTTTATGAAACGCTGTGTTAGTTTTACACCAGATGTGGCAGGACACACATATTCCAAAATTTAAAACTTTTGTCTCATCAGTCCAAAAGTCTAGGGGGTAATCAAGATGGTTTTTTGGCAAATGTTAGAAGAGGCTTTGTGCTCTTTTTGGTCAGCAGTGGCTTTCACCTTGGGACTCTGCCATGGATGCCATATTTGCCCAGTACCTTTCTTATTGTTGGATCATGAACACTAAGGCAAGTGAGGCCTGCAGATAGATGTTTAGATGTTGTTTTGGGTTCTTTAAGAGTTCATCTGTGAGTCCTCGTTGTGCTCTTGGAGTAATTTTGATAGGCCAACCTCTCCTTGAAAGGTTCACCACTATTCCACTGTTTGTGGATAATGGCTCTCACTGTGGTTTAGAAATGGCCTTGTAACTTTTCCAGATTAATACATGCCACTTACTTTGTTTCTCATCTGTTTCTTTGGATTGTGACATGATGGTGTGCTTCACTTTGTCAGACACGTACTATTCAAGTGATTTCTTTATTCAACAGGTCTGGCAGTAATTAGGCCTGGGTGTGGAAAGTGGAATTTAACTCAGCTTTCCAATGTGTCTAATTACAGTTAATTCATGATTTAGTAAGATTATAATTATAATTCATGATTATAATTATATAGATTATATAGGCAGTGCATCTGGAAAGTATTCACAGCGGTTGACTTTTTCCACATTTTGCTATGTTACAGCCTTATTTCAAAATGGATTAAATTAATTATTTTTCTCAAAATTTTACAAACAATACCCCATAATGACGACATAAAAAAAAGTTTTTTTTAATCTTTGCAAATTAATTAAAAATAAAAAAAACAGAAAAATCACATGTACATAAGTATTCACAGTCTTCGCCATGACTTAAAACTGAGCTCAGGTGCTTCCTCTTTCCACTGATCATCCTTGAGATGTTTCTACAACTTGATTGAAGTCCACCTGTGGTAAATTCAGTTTAATTGGACATTATTTGAAAAGAAACACACCTATCTATATAAGGTCCCACAGTTAACAGCGCATGTCAGAGCACAAACAAAGCCATGAAGTCTAAGGAATTGTTTGTAGACCTCCAAGACAGGATTGTATCAAGGCACAGATCTACTTTGCAGATGCACTGTAGATCATAATTCATGATTCATGATTTATTTTTTGCCTTAATGAATGAAATCATCATTTAAAAACTGAATTGTTCTTTTACTTAGGTTATCTTTGCATAATGTTAAAATTAGTTTGAAGATCTGAATCATTCAATTGTGACAAATGTGTGAAAAAAAAATAAAACAGGACGGCATTATAAATAAATGTAATGTCAGTTTACAATGGTACCATCATCATGATTTTTAAGGGAAAATGAGAATATTAGGATTGGAAGCAGAAATGTCAGGGACCAAAATAGAATAAGAGTTGAAACTGAGTTCTGAGGTGCTTGATAAGTTCATCATGTGGGCAGAAGTGTGTCCTTAGTTTATACACCTTACAAAAAAAAAAAAATGTACTACTGTTCTTCTATTATTGGACCTAGAGCCATTGAATTGCGTTTACAAGCATTATATTTGACCTTAGAAACGCAATAAACACATCCTAACACATACATCATAGCCATTCTCTCATAAAGGAGCCTCTGTTCGTGCTCCACATTTCACCTCATAAACAAAGCGGTTTATTAAAGTTTGAAGCCTTGTCCCAGCCCGTCTATAATTTCACACTGTCAGCAGGGTGGGCTGCATGACGGAGCTTTGAAATTACAGCTGATCACGTATCACTCATATAAACACACCCTAAGACAATAGAGGCTAGAATTGTAATGCAACCCCACTGCTGCGTGGTTAGTGTGTCTCTGTCTCGTTCATGCTTGTCCACACACATATGCATGAAGTGTACAACAAAATGGGCATGTGTGACAGGAGGTGATGGATGGTTCCTATTAAAGCTGTGTAAAGGGAGATCTTTAGGACGCACCCCACACATTGTTATCTGCTTGGGTTATGTCATTATTTCAGTCTTGACATTCAGCTGAACAGGTTTGCACTTGAGCTTTATTATAAGTGAATGTTTTGGGCTATTCAGGATGTGATGTGTACATAATACACAACAACTGATCCTTAAACAAAGTACTGTACAAACTTTAGAATGAAAACAAATTATAGATCTGTAGATGGAGGAAGCTCAAATGTTTCATCCCTGACCCTAATTCTTAGAGCTATCTATTCTGTTATAGAGTGTGCATTGGAGAAACAAATATTCTTTGTAGATTATTATTCTAGCCCATTTCAGCGCCTCATTTCTCAATTTGGCTGCCCTAAACTTGAATTCATTTCACAATTCACCATACGTCAATGTGCTTACCGACTGATTCTGAGTCGGTTTATTCAAATCATCAATATAGTTTTTAATATTTTCAGGCACATGCATTGTGTCACTTTAATCTGTTACCCAGGTACCAACTTAATTCACTCCAGATATAACAAAGAGAATTGGTTTTATGGATACTATAAAACATGGGTGATAGGGAGTACATTAGAATTTCCCAGTTAGACAAAATGGCTCCAGCCAAGACATTTACATGAATATTCATCCCAACACAGGATATAGGTAGCATTTGTTTGAGATTTGTTTCAAATATAAAGTGCATTATAAATTAAATGTATTATTATTATTATTATTATTATTATTATTATTATTATTATTATTATTATTATTATAGGTAGTATTACCATAAATGGAAAGAGGAAGGCATAATGAGGATGCTGTTTTATGGACATAGATGCATGGGAAAGTTTTGTATTAATATGGAGCTGGTCCCCCTTTTGCTTCCACTCTTCTTGGAAGGCTGTCGACAAGATTTTGGAGTGTTTCTGTGGGAATTCGTGCCAATTCATTGTGTAGAGCATTTATGAGGTCAGGCACTGATGTTGGACGAGAAGGCCTGGCTCGCAGTCTCCGTTCCAGTTTATCCAAAAGGTGCTTGATGGGGTTGGGTTCAGGGTTCTGTGTGCGGGCCAGTCAAGTTCTTTCACACCGACACTCATCAAACCATGTCTTTATAGTCCTTGCTTTGTGAACTGCATCACAGTCATGTTAGAACAGAAAAGGACCTTCCCTAAACTGTTGCCACAAAGTCGGAAGCGTAGCATTGTCTAAGATGTCTTGGTTTGCTGAAATAATACATTTGTATTCACTGTGGATAAGGGGCCTGATAGAAACACCTGAATTCAACAATTAACAGGTTTGGTCAAACACTTGTAGCATATAGTATATGTGTATAGTATCTCAATCAGTATATATTGGATCAGTGTTTCTGGTGATGAGGCAGTGTTTTTTAGTTATGACATATATTCAGCATATGTTGAAATGTCGCTTCTTGGTGTTCCATTATTTTTGGTCCAATTTTGCATTTAATTTACGCCTATCAATGTAGACATCATTCAGTTCACTCTTCTGTTATTTTGTAAAAGCATAGCAGCCAAGCTGTGTCTTGTGTAGATAGCTCATGAGGTGCGCTGTTATTCTTCAAAAATGTAGTGTCTGGAAGTGTGGTGACTTCTGATGATTTCAAAGAGTTTCCTGAATATGATGCCCACCAAGGTCCCATTTTTAATTAACATTTCTGTACACTGAATTAGTTACTTGACTAAATAAGACCTGGTATCAGGATATTAGTGGATTGATTGGCTTGAGATCTGGGGAGTTTGGCAATCAGATCAACCACTCTGAGCTCTTTGGCTACTAAGTCTCGAACACAGGAGCCTGTGATGCACTGGGTGTTCTGATACCTTTCTATCACATCCAGCACTGACTTATTGCAACAATTATGTGCTACATTGACATTTTGCGGGATCAGTTTTTGGTTCCTACAGGCATAGATGAGCCATCCTGTCACCAGTTTACTTGTACTGTATATAATTTATAATTATAAAATGGTGGTGTATATGACATCACTCCTTTACCTTCAGATTTGAAAAACCTGGCAAGAGAGAGAGAGAGAGAGAGGGCATATACTCTACTCCTGTTTGCAGTCTGGTGAAATTGCAAGGTGCCCAGGAAAGCAAATATTTGAAAGAATTCCTGCTGAAGAAATTTCTGTTATTTCTGCAGAATTGAATGAAAATGCCCTAATAGCAGTAATGCTCACACACACACACGCCGTGGCACAGACACCAAGGCAAAATATATTTGGGTATCAAATGTGGCTGATGGGCAGAGCAGGTTTCGGAGAGAAAGCTCTAAAAGTAGACTTTGAATCCAGAACTGGAGAATTACTCTCACACTGCCTACATTAACTAAAAAAAATCTGAGAACTGAGGCAAAGAGTCAGCGGGATAGTCTGATGCATAGACATAGAATGAGAGGGAGGAAGCAGAATCATCTCAATTTGTGGCACTTAGCTCTCAATGCCGTTACTTTGGAAAGCTGAAAGTTTCCGGGCAGAAACATGATTGCTGGAAACAAGCAGAATTACTGTACTACTGTGTGGTTACTGTTGTGCTCCATGAATTACACACACACACACACACACACACACACACACACACACAAGTGTATGTACGTATGTATATATAGTATATAGATGTGTGTGTGTGTGTAATTTTGTGTGGTCGGAATGGTTAAAAAAAACTCGTGTGTATGCACTGGACAGGATCATTTCCTGAACTATTAATCTGTGTCTGTGGTTAGAATGATTTAGAAGCATATTAAAAATGTTCATAGATTGTGCATCCAGGAAGGAGGGGGGGTAAGAATTAAAACAATTTTCTTTTACAGTTCCTTTGCCCGTGTCTCATTTCATATAAATTCTCTGGGAGAACAGATTGGCATAAGAAAAGCATAATGATTGTTCCATGACTTTCCATGATTTTATAAAACTCTACCTTGTCAGATTTCTTGCACTTTTGCCATTTCCAGAGTAACGCTGAACTCTGAAACAATGCCGCTTTATATCAGAAAATATATTATATACTTATATATGTATAAGAAAAATATATCATCAACGAAACATATGAAACCCTTCATTAGCGCTTACACACGCACATGGGAAAGCTGGGTTTTCCTTCATGGTGACGATCTTACTTAACTGATTTGGCCTCATTACTCTGCGGCACTCTGTCAGCTCCTGAGAGGAAAGAGCAGGGTGCTGTCTCTCTTTCTCACCTTTCAACCAGCTCTTTAGATCAGCATGTCACAGCGAATGGGGTGTGTGTGTATGTGTGTGTGTGTGTGTGTGTGTGTGTGTGTGTATGGAGTAGGAGTAGATCAGCAGATCTGGGAACAGTCTGTAAATCAGAACTGCTGTCATAGATATCAAAATACATGCTCAATCAGCTCAATTACTGCTCACGTACTTCTCATTAGTGGCCTTCCAACAGCAATCAGCACCTGGATAGAGAAGGAGAACACACGCACATTCAGACACTCACACACACGTATGGAGCAATATGAAAATATGAGACACACACTGCTCTTTTGAAAACATAGACAAACTCATACAAAGCACTGCAAATGATTTTGGTATAAGTAAAAAGTCATGAAATGTATATATGTTAGTCAAAATTGTCATAAATATAATGAAATTTACCATATCTATTTATCTTCTAATCAATGTTAATTTCTTTACCATTCAATATACAAAAAACATTAATTAAATCATTCATAGTCAATACTTCTTTATCCTGTGTACAGGTTCACACAAGGCAGGGTTCCAATCCAGCTTAGGGCATGGACACACACACTCCAGGCGAATTTGGAACGCCACTCAGGCTAATGGCGGCACGGTTTCTTAGCGGTTAGCACAGTGGCCTTGCACCTCCAGGGTCGGGCTTCGATTCCCGCCTCGGGTCAGTATGTATGTGGGAGTTTGTATGCTCTCCCCATGCTTGATGGGTTTCCTCTGGGAAACTCAGGTTTCCTCCCACAGTCCAAAGAAATGCACGTTGGGCTGTTAACCACAGTGTGTCAACCTGACACCTTAAGTAACAGCCTCCAGTATCTGTAACCATTGGCCGATGTGCCAGATGACCAAAATATCCCAAAAAATCATTAGACTAATATGCATGACTTTGGTGTCTCTGTGGAAGGAAACCAGAGCACCCAGAGGAAACCCCTTATAAGCCTCTTATAAGAACAATAATTAATTAAAATTAATTAAAACGAATGAAAAACGGAATACATGTGTGTGAATGAGACGGACCCAAGAGGAACGGTGAGGCTACAGGGAGCAGAGGTAAAGAAGGTGCAGGATTTTAAATATTTAGGGTCAACGGTCCAGAGCAACGGAGAGTGTTCAAAGGAGGTGAAGAGGCGGGTACAGGCAGGTTGGAATGG